>VZQC01008797.1:756342-922750 GCA_009823505.1 Rhizomys pruinosus
AATGAAGGAAGGCAAGGAAAGAAAGGGGGAAGAAGATAAAGAAAGAAGGGAAAGAAGGAAAGGAAGGAAAGGAAGGGGAAAGGAATGAAGGAAGGAAAGGAAACAGGAAAGATAGGAAGGAGGGAAGAAGGAAGGAAGACAGGAAGGAAAGAAGGAAGGAGAAGTAAGGAAGGAAGGAAAGAAGCGAAGGAAAGAAGGAAGGAAAAGGACAGGAAGGAAAAGAAGAAAGGGAGATGAAGGAAGGACAAAGATAGGAGGAAGAAGGACCAGGAAAAGAAGGAATAGGGAAAGAAGGGGAGGAAGGAACGGACAAGAAGGAAGGAAGGAAGGAAGAAGGAAGGAAGGAAAGAAGGAAGGAAAAACAAATCCAAACACGTGAACACTAAAGAATCAATGTAGGACCAGGAGACAGAAAAAGGGGCTGACTGTGGGAACATTCTCAGAAGTCTCTGGAAAGGGTTCGCCAGCAGGAACTGAATCTAATTATAATGACAACAGCCAGTACTTCCTGGTGCCCATGCCTGCTGTCCTTATAGCTTAGACTTTGCACACATCTCATTTAAACTTTAGAACCGCCCAAGACGTAAGTGCTGTTATTCTACTTCCAGATGAGAAACTGTGCCTCCAACCATTAAAGTTATTTACTCCAAATCCTACAGCCAGGAAGAGGCAGAGGTGGAGGTGGAAGCCACACCATGGGGGGAAGCTCTACACGCCAGGCTACAGCCCCAAAGAAGGCACAGGCTGGCAGGCTCCACGGGCGACCACCAGGTGGCGCTGCTGCAACAAGAACACAGTGCCAGGGCCCTGGGAGAGCGGGCTGGCTGGGGAACACCTCCTGCCCCTTCGGGCTGGGCTGAGGCTGGACCTGGTTGGGTACTGGTAGCCCTCTGGGCCCAGACACAGCCTCTAGGGTCCTACTCTAAATGAACCAATTAACTCTGCACAAAAAGTTCTGTTCCAATCTCTGCTCTGGCACGTTCCTGTTTGCTCTGGAATGAGCTGAATTATTTATGTTCTTCCACCCTTCAGTCAAGGAGACAGGACACTGCGATCTGCAGCCTGGAGGCCAATCTTCGTGCCTGGCAACAAGAAGACTCTGCAGGCGGGGCATCCCACGTGTCTGTGAGAACGTAGGCCACACACCAAATCCCAGGGCCTGAGCCGGTGAGTGGAGAAGCCTGGAGTCAGAGGCGTGGGCCAGATTCTCTTTGCTCTGCTGTTCTTGGACAGGTGGGCTCAGTCTCTGGGCTCCCCTGGTATAAAATGGATGGTCACAAGTGGAAACCCCAGTTTTGAACCCATGACAGTGTGGGTGGGGTACGCAGTCTGTGATGGCGAGTGTTGTCACCTTGACAGTCTATAATCACCTGGGAGGTTCACCTTTGAGCATGTCTGTGAGAGATCATATTGATTATGTTACTAGAGATGGAAGACCTGTCCACAGTGGGTAGCACTGGTCCCTGACTGGGATCCTAGACTATAAATGGAACAGAGAACTGAGCAGAGGTCAGTACTTGCTCATGGATTTTGACTGTGGATACGATGTGACGGGCTGCTCAGACTCCCGCTACTGTGGCTTCCCCTACTGCAGTGCACTGCACCCTGGGACCAGGAGCCAAAGAAACCCTTTTGGCAGAGTGTTTATCACAGTGATAGAAAAGAAACTAAGATAGTCTATGCCAACAAATGCCCCCTGTCCTTGCCCACTGTGCCAATAAGATCAAGATGGAGCAGACCCTAGTGGAGCTGGACCATTCTGCAACTCTACCTTCTGGCTCCAAGAGGAACTGACTTCATCTTGCCTGAGCCATTCCAGGAAGGTCCCGGCCCCAGGGGGTCTCAGACCAGCAGTTCCCAAACAGCCACAAAATAGGGAAACACAAGGTGTGACTAGACAGAATGAATGCCTCAGTCTCAGCACTGCCGATGTCTGGGACCACAGAGCTTGTGGATGGGACCATCCCAAGTGTTGAGCTAGCTCCCCTCCCTCAAGTTGTAACAACCATAAGTATCTTCAGACATTCCCAAAGCCTTTGTATGGGGGATAGAGTGGGAAACCCTTCTTGGTTAGAAGCACTGGCCATAGAGGAAAGTCACAGGGGAGCCCAGCTCCATCCTCTAAGAACAAAGAGGCCCTGACATGTGTGACTCTGGCAGGTCACCGACCCCCAGATGGAGATGGTAACAGTGCTATGGTTGCTTACCTTGCCCTCTGGGGATACCTGCAAGGCTCCCAGAGGATCCCCAAGACAACAGATTGAACTAAGCTCTGTGGATGCTATGGTACCACACCTCCTCCTGTATACACTTCCCTATGACAGTGTAATTAATAAGCAAGGCACAGGAGATTAATAACACTAAGACAGAACACTCACCACTACATACTGTTGTGACAGCTATGCGAATGTGCTCTTTCTTTTTTGAAGAGAAATGTCTTTGGACTTCAGGGCACTGAAGCTGGGCAGGGAGGGACTATGGGCTAGGGAAGCCTGCTAACCTCCGTGAATAGTGACGCTTCTCACAGTGCAGACCCAAAGAGCTGACACCCTCACTAATCTCCGTGACTACAGTCATTGCTGTCAAGTGCCAGGGTGCCACAGATTTCCTCTTATTGGGGAAACTGAGGCTCCGTGGTGTTAAGTAACTTGAGGTCCCACAAGTACCAGTGGGCCACCATGAATGTCGGTGACAGGGCCCTCAGTCCTTGCTGCTTGAACACAGGTCAACTGAGTACTGCCTGTCTGTCTGCAGCCCAGAAACCCGGCCCAAGCCCCAAGGTAGGAGTCTTCTGTTTCTAGGTCTGGCCTGTCAGGTAGTGTACATGGCTCAAGGCTTATGACAACAAGCCTCCTGGAACTGTAAGAAGATGGAGGTCAGGAGAAGAAAGCCACAGTACTAGAACAGAATTCAAAGTGGAGTGGGTCTGCTGCCAAGATCTCCTCAAAATTTTTAGTTGGGACTCTAATTTCTAGTGCAACAGTGGATTAAGATGTGGGATTCTGGGGCTGGGGAGATGGCCTAGCGGTTAAGAGCACCGACTGCTCTTGCAGAGGACCTGGGTTCAATCCCCAGCACCCACAGGGCGGCTGAGAACCGTCCATAACTCCAATCCCAGGAGAACTCCAGTTCCAGGGGAATCAGACACCCTCTTCTGACCTCCTCGGCATTGCAGCACGACACAGGTGCCCAAACCTACACGTAGACAGTACATTCATATACATACAAAATAAATAAATTAAATTAAAAAAAAAGATGTGGGCTCCTTGGGAGGTCATTAGAACATGAGGACAGAGCCCGCATGAATTGGAGCACGCTGAGGAGGCCCGTTCATCCTCTCTGCGGTGTACCCACGCAGCTACAAGGCTCTGTCTATGAGGACCTCAGATCTCCTGACATCTTGGCCCTGGAAACCCACCCTCTAGAACTATGAGGAATGAACTCCTGTTCTTTATAACTCACCCACTCTCAGGTGTATTTGTTACAGCAGTCCGAATGGACTGAGACACCTCCGTAAGGTACTGTCTAGCTCCAACACCTCCTCATCCACTCTAGACCCAAAGGCGCTGGGTGAGGAGGTGGACAGAGGATGACTGGGGACAAACCATTGTGCCTTGTCCCGTCCGGAGGCCACGGGGATGGAGTACGGATGGTTCTCCAGGGCCCCTGATTCGAGGTTCACAGGGCCTCAGTCTCTTCCCCTGTGGCCTCTCGTGCTGTGGCTGGACGAGGGATATGCTGGGCCACGTGCAGGAACACAGCGTTGCTGGACCAGAGCTCTGTGTCCGAGGAGGGCTCCCCCGACAGCGCAGCTCCGTCTTCCACCCACAGACAGAATTTCTGACCTTTCACCTCAAATGCTGCCAAATTCCAACAGGCCTCTCCCACCGTCGTGACCTCGCCTTTCACAGGATGCCTTATGTTCTCAGGTTGTCCCCAAGTCTCTCATTTCCATTCCCTTTGATTTCCATCATCCAAGGAAATATTTAAAATGAGAACACTTGAGTAGCTTTGGTCCCTTCTCAAAAAATCAATTGAAAACCCAGTTGCTATGCAACCCGAGTGCGGCTGATGCTCTGCTCCCTGGCTGGTTGGTGGCATATTGTACAAAATAAGATAATCTCTTTTCTTCTGCTTTTTTTTTTTTAAGAAATGGAGAAAAATGTTGTTTTAGGAAAAACTTGAGCTAACTCAGAGGCCTCTCATAAGCTACAGATAAACAACACGCCATTCAAGTAAGGGCTGACAGCTTCACCCTGCAGGAGTGTAGTAGGACAAGGCAGGGAGCAGAGCGCGAAGCAGAGCTGAGCTTTCTCTAGTCACAATTAGGGATGAACGGTAGGAACTGTGGACCCAAGACTCTTTCTGCCCAAGACTGGGCCATGCATGGGCCTTCTAACCTCCCAGAGCACACTGTGACATAGGATCTATGTGGTTATAGCCACCTTGGCTTTGTAGGTCTTAAATCCCTCCAGAGACACGGGTCTCATTTCTTGTGTTAGTTGCTCACCTTATGGCTACAACTAAAATACCTGACAAAGGAACTTAAGAAAGAAGGGTTCGATTGGGCTCACAGTTCAAGGATTCATGACAGGGTGAAGTCGTGGCAGCTGATCACATTGCATCCACAGTACAGGGCAGAGAGCTGTGGGTGCTGGCGCTCCGCCCCCTCCTCCCCTGTGTTCAGCACAGGACCCCATCCCTCTGGAACGGTGACACCCACATTTTAGGATGCGTCTTCTAACCTCAGTTAAAAATCCTTCATACAGGGGCTGGAGAGATGGCCTAGCGGTTAAGAGCAACGACCGCTCTTACAGAGGACCCAGGTTCGATCCCCAGCACCCACATGGCGGCCGAGAACCGTCTGAAACTCCAATTCCAGGAGAACTCCAGTTCCAGGGGAATCCGACACCTCTTCTGACCTCTGCGGCATTGCACGACTGGTGCACAAATTTGCATGTAGCAGTAACGTACATTGATACACAAAAATAAATATAAACGCCGGGCGTGGTGGTGCACGCCTTTATATCCTAGCACTTGGGAGGCAGATGGCCACAGGATCTCTGTGAGTTCGAGGCCAGGCCTGGTCTACAGAGTGAGTTCCAGGACAGCCAGAGCGACAGGGAACCCTGTCAAAAAAAAAAAAAAAAAAAAAAAAAATCCTTCATACACACACCCAGGGACTTGTTCCCATGGTAAACCCAAATCCTATTAGGTTAACAAGATGAACCACCTCGTTCCTCCCTTCAGGACACTGAGATTCACAAGCTGTATTTGCTTTCTGTCACAGCCCAGTAGGACTGCCCAGAGGACTGCTCTGCAAGCCCCCCTGCACTGTCCCACCAGAGGACACTCAGCTGGCAGTGGTGGTCTCGAATCAGAGGCCATGAACAGGGCTTTGGGGTCAGAGGGGCTCATCTGGACCTAGCTCACCTCACTTACATGTTCTGTCTTCCAGCCCCTTCTCCATCACCCATCCCCAACACTCCTGACCAGCAGGGTACAGGGGGGCAAGATGGGGGCTGGGCCCCTGTGAACCCTGCCCCGTGTACAAGTCTCTAGTTTGCCAAAGCCACCCCACTACCCACCATGCATCCAGGCACCCATATATTGTCTGTGGAAAGAGAAAATTGCACCGTGACCACAGTTCCACTGTGACCACAGTTCCGCCATGACCACAGTTCCACTGTGACCACAGTTCCGCCATGACCACAGTTGCACCGTGACCACAGTTGCACTGTGACCACAGTTCCGCCATGACCACAGTTCCACATCCATGCTCTTATTCCTGACCACAGTGTGGATATGATGTCCCTCATTGGAAACTTGGTCCCCAGTGCAGTACTTTGGGGGTACTGAGCCCTTTAAGAGGGTCCTGGTAGTGGGGTCACTGTTGGCTTTATCTTTGAAAGCCTTTACAGTATTTCTCACAGCCTCCACGAGTTCTCCCAATGGGGTGTTACGGAAGGACTTCCTGCATAGCTCTGTGAGCATCTCTTGCATGTTCTCCTTGATTCCGTTTACCACCCCTAGTCCTCACCAGAGGCTGAGCCAATGAGGTCACCTGATCTTGGAGTCTTGGACTCCAAAACTAGGAGCTGAGTCTATCTCTTCTTTGCCAAGCAGTCTTGGCTACCTCTGGAGCAGGGGATAGTCACATGACCTAGGCAACATGTAAACTAGTTTTTGATAAATCAAAAATGTGCTCTTGGACCACCAAGACTCTCATCCCTGTAAAACGCCACACTTCCTCCTCCCACCAGCCATCAACTGCCAAAAGTTCTCGTGTCGTGTTGGCATTTCTCCCCTACTTCCCCATGCCTATGCCGGGACTTTGCTTGAGCTAGCACAGGACTTGGGCATCTGTCACCATTGTTGTGAGCTCATATCAGTAAATGGCCAGCTGTCTGAAAGACTCTGTCTCTTGGTACGCCCAGTGGACAGACCTACACTGAAGGATATTTGGAGACACAAATCAGACTCTGCAAGTCATGATATATATATATATATATATGAGTACATTCAATGGGGGGGGGAGTTTCAGGAGGTGCAACTAGGGAGGGGATCTAAATACCATCAGACTATATTGTATGAAAATCTCAAAAAGTCAATAAAATTTTTTAAAAATTAAGAGAATTCTTGGGGGGGCACTAGAGAGATGGCTCAGTGGTTAAGAGCACTGGATACTCTTGTAGAGGACCCAGGTTCAATTCCCAGCACCCACATGGTGGCTAACAACCATTATACAACACCCTCTTCTGTCCTCTATGGGCATTGCATGGCACAGGTACACTTACACACATGTAGCCAATACACTCATACACACAAAATAGAAATAATAAATAAAAAATGTACTCTGGTGCTGAAGACATAGTTCAGAGGTTTAAAGCACTTGCTGCTTTTAAGAAGACTGGAGTTTGGATGGGCGTGGTCGCACACACCTTTAATCCTAGCACTTGGGAGGCAGAGGCAGGCGGATCTTTGTGAGTTCAAGACCAGCCTGGTCTACAAAGCGAGTTCCAGGACAGCCGGAGCTACAGGGAGACCCTGTCTCAAAAAGACCAAAAAAAAAAAAGGAGACTGGAGTTTGATTCCCAGTACCCATACTGGGTGCCTTCTGGGTTCTGCCAACATACCAACCACCCCACACAGAACCCCACACACAGCGCACCCTCCCTCACAGCGCCCACCCCCACAGCAGCCTCCCCCCACACATTAGAAAAATAAATCTTTAAAAAATGTACTATTTTGCATATTAAAACATATTTATCATAATAAGTTCAGTACAAAGAAGAAAAGAAATTCATTATCTAATTGCCCAATAGTTGCTGACACTTGATGTACGTCTCCAGTCTTTTCTGTGTATGTATGTGAACATAGAAAAGCACCAGCCTTCAGGTTCTGTGTACAGAAAACTGAGCTCACCCTGTAAGCTTACACTGTTTCCTAAACAAACTTATCCTTGTCCTGCAATCGTTACCCAGTGCCACTAAGTGTGCTTTGAAAGCGCCATGTATCAGCAGTCTTATACACCACCACAAGGATTTATTTAACTGAACCTTGCCCTAGGGTAATACAGGTCAACTCCTGTTTATATTTAGAAATAAAATACAGGAAAGTTATCTTGTTCTTAAAACTTGCTCCACAGTTGTGATAATTGCCTCAGGGGCAAGTCACAGAAATATGTTGATGGTGTAAACACCAAGAACCCTTCTAAAGGCAATAATAAATATTGTCCAAGTTCCTTCTATAAATGTCTACATGTTTACACTCAGACCAGGAGAGCTTGCCTGTTCATTTACTAGCACTGCCAGAAGATCCCCTTCTGATTCTTAGCAGTGTTCGTGGTTGAAAAATGGTGCATTTTGGCTGGCTCAGTGGGTAAAGGAGCTTGCTGCCATACCTGGTGATCTGAGTTCGATCCCAAGGACCCACATGGTAGAAGGAGAACTGACTCCCAGAAGCTTTCCTCTAACCTCCACACACCTAAATAAATAAATATCATGTGCACGCATGCAAATAAATAAATGTAATTAAAACAGTATATTATAGTTGGGCATGGTGGCTCACACCACCCAGCCTTTGGGAGGCTGAGTGAAGAGGATTTCCATGAATACAGGTCTAGTCCAGGCTACATAGCAAATTTAAGTTTGAGGCCAACTAGGAGTGCACAGCAAGACCTTATCTCAGAAAAAGTATATTCTACTTCTGGAATAGCAAAGTTAGCTATTTTTCCTGGTTTTTTTTCTCAGCCCTTAGTATTTCTCTTCTTTTTTTTTTTTTTTTAGTATTTCTCTTCTATTAGCTGTTTACTTCTTTTGCTATTTAGTTTCCTCTCTGAGGTATAGCAGTTTCTTGCATGTCAGAAGTATCTTTTAAAAATTTATTATTATTATTATTAATTATTTTGGTCTTATTGAGACAGTCTCCCTGTTGTCCCAGCTGCCTTGGAACTTGCTATAGATACCAGGCTGGCCTTGTTCTCACAGAGATCTGCCTGCCTCTGCCTCCTAAGTGCTGAGATTTAAGGCATGTGCCACCATGTCTGGCTTATTTATAATTTTTATTTTTTGTGTGTGAGTGTAATGCCTGCATGTATTGTAACTGTATCATGCAACACCCGTGGAGGTTAGAAGAGGGCATCAGATCCCTTGGAACTGCAGTTATGGACAGTTGTTAACTTCAGTGTAGGTTCTAGGATTTAGTTTTTTTCCTTTTTTTTTTTTTTTGTTTTTTTTTTGTATTTTTGAGGCAGGGTCTCCCTTTTAGTACCAGCTGTCCTGGAGCTCACTCTGTAAACCAGGCTGGCCTTGAACTCACAGAGATCCGCCTACCTCTACCTCCCGAGGGCTGGGATTAAAGGCTCACGCCACTGTTCTGGGATTTAAACCTAGGTCTTCTGCAAGAACAGCCAGTGTTCTTACGCACTGACCCATCTCTCCAGCCCCAAAGCATCTTTACCGTATTGTAAATGCTCCCCTGCTTATTAATTGCATTAAGTTAAGAAAAAATATTCTAGTGTGTGTGCCTGATATGTGTGGGAGTGGAAATCCACGGCACACATACGAAGGTCAGAGGACACCATCACAGAGTTGACTCTCCCACCTGTGCGTGGGTTCTGAAGCTCGAACTCAGACTCCCAGGCTTGCACAGCAAGCACCTTTACCCACTGAGCCAGCTTGCACCCCTGTTGTTTGCCTTTAATGTGTGTGTGTGTGTGTGTGTGTGTGTGTGTGTTTTACAGAAGTTTTCTATTTTTAGAAGTCAAATATATCTACTTGCTTCTTTATAAGTCTTTCTATTGGATTATGCTCAGCGAGCCTGTGACAATCGGAATTTCCTTCTTGATTTGAGGGATTTAAATAGTTTGATGGTATGTTGGCTCATCTTGACCAGATGATAATTTAATTTGATATTTATTAAGTTATGCTGTCATATACTCATTCAGAAGGCTCATGTACTTTTCTCAGGTCATCTATGGGATGAGGTCTTCAATGCTCCATTTTATTTTACTGCCCTGCCCATCTCTGCTTATGTAAGTTCAGTACCACCCTAATTATTTGACTTTATGAGATATTTGAAGTCAGTCCCTCCGTATTTGCACAGATTTCAAGGCCATTCTTGACTGCTCATGTTTCTTTTTTTTATACATTTTTAAATTTTATTTATTTATTTTTTATGTGTATGAATGAACTATCTGCATGCAGGTCTGTGCACCCGTGTCATGCAATGCCTCGGAGGTCAGAAGAGGGTGTCGGATTCCCCCGGGACTGGAGTCAAAAATGGCTCTCAACCGCCTTGTGGGTGCCAGGGATAGAACCTGGGTCCTCTGCAAAAGCAGTTGGCGCTCTTAACTGCTAGGCCGTCTCTCCAGCCCGACTGTTCATGTTTCTAAATGAACCTCAGAACATTTCACCAAATTTCCAGTGGCTAACCTGGAAAGATCAACATTTCTCTTCTATCAGTGTTTCTGGGAGATCAGCATGTATCTCTTCATTTGTTTACACATCTCCCTGTCACAAACAATGTTCCCTTTCCTGTGTGCCCTATGTCTGTCTTGTCTGTACTACCTCAGGCACAGATTTGAGTTGCTATGGTTCAGGAAGCTTTCTCTCTCTGTGAGCTCTAATTCCAGTGTTGTTGGTTCATAATGTTTACCTAAAGACATTTCAATCAAATACTGACTGCATACTCAATGCTGGTCTCGTGGGATTTTATCACCTAGTGACATAATGGTCAACATAATGGCACAACAGCAAAATTACCTAGTGAGGGGCTGGAGAGACAGCTCAGTGGTTAAGCATATTGGTTCCTCTGGAGAGGACCTGGGTTCTGTTCCCAGCACCCACATGGCAGTTCATAATCATCTATAACTCTAGTTCCAAGGGAATTTAACACCCTCTTCTGGCCTCTGTGGGCACTGCACACATATGGTCCAAATACATACATGCAGGCAAACACTCATTCCCAAAAATCATAAGAATAAATAAATCTTTTTTTTTTTCTTTTAGTCTTTTCGAGACAGGGTCTCCCTGTAGCCCCAGCTGTCCTGGAACTCACTCTGTAGACCAGGCTGGCTTTGAACTCACAAATATCTGCCTGCCCTTGCCTCCCGACTGCTAGGATTCACCACGCCCGGCTTTAAATAAATCTTTTAAGATATTACCTAGTGTTGCCATTCTTACAATGCTCACCCATTGTTAAATGATCTGTGACTCTGTTTGGCCTCATGACTAAAGTTTTATTAACGCAACAGGATTGACAATGGGTTCTTTTGAGTTTTAACAGCAAACAGTTTTAATTCTTTCTACTCTTACTTAAATCTAAGAATTTTTCAGAACCACAGAAACAAACCTATGTGTATTTTGTTTCAAATTTTTTAATGTGTGTAGTATATGTCCCTGTTTATGTAGGTGTGTGCATATGTGCACAGAAGTCAAATGCATGCCCATGCATGTGGAGGCCAGAGGTCGACCCTGAACCTTGGATGTCTTCTTTGATCGCTCTCTGCCTTATTTCTTGAGACAAGGTCTTTCACTGAACCTGGAGCTTATTGATTTAGGTAGGCTGTCTGCCCAATGAACTCCAGGGACCCATCTGTACTGCACCTCCCAATTCTGGGGATAAAGATGTGCACCACCAAACCCAGATTTTAAAACAGAAAACCATCCGGGTGCTGGGGATCTGAACTCAGGTCCTCAGGCTTCCGTGGTGGCACTTCACCATGGAGCAAGCTCCCAGGCACCACTTGTTTTGAGCTTTACTGCTGCTATCTCCAAGGCAGCATTTTCCCAAAGCGAATTCTGCGGGAGGACAGCGGTGTGAGCGAAAGTGCTCCACTGAGAAACGGGTTAGAGAAACCATGTGCTCTGATCCGTCACTTGGAGAGTCACCAGGCTGCTGCCCAAGTCTCCGGAAACGCTGCAGTGGGGAACAGCTGTTTTCCTGTGTCAGAAGCATCTTCTGCACTTTGCTTCCCTCTATAAACATCTATTACTGTTCGGCCATGCAGAACACCTTTAGGGAAATGCATTTTTTTTTTCTACCATTAAACAAAATGCTGGTTTTCATGCTACCATGTACTATGAATTTTTTAAAAAAAAATTAAAAACAAGAGACCTCCTCGCTGCGGCGGACCAGTCAGTCACCTGTCTGCCCACCTGTCTTGGTCTTGCCTGGGGTCTCTCAGCTGCTGCCTCACATGGGCCACTGTCCTGTGCAAACAATTTTCTTTGGACAGAGTCTCCCTGTAGTCCCAGCCTGCCTAGAACTCACTATGTAAACCGGCTGGTCTTGATCTCATAGAGATCCACCTGCCTCTGCCTCCCAAGTCCTGGGATTAAAGGTGTGCACCACCATGCCTGATATTTGTGTAAATAATTCCTCTATTTCCTGGCCCCAGGTTTCCCTGTGGGGCTCCAGACCAACGTGCCTCCCTCATCCTCGCCTTCACCTGCACACCTCCAACACCACTTCTCTTCTGAGTTCCTGGGCTCCTCTCTACATCCACTTCTCATCTTGCATTCTCCATCTTGAGTGTGTCAGTTGGCTTTTCATTACCATGACAAAAAACTGATGACAATAAACTATTCTTTTAATTTATCATTTGCTTTGTGTTTGTGAGTATGTGGCCTGCAGATATGTAAGTGCACCCATGTCCTGCGGATGTCAGGGTGTCAGATCTCCTGGAACTGGAGACACGGGTGGTTGTTAGCTGCCATGTGGGTGCTGGGAACTAAATCTGGGTACTCTGCGAGAGCAGTTAGTATTCTTCCCTACTGAGCCATCTCCCCAGCCCTCAAGACAATAAACTTTATAAGCATAAAAGACTCATTTAGCTCATCGTGTTGGAGGTTCAAAGTCCAAGGGCCATTGATGTGGCCTCTGGTCAGGGTGTCACACTATGGCATGAGGTAGGAGGGGGTGGCCACACCTCTAACAGGAGCAGAGATCAGACAGGCAGAATCCTGTGACCCCTTTTGAGAGCACATCCTCAGTGACCTCCCCAGTGCTGGGATTTCTTTAGGCTTCACTTGTATGTGGGTGCTGGGGACCCAAACTCCGCTCCTCATGCTTGCACAGCAAGTGCTTTGCTGACTAAGCCATTGCCCAGTTCCCCAGACCCCAAGATCTTTACCATCTGCAAAATTGTCTTAAAGTCGCCCCTGCCCTGAGGGTTGGCTGCCCCCTTCTCCTGGTGCAGTCTCATTCGGTTTGGGACTCATTAGGCAAGGATAATACACCACCCACACTAATCTGAAATCTGCCTAATTCACTTTATTTTCTGTATTCAGTATGATCTGAACGGAAAGCTGACAAAGGTAACATGTTTATAACAAAGTCAGACCTGCCTGACTTCTAAAAATAGACAGAATAGTCCTGAGGCATTAAGAATTTTAATTGAATCATGCACAAAGAGAAACTTCTGGCCACAATGAAATAGGTTTATCCAAGAGACATGGAGATGGTTTAATATCAGGAAATCTATTCAAATAACCTAGGCATCAGTTTGCTAATGACTGCTAGGGCTGAGGAGATTGCTCAGTGGGAAAGAGGGCTTGCTGAGTAAGCATGAGGACCAGAGTTCAAATCCCTAGCACCCACTTGAAAAGCAAGGTATCCTGTAACCCCACTGTTGTGGGAGGCAAAGACAGGAGGATCTCAGAGGCTTGCTGGCTGCCAGCTTGGCTCCAGGTTCAATGAAAGGCCTTGTCTCAAAGGAATAAGGTTGAGAGTGATAGAGCAGGGTATACAGTGTTCTCCTCTGGTTTCAGTACACACACACACACACACACATACACACACACAAACACACACACACACACACACATACACACACACTACCACCTAACATATTTTTGAGGATTTTATACATATAAATTGTCATGCTAGGAGTAAGCACTGACATAGTCCCCCCAGCCCCCCGACACATACAGGCACCCAAACGGGCATGCACACCCGTGTACATACACACATATACACAGACTCAGCTTGAGGTCCCCCCTCCCCCCCGTCAAGGTGCTCAGGATGGGCTCTGCATGCTGTAGAGACTCATCTGAGATATTTGCATTTCCCTGGTGAACCCTCAGTTTCCCCAGAATCTCCCAGTCCTTGACATAGGGATTTGTTCTCAAATTCAGATCTGGCTCTTCTGTCTCTGCTCTGACTGGACCCACACCTCACCTGTGTACCCACAGTAGTTCATGATAAACAAGGGAAACGCATGGCTAAGCATGGTGGGGCATGCCTTTAATCCGAGCACTTGGACAGCAGAAGCAGGTGCATCCCTGCTCTCCATAGTGAGTTTCGGGCTAGCTGGGGGATTATAGGGAAACCCTGTCTCAAAAAAAAAATGGCTGTAGATAGGACATCTTAGCTCCAAGTCTAAAGGTTTACCTCCAGTCAGTAATCAAGACTGGGAAACAGACAGACATTCCCGTGGCCTATTTGATCCAAGGCCTTGCTGGCGCAGCTGAGCCATGAACCCCACACAATTTCTGGATTTTGCCTTTTAGCAAGCATAGTGTAGACCAGGTAGGGAATGAAGGCTGTCCCTTGTGCCCAGACCAGTGCATGGAAAAGATGTCCTCCCTTCCTGCCTAAGGACATAGAGCAGACCCTGTGAGTTATAACCATGGAGGAAATTAAAGTTCTTCATCATCTCTTAAGTTATCTTAAAGTGACCTACGCAAAGCACCTTGAATGATGCTTGCCAGTGCGGACTTACTTATCTGGAAGGAACTGTTATGCAAGGCGAAGACCAACCCACACACGTTTACAGACTGTAGAATCACCCATTCACTTTCTCTAGGCAGTGTGGCTCCACCCCACAGCTGTCGGGGCAGGATGTCCAACAGCAGAGTCAGGTGCTGGTTTTCCAGATGGAGATATTATCACCTCTATGACTCATGCCAAAGGCCTGCGAATTCCTAAGACACTGAGGATCCAGGCCAGGTAGAAGAGCCGGAATGACCCGGTGTGGGGACATAGGGAGCAGAGATGTGCTGGCTGCTCCGCAGGCAGAAGGAAAGCCCTGTTTGACTACCCACAGACAGGAGCCCAGAAACTAGACTGTTGGGCTGGAGCCCACTCAGCCTTGAGCTGCCCCTGATCTGTGTGTGGACCAGAGTCATCCCTGCACCCCCGAGATGGAAGCTGCAGCACCTCCCCTGGCTGCATTCCTCCACGGAGGAGGGCATGTCCTTGGCAGGACAGAGGGATCGAGATTCCCCAAGCTTCCTTGTGGGGCTGCTGGTCCTCAGTGCATTCTCTTCTACCTGGAGAAGCATGTCATCCCGCAGTAACCATGGTAGATAGCTCCCAGGTCCTCCTTGGACACACAAATCCACAGGTGCCCAAGTCCCTTAGGTAAAATCATCTACAACTGCACCTCTAAAATTCTCTCCATTTGATTTTTATAATTTTTATGTGTGTGAGTGACTTGCCTGAATGTATGTAAATGCACCCGTGTCGTACAAAGCCAAAGAGGCCAGAAGAGGGATTGGATCTCCTGGAACTGGAGTTATGGACGGTTGTTAGCTATCATGTGGGTACTGGGAATTGAACTTGGCTCCTTTTGGAAGAACAGCAAGTATTCTTAACTGCTGAGCTATCTCTCCAGCCCCTCCAGTTGATTTTCAAAAGAGTGTTTTCAAGAGGCTAAAGAGAATGGCTCAGAGGTTAATCACATTTGCTGCTCCTGCAGAGGACCGGAGTTTAGTTCCCAGCACCCACATAGTGCCTTGAAACTCCAGTTTCAGAGACTCCAGCACAATCTTCTAGCCTCCATGGATACTTCATGCAGCTATTCCACATATATACACTCATGTACACACACACACACATACACACACACACACACACACACACAATCTTTTTTAGAAGTGTTTTCAGAGGCTAGTGATATAGTTAACTTGGTAGAGTACATGGCCAGTATGCATGAAGCCCTGGGCTGCATCCCTGCCTCTGCATATAAACAGGTAGTGACACATGTCTGTAATTCCAGCACTTGGGAGATGGAGACATGAGAATCGGAACTCCGAGGCTGCTCTTGGCTACACGGGGAGTCTGAGCCAGCCTGGACCATGAAAGATCCTGCCTAAAACTAAATAAAAAGAAAAACAAGCCCTTTTCATGTGGGTTAGATATTCTTAAGTTATAAACAGTGCTCCCTAAAACCTATCATCAGATTAGGGCCATTTTGTCGGAGAATATTGCCAGAGCAAGTCTTTAGTTTTTACCCTAGAAAATTCACTGAAATGTTCACTTGTGTAATTTTTAAACATTTTATGTTCCAGAAAGAAAAGACATAGCCTTCTTTAGGACAAGGACAAATGATGCCACATCCACTGCCGTGGCTTCTTCCATTCTATCGTCAAGTCTTTCAACGTGCAAGCACAATATTAAACACCCCCTCAGTTAGCTTTCCTCCAATTTCTCCTTTGTACCTAATGGTTTTCTTTGGAATATTTCATGTGAGCCAAAATAAATCATTCTTGAAATTGCCTTTGTCAGGTATTTTGTCACAGCAACAGGAAGAGTAACTAATATGTCTACGAGCTCTGCTCTGAGCAGGACTCCACGTTCCACAGCAAGCGAGGGAGGTAGGGCACAGGACCCAGGTAGAGCTGAAGAGACAAAGGTGCAGATTCTAGACATGGTCGGGGGAGAAAGAAAGGACATGAAATTTTGAGACTCTGATATTCAGGGTCATGGCTGACCCTGGAGGGTCAATTCCTAGTTAGAGGAAAAAATTGGCATGTATTTTTTCATAAGAAAACCAGCCCTCCAGAGCTCGGTCCCCCAGCCACCTCAGTGATGGAATTCCAAGCTGAGTCGCTCTCAGCTTAGCCTCTAATGGTACCATGAATCTCACGAGAAGATCCAGAGTCTATCCACTCACTGGGCTGCCGTCCACCTGCCCTAATCCCCCAGGGCTGGACTCCAGACACCTCAGGACAGCTCTGTGCCGAGCCTGCTGCTAAAACTAGTCCAGGTGGCCACTGTAAGCCTGCTTGCTGCCTCCCTTGCTCCTGCCCACAGAGGCCACTACAAGGATTCCACTCTAGGTACCCCAATTTTCCCCGTGTCCCAGCCCACCCAGTGCTTTCCACATCCCTCTGCCTCTTGGGATGTGTAAACGCTCTTGCTGCAGCGGCAGTGTCGCCTGCTCTGTTGGTCTTTCTATGCTGAATAACAGAGCCTGCATTTTAAAGCTCAGGGCCAACATGAAAGCCACGGGAGTCTGTGGGAGCTCACGGGAGTCTGTGGGAGCTCACGGGAGTCTGTGGGAGCTCACAGGCAGTCTGTGGGGGGCTCACAGCTTCTTGTTTGTCGCAGGACCATAGGGTGTCTAGGGAAAGGCAGGATAGTTTGAATGAACAAGCTCTCAAAGGAGGGCTCATTCTTAGGGCCCACACATTCCAGAAAGAGAGGGTACGTCAGGCAGAAGGACTCAGTCCACAGTGCTCACTCACCTTTTCGTGGCTCAACAGGATAATCCGCACCAGCACAACATTGATGTGGGCTCCCAATGACTCGTCATGATAGATTTCATTAACCTGAAAGGTAACGGGGGAGGCATCAGCAGGAGCCGTGGACCCAAGATCAGCTCTAACTACGTGGCATCATGCCTCAACCTCCCCAGTGGGGACCCAGGGGCCCTGCAGACTCTCCACACCCACCCCAGCCACTCTGTTAACTCCACCTCTTGATCCATCTGTCCTGTCTCTCCCTGACTTGTGCAGCTACCACCGCTGCCTAGATTTACTATAGCAGCCTCTCAGGACACCCCAACCTCTCAGGACAGCACCCCAGCCTGCCAGCCCAGGGTTTCTTCACCCACAACCTGAACTTGGATGAGAAAACTGTGTCTCTCTGCTTGTCATCACATCTCACTAAAGCAAGGCATTTCCTTCACAAAGGAACGAGAGCCATCCGAGCAAAATCACCCTGTAGCTGACGGTGCCTGTTGTGAGATGTCTGTAGATATTGCTTCTGTCAGCCTCCATAGCCACAGATTCCATGTGCCCAGATCTGACCAACTGTAGACCAAAACTATCTGGGGAAAGAGGTTGCTGAAAATGTAGACATTTGTTCTTGCCATTTGCTCTTAAACAATGCAATAACTAGCTGTACAGTCCCATGCCTTATTGAATTGTGAGTGATGGCGAGCGTGTGGGAATGTGTGTGGGCTATTCACAATCATCACACGTTGTGCAGGAGGAACCCAAACGCCCAGGAGGGCCCTGGGGTTGAGTTCACTGACGCTGAAGGACACTGCACTTGGAAATGGGGATCATTTAGGGCCCAGTACTAGTTCTGCTTTAACTTAGTAACAAGAAGCAGTTATTGCCAGTTACTACCAGATCTCTTGGTCTCTTTGTTTTTTTGGTTTTGTTTTGTTTCTAAGTGTTCACCCTGATTGTTGTCTTCCTTTGTATTTTAATCACTATTGCATTAAGGACATTCTGGGGCTGGGAGATGGCTCTGTGGGTAAGAGCACTTGCTGTACACACAAGGACCAGAGTTCAAATCCCCAGCACCACATGGAAAATGGCCATGCCTGTGCCCATAACCTTACCGCCCTGAGGTGGTGGGGGTGGGAGGGTGCTGCAGACAGAAGGACCCTTGGGGCTTGCTGGCAGGCCAGCTCAGCTCTAGGTTCAGTGAGAGACGCTGTCTCAAGGGAACAGGGCAGAGCATGATAGAGCATGACATCTGGGGTTGTCCTCTGGTCTCAATGAGCAAACAGGCATGTGTACCCAGATACACGTGGGTATACATCACAGATACACACGCGTGCGCCCCGCGCACACACGCACACGCTTTGCTGTCACCTGTTTCCGTTTCAGTAGTTGAGTAAACATGACACCCCCCCTCCCCCACAGCCAGCTGAGTCCCGCCAACCTGCTGGAATCTGACCAGCTCTGCCCTTCCTAAACCCCCACCCTCTCCCTCACTGACTGTGAGCCTTACCTCAGTCTGTGTTTCCCTTCCCTGCATGCCCCTCTTCCCCAGGGCAGAGCCTCATGTGTCCAGCACTCACTGAAGAGATAATTCCATCTGTGCTTTCACTAGGGGAAAGGTGTGGACCAGCCAGAGACTGGGCTTTGGAGCCTTGCTGGGGGAAGACTTGGCTACACTATACCTACCAGAGCCCACTGCACCCCAGTTTGTCAGAATTCCTATGTGGGCAACTGTAATTGCTCCTTCTAAGCAGTGGGAAGGCAGTCGGGAAATCTGAGGCATAACAAGGAAAATCAAATCATGATGGTGACGGATGGGACGGAGAGGGACATGGGGCCCGTGAGGCACACAGCCCAGGGGCTGGTGCTGTCACTACCAGTTGGACAAAGATGGCACCAATTGGAGTGTAGATCTAATGACTCCGCTGGTCCCCAACCGATGCCACCCTCCAGCTCGACATGCAGCTCCTGCCGAGCTGCCTTCTCGCTGTAGACTGGCTGGCTCCTGTTCCGTGTCCTCCTTCGGTGTAGGGAAGGGGTGACTGACTGGGGCCCCCGGAGTGCAGCTGACATGCTACCGTGGCTCTGAGCCGTGCACTGGGCTAGAGTCCCCTGCACGTGCTGCCTGGGCAGCATGACGCTGGCCCCTGAGGACCTGTTCAATACCCAGCTGCCCACCTCACCACCTGCAGCTCACAGGTCCCCTGGAAATCTGTACCTCCTCCTCCTCCTCCTCCTCAGTGCCTGGTGTCTCCTCTGTAAAGTCAGGATGATAGTCCCTACCTCACAGAGCTCCTGGGAAGACTCAATTTCCACATGTGTGATGGAATGATGTTTATGAAAACTGAAACTGTGTTTTTTTCTTTTTTTTTTTTCTTTATTTTTGGTCTTTTCGAGACAGGGTCTCCCTATAGCCCCAGCTGGCCTGGAACTTGCTCTGTAGACCAGGCTGGCCTTGAACTCACAAAGATCTGCCTGCCTCTGCCTCCCAGGTGCTACGATTAAAGGCGTGCGCCGCCATGCCCAGCTGAAACTGTATATTTCATAGCTGGTAAACCATATTGCTCTCTGGGGGGTTTGAAGGACCAGCAGGACCAGTGGATGCCCCCTGAACCACAGGTGCTGCTGCTCAGCTTTGAGGCCAAACTGGATTATTCTTTCAGTCTATGCTGAGACAACGGCTTTAAAAAAACAGTTCTGGGCTGGAGAGATGGCCTAGCGGTTAAGAGCGCCGACCACTCTTACAGAGGACCCGGGTTTGATCCCCAGCACCCACATGGCGGCTGAGAACCGTCTGAAACTCCAATTCCAGGAGAACTCCAGTTCCAGGGGAATCTGAGACCCTCTTCTGACCTCCGCGGCATTGCACGACACGGGTGCCCAGACCTACAGACCTGCATGCAGACAGTACATTCATACACATAAAAAAATAAATAAATAAAAAATAAAAAAGTACATTTAAGAAAGACGACATCACGAGCTTTGCAGGAAAATGGCTGGAGCTAGAGGACATCATGCTGAGTGAAGTAACACAGTCCCAGAAAAACAAACGATGCATGGTATCACTCATCTGTGGATGCTAGTGCCAATTACCCAGTTGTAAGTATTTCTTGTGTAGGGCCCCCTGAGCTTTTGTACAAAGCAGTTGGGCATAATGCATTTTGGAAACAACAATAACAACAGAAAATACTGCATCAAAGAACTGACTGAAACAGTGAACTTCTGCTCAAAACAGTCAACTTCCCCATGGAAAATATTGAGAAAGACTAAGAGATGGAAAGCATGGTTGGCAGAATGCACGAGCTCTGGTGGGGTGGGGGAATGAGCGGGAACATGGGTCTAGATTTGTTAAAAATAAATAAATAAATTTATGTAAAAAAAAATAAAAAAATAAAAATAAAAATAAAAAAACAGTTCTATTTTACTTAAGGAAGAGTGTAGTGTTCTATACTTTCTTTTTTTGTGTGTGTGTGTGTTCTATACTTTCAAAGGATTGCTTGATCTGTGAGGAGTAAAGCTGGGTCATTGAATTCACAGAGTTCTGCTGAAAAGCAGCCTGGGAACAACAGAGGCCGTGGAAGGGTCTGCTGCAGCAGGAAGGGGCCGGTGAGAGAAGTCAGGGAGTCAAGGCTGCAACCTCCGCTCCTGGTCCTTGGCTCACATCTGAAGGTGGGATGAAGGCAGGGTGAGCACAAGACATCCCTGATAGCAAAACAGGAACTGTGAGAGGCGCTGGCTCCCCTAACAGGGGCTTCAGAAGGGCCAGAGGGAACTCAACAGGCCTAGGCAGCGAGCAAGCCTACCAGAGAGGCCAGCTCCCAGCCTTGGGTACAGTTGCCAGAGATCCCCTGAGCCCCAGGGCACGAGGGCAGGATTGCTGGGGACTGGCTTACCAGGTCACCTGGAGCTAGGGTGCTGCCAGGTTTGAGGGGAACCCAGGGGTACTAGCCTGCGGGAGAGGAGGGGGGCCCTGCAGCCAGGCTGCTGAGGGGATGAAAGCTCATGCAGCCTTGGTCTCCAGGCCAAGCCAGATGGTGTGGGCCAGATGTGCACTGCTGGAGGCTAGCCAAGGCACATACACATGTCCCTAATGAGGGAGCAGCCAAGGCACACGCACCTCCCTAATGAGGGAGCAGGGACAGGGGACAGGCAGCGCTTCTATAAAGGCCAGGTGTGTCTAACCACACATAGGGTGAGATTCTTGCCCCCCCCATTGTGATGGCATCTGGAGGTGGGGGCCTTTTGAAGTAATTAGCTTATGTGAGTTCAGAGGGGAGGGGTCCATGTGATGGGATTAGTGCCCTTGTGGAAAGGGACACTGAGAGTTACTTCCTCCCCTCTTCCTCCCCTCTTCCCCTCTTCCTCTATCTTTCCCCATTTCCTCTTCCTCTTCCTCCTCCTCCTCCTCCTCCTCCTCCTCCTCCTCCTCCCTCTTCTTCCCCTCTATCTCCTCCATGTGAGGACACAGTTAGAAGGTCCTCATATGTAAATCAGGAAGAGAGGTCTCCTGGGCAAATTAAATTAATTGCCAACCTTGATCTTGGAATTCCCAGTTTCCAGAACTATGAGAGATAAACTGTCATTTACAAGCTCTGTGCTGTGTTGTCCCAAGCTTCGAGATGGGGCCTGCTATGATTTTCATCTTAAATGTCCCTCAGAGGCCCATGTACTAGAGGCTCCGTGCCCTGCCTAGGGTGCTCTAGGAAACTGCTAGAAACTTTAGGGGATAGAGCTTAATGGAAGGAAGTTAGTTTGCTGGAGGTGTGTCCTTGAAGATATCAGACCTTGGTCTGTCTTTCTCCTCTCTCCTTTCTCCTTTCTCCTCTTCTCATCCCTCCCTCCCCATCCCCCTCCTCTCACCCCTCTAGCAGGTCAACAGATCTGTCACCTGTCTCACCATGATGCTCTGCCCCTCCAGCCCACAATAGCAGAGCCAAGTGAAAGAAACCTTTCCTCTTTTTAGATTGATGACCTCAGGTTTTTTTTTTTTTTCACAGTGAAGGAAAACTGACTAAAACCGGTGCTTGACTTGGCGGAGTATTCTTCCAAAGGCCATCGTAAACAGGAGGAACCGAGCTGCTTCTCGAGGTCCAGGTGACATTTGTCCTTCTGTCTCGGGGCTGGGTGTTCAGGGTAGAGCAACATTAGACATAAGAACTAAGGACAGCTGTGCTTTCTATGTTTGGATCTTGGCATGACATACTGTCCCCACCATGCATATAAATCCACAGCCAAGTGATAAAGTCTCTCTTAGGTTCTCAGTGGGACATCTCAACCTGAGTCAGTCACACTGTGGGGCACACCCTGGCCTGGCTGCTCCTTCTCCATGGACCCAAGGCAGGCAGGCAGCCAGTAGACCCGGCAGATAGAGTTGGCCTTTGTGTGTGTGTGTGTACCTGGGACTCAGCACAACTGATGGGAGGTAGAGAGGGATAGTCAGAAGCCAATGAACCTGCTCCATAGTCATGGAGATGAGGAGGGGGTAAGAGCGGGCATGTCAGTCACTTTTTCCGACACCACAACCAGATGCCTGAAACAACTTATGTGTGGAAAAAATTATTTTGGCTCACAGTTCTAAAAGGGTTCAGTCTGCCATGGTGGAAAAGGCCTGGAGAGCAGCTCCACATCACAGTGGACAAGAAGCAGAGAGAAAACAGACTAGAAACCAGGGAGAACTGCCAAAGGCCTGCCCTTCCTTCAGATAGGCCCCAACTCCCCAAGTGTCCACAATATCTGGAGATGGTACCACCAACTGGGAACCAAGTGTTCGACACAGGGATGTGGGAGACAGTCCATGTTCAAGGAAAGGTGGTAACTACACAGAACAGTCCAGGAGGTAGTCTGAAGAGCCCCTAAGGACACGGCAGGCCAGGAGAGCTGGCCATAGTGAACTCAGCAAAGCAAGGGTGGTGCTCCTGGCAGAGGGACAGGTGTGAACAAATGTCCTGGGGTCAGAGGCCATGAGGGTGAGGCAGATTCTCAGCATGAAAAGGCAGGGGAAGGATCTCAGAAGAGGGGGCTGGAGAGGGACACTGAGGCCAGACCGACCAATTGTGGTTCCAAATCTGTTCAAAGAGCCATTGAAGGCCTGCAGGGCAGGAGAATGAATGAGACTGTTACTTCTAATTAATTTTTATTTAAATTAATTAAAAATTGGATCCCAGGGGATCCAATGCCCTCTTTTGGCCTCTGCAGGCATCACACAACACGGGTGCACTTACACACGTGCAGGCAATACACTCAAACACAGAATATCAAAATACTGAATAATAAATATTCACAACCCTCAGAGGCTCTCCAGCCCTTCAACTTGGCACTCCGGGCTAGTCCTGGCTGCTTCTCCAGCTCCTCACCTATTGCTCCCGACAGCTCAGGTCACCTTCGTCCTCTCCTGCTGCCTGGGGAAAGACTCATGCTTGGAATTCCCACAGTCCCTCTCCAGCCTGGACCTCCTACTCTCCCCGCCTCCAAGGCCTCCGAGTAAAACTGAAGCTCTTCATGTGATCTCAAGGCCAGGAAGACTTAGCCCTGTTAGTGCCTGTAAGTTCTTTGCATAGGAGGCCCATCCCAACCATAGGGCCTTTGCACTTGCTTCATTTGGTCTCAGCACTGTCTAGTGATTCTAGCCCATAATAGCCACTCAGTAGAGTTGAAGATGATGGATGTATGGATGGATGGATGGATGGATGGATGGATGGATAGATGGGTGGGTGGATGGGTGGGTGGATGGATGGACTGAACCACTTTGGAGGATGTAGAACCCGTGGGTGCCTAGCCTCCCCTACCACAGCCAACCCTCCCATGCCCTCCTTCCACAAGGCCTGTGTGCTGAAGAGACTCGGCACTGCTTTGCTAAGACTGCAGGGGGAAGGGAACCCTGGGACAGTGTCCTTGAGCCCCGTTTGAGAAATTGATTCTGGAGTCTTTAAACCCTGTGGGAAAAGGCTCAAAGCTGCAGCCTCTCTCCCTGAACTGGAGCCCAGGAGCTTGTTTGGGGAAACACTCTGTGAAGCATTTATAGCTTATGCAAAGAGGCAGCCAACTTTCTGCTCAGGAACAGAGGAGGAAGGACCTGGATCAGCATGACAATGTCAAAGTCTGCATGGTTAGTAGCAGAGTCCCTGGGGTGAATGAGCCCTGGGGGATGGCCTGGGGCTGGGGAGAGGGGCACCTGGCAAGGAGGAGACCTGGGGTGCAGAAAGGGGGCCCCTTATGATGGAGGCCCCTTATGACGAAGGCCTATTGACCCAGTTGCTCTGAAGGAAGAGGGTCCAGGCAGCTACTGGTGGGTCCCTATGCCCCCCGGGAAAGCTGTCCCTCTGTTGAGAGAGGCTTTGGGCAGTGAAAGACATCTTATGTCCCACCTGGAAAAACCTAGAGGTCAAACCAAGGTCGTGGAGTCCCCAGAGGACAGGGCGAGGACAGACAGCTGTGTGTGGCTTCTCTGCAAACCCCTGAAGTAAATGCAGAGAGGCCAGGTTTGGACTGTCAGGGTGGAGGCCTGGGATAGAGCATGCCCACCAGACGTTAGGGGAGATGGAGACAGTGTGCCCACTAGAAACTGGGTAGATGGAAGAGACAGAGACCACCAGAAGCTAGGTGAGCAGTCCTCCAGCCTCCAGGGATGAACGCGCAACCGTCTATGAGCATCTTCTGGAACATAAGTGGGCCCTGAAGGCATCTATGCGGATCTTCTTTACCCTCTGGGTTTTCAGCACATGCTTCTGAGGCCATGCAGGAACAGGCACAGCCCTCACAGAATGCACACGGAAAGCCATGTGGTCCAGACGAACCGGAAGTATACGATCAGAACACTCATTGGGCAGGTGTCATGGCTGGCTTCAGCTGTTAACTTGACCCACCTAGGAAAAGGGAACTTCAACTGAGGAACGACTTCTATCTGATTGGCCTCTAGGCATGTCTTTGAGGTATTTTCTTGATTGTTCAGTGGGACCACCCTGACCAGGTAGGTCTGTGTTGTATGAGAAAGCAGGCTGACCACAGGTCAGAGGAGCTAGCCAGTAAGCAGGATTCCTCCATGGTCTGTGCTTCAATTCCTGCCTGACAGCCCTGGAAGACCGGACTGTCACTTGAAAGTGAAAGATGCAATAAACTCTTTCCTCTCCAAGTTATTTTTGGTCAGAGTGTTTTAGGCAAACTGAATCAGCAGGTGACACAGAGTGGGGGTGGGGCTCTTCACCCGCAGTCTGTCAGTGTCCAGAACCTAGTGCTCACTCCACATGTACTGCTCATCTGAAGCTAGCCCTACCTAAGGTGGGGCACCGAACATGTGACTGCCATAGAAACTTGGCCGTGTTGATGTTAATAACCAAAGGACCCAGCCAGGCCCCTCCGTGGGGGTGAGCAGAGGGTGGTTCTGAAATCCCCACTCCCAGCTGCATCTCATCCGCGTGGGGGTTGCTGCAGTCCTGTGTGCGACTTAGGGCTAGTTACTTATTCTGTTTCAGCTGAACTTTTCCCATTGTAGAGAGTAACAGTCTGTTTCTCAGGGCTGTTATGAAGATTTACTGAAATATGAATTTAAAGATTTAATGAAGTTATTTAATACCAGAGGGTCAGATACTAGGGAATGTTGTTTTGTGCCCTGAACCTTGATCCCTCTGGGTTTCAGCCTAGGGCACCAGCCTTTCAGTAGCCTTGGAAGCCACTGGGGGTTTAGACTTCACCTCCTGTTTCCCTGGTAACACTAGAAAGGAAAGCATCAACTTGATCACTCCTTAAGGCCTCGTCAGAATAATAGAATACCTCTGTGTCTCCACATGACATCCTGATCTGATCCAACAGTTAGAAAATTCTATACTATTTTCTACTTCCTTAAGCGTTGATCCAGTTGGGGACTGGCGAGATGGCTCAGTGGGTAGGAAGCTTGCCACCAAGCCTGATGGCCTGAGTTCAATCCCTGGAATCCACATGGTAGATGGAAATAACCAACTCCTGAGGGTTGTGCTCTGACCACACACAAAATAAGTAGACAGCCAGGTGTGGTGGTGTGTGCCTTCAATCCCAGCCCTCAGAGGCAGAGGCAGGTGGATCTCTGTGAACCTGGCCTATCTACTGAGTTCCAGGCAGGCTGGAACGAGGGAGACCCCATCAATCAAAAAATATCGGTATCAATCGATAAATACAGAGTTAATACTACTAGGCCTGTCAGTCACCTGGTGGATGAACACTCCTCAGAAAGCCATACTAAAATGATGGAAGAATAATTACTCTATTCATGAACTAACATACCCTTCCCAGAAGGCTCACCCCCAGGGAGTCCTTTACTGAACTACTGGCATGCGGCTTTGCTAACTAAGTCTGCCTGCCCCTCTGAGTCCTAACTCAGAAAGTCCTAACTTTACCTTTTTCTTCTTTTCTATTTCCTTCTGATACTGGCCAGGCCGACATGTTTCCTCCGACTCTGTGCGCTACCTCGCTGTTTCTCTGAAGCTGCCCCCACTTTTGCCCTGTGGCTGTTTGCTGACTCCCTGCTGCAGAATTCGG
Organism: Rhizomys pruinosus; assembly: GCA_009823505.1. NCBI lineage: Eukaryota > Metazoa > Chordata > Mammalia > Rodentia > Spalacidae > Rhizomys > Rhizomys pruinosus. Next base: position 782,817 of record VZQC01008797.1, read on the forward strand.
CCTAACTCAAGGGCACAGCTTTCTCTTGCTCTGTTCCACACCCCTCCTTCCTGTGGCTGCTGCGACTTGCAGCTTGCCTGCCGTGCTGTTTTCTCTCAAACTCTGATAATTAGTCCTTGAGATTCTTTGGGAGTCTGTTTGGAAATTCTTTTATTAACAAGGCTAAGAACCCAAAAGAGGGAACCTTGGTAACACTAGGGGGGTCTCTGCATGCACGGGTGTTCCTCCATAGTCAGGAGACACTGTCTCTGGGCTATATCTCCATGTGACCAGGACATGGAATCTCCTCTCTGCCCACTCCTGAGTCACAGCTAGCTGTACCATCCTTGGAGCCTGACATTCCATGCTGACCTGACAGGCAGCAAAGGTAATGCTATTGGACAGGGAAGGCGGGCAGCTGCTGAGCCACAGGATATACAGCAAGAGCTGGAGCCCCCAGAGGCCTCCCAGCCACCACGTGCTTAACAGAGAAGGAGGCAGAGAAGTCAGGGCTTTGATTCCCGCTGGCAGTGACCACAGAATGAGTCTCCCCAGCGCTCTGCTCAGAGTGCTCCCCAGTGCTCCATGCTGGCAAGCTTCCCTGAGCACACAGCCTCAGGGAGACAGAAAGTCCCTGGAGACGGGCATGGGAAGAGAAAACCCCTGTGGGAGATGGAGACGGGGAGGAGAAGCAGAAGGTAGGGTCAGCCTTCTGGGACCCCCAGGACCCTGCCGCCACGCTAACCTTAGCGTCAGAGACAGACAGACGCAGAGGGCCCTGGGCTCTGCTTCCCACAGCGACAGAGCCATATTGTAAGAGAACAGTAGGGCTCTCCATAGCGCCCCTGCAGGTGAGACATGGGGCCTGCTACATCTGGGGTAAATCAGTGGCCTGAGGTAGCACCCTGGTTGCCCCAGGCTCAGGGGGGTATACCTGCCAGGATGGGGGAGGTGGGAGGTAGCACCCTGGCTGCCCCAGGCTCAGGGGGGTATACCTGCCAGGATGGGGGAGGTGGGAGACAGCCTGGCACTGACCCTGCAGAGGCTACAGAATGGATGGCTTGTGACGTTCCTGACTGGACATCTCTTCCTCTGTCCCCGACAGACCCAAACACCAGGAAGAGTCCAGCACGGAACAGGAGGACTCAGAACAGCCTCTCCGCTCTCTGCAGGGCCCACCTGAAGCACAAGGAGAAGCTGGCCCAGAGGACGGAGGCTCCTGGGACTCAGGCTCGGACCAGTACGTTGCTGGGCACCCTTGGATACCAGCAGAGGGATGCTGGGAAATTCAGAGAATATAGCAAAACCAAGTTTTGTGTGGCCAGAGTTGCCTGCTATTGATACATTCTGCCCCCCAAAATTAAAATCATCACAGGTGCTTTCTAACCCTCTGAGCTACACAAGACCCCGGCATTATGAGGATCAGGAGTTCAAGGTCATCCTCAGCTGCATAGCAAGTTTCAGACCAGCCTGAGCTACCAGAGACCCTAGTTCAAAATTAAAAAAAAATAAAGGCATTTAGTGAACAACCCTTCAGGTGTTGAACAAGCAAAACCAAATAGTCAGGCCCTTCTCCAAACCCGATATGAACTTTGGGGTGGCTTTATGTGAACCCCCAGTTCTTTTAAGACACATCACCCAGGAGAGAAGAGCTTCAGGGGTGCCTGACTGAGATGTGGCACAGGGGCATGGGATGCCTGATGCGGGGGGCTGGGCACAGTGACAGCACACATCTGCCAAGACTGGAAGCCATCCAGGGAGGCTGTTGTCATCCCTGTCTTCTGGTTCAACTGTCGCCTCTTTGTTTGATAGAGGCTTCGAGCTGTCACTGAGGAGTGAGGATGCCTGGCCCTCCATGTCCACCTAGGAGGCCTCTAANTCTGGGGTAAATCAGTGGCCTGAGGTAGCACCCTGGCTGCCCCAGGCTCAGGGGGGTATACCTGCCAGGATGGGGGGTGGGGTGGGAAGTAGCACCCTGGCTGCCCCAGGCTCAGGGGGGTATACCTGCCAGGATGGGGGAGGTGGGAGGTAGCACCTTGGCTGCCCCAGGCTCAGGGGGATATACCTGCCAGGATGGGGGAGGTGGGAGACAGCCTGGCACTGACCCTGCAGAGGCTACAGAATGGATGGCTTGTGACGTTCCTGACTGGACATCTCTTCCTCTGTCCCCGACAGACCCAAACACCAGGAAGAGTCCAGCACGGAACAGGAGGACTCAGAACAGCCTCTCCGCTCTCTGCAGGGCCCACCTGAAGCACAAGGAGAAGCTGGCCCAGAGGACGGAGGCTCCTGGGACTCAGGCTCGGACCAGTACGTTGCTGGGCACCCTTGGATACCAGCAGAGGGATGCTGGGAAATTCAGAGAATATAGCAAAACCAAGTTTTGTGTGGCCAGAGTTGCCTGCTATTGATACATTCTGCCCCCCAAAATTAAAATCATCACAGGTGCTTTCTAACCCTCTGAGCTACACAAGACCCCGGCATTATGAGGATCAGGAGTTCAAGGTCATCCTCAGCTGCATAGCAAGTTTCAGACCAGCCTGAGCTACCAGAGACCCTAGTTCAAAATTAAAAAAAAATAAAGGCATTTAGTGAACAACCCTTCAGGTGTTGAACAAGCAAAACCAAATAGTCAGGCCCTTCTCCAAACCCGATATGAACTTTGGGGTGGCTTTATGTGAACCCCCAGTTCTTTTAAGACACATCACCCAGGAGAGAAGAGCTTCAGGGGTGCCTGACTGAGATGTGGCACAGGGGCATGGGATGCCTGATGCGGGGGGCTGGGCACAGTGACAGCACACATCTGCCAAGACTGGAAGCCATCCAGGGAGGCTGTTGTCATCCCTGTCTTCTGGTTCAACTGTCGCCTCTTTGTTTGATAGAGGCTTCGAGCTGTCACTGAGGAGTGAGGATGCCTGGCCCTCCATGTCCACCTAGGAGGCCTCTAACTGCAGCTTTGACAACTGTAGGCTTCCCACGGGAGCCAAGACAGCCAGCTCCCTCATCAGCTGTCAGGAGCCTTCACAGGAGGGAGGGAGTGGCAGGCAGGATGTCAAGGAAGAGACAGAAGAGAGGACAACTCCACCATCCTCACCAGTCAGTCTCCGTGCCAGCCCAGCCCCTTGGAGTGTGAGCCTCATGAGGGCACGAGCTTGCCAGCTCACTACGACCTTGCCAGCTCACTATGACCTTCCAGCGCCTGGACCCTCACCAGGAACACACAGCCCGAGTGTGCACATCGTGACAGTGGGCCCGTGTGGGAGATGATATGAGAATGGAAATCTACACCAGACAGAGATGCCATGGGTAATGCCCAGAAGACTCACAGAAGTACACAGAGGAAGGACAACTCAGGCGGGAGAAAAGGCAAAAGGTATGTCAACGGATGTCTAACACGGCTGCTAGACGGACAGCAGAGGTGAGGACATGCCTGGCTCTTCCTGTGAGACTCCAAAGGAACTGTCACCCTTTAGGTCAGAGCAGTCAGGGAGGACCTCCCCATGGACACGTGACTCCAAGTGCTGTGCTCTGGTCCCACTGCCCTGCCTCTCTGAACCTCGTAGGCCATAACTGGGAAGGAGAGACGGTAAAATGCCTCCCTGCACAGCCCCTGGTGTTAGAATGCAGTCAGTGTGGGTTTCCCCTCCACTTTCCACGTGTTTCCCTAGGGAGACGTTTCTAGATGCCAAACCTCATCTCCTGCATCTTCCCCAGAGTTCCGCAGCCAGGTCCAAAAGTTGTCCTGGAAGCCAGAGAGGCTCCTGGCCCTTTGCACGTGCTGTTCTGCTGCCCGGAGCTCAGAGTGTTGGGAGCTCTATTGTAGGGGGCCTGCCCTGCCTCAGCCACCTCAGCCACCTCAGCCGCCCTTAGTGCTGTTCCGAGTCCTCACCCTGCCCCTGACAGGGCTCCTGCTCCGAGGAACGAACTACAGGGATCCATGCTACTTCGCTCTGTGCCCCAGTGCTCAGGAAATGTGAGATACAGTGCTCAGGACCTGGGGGAGGGGGGGCTTTACACACCCCAAGCCTTCAAAGCAGACCTATGGTGTCTAATTGAAGCAATGTTCACAGCAGCCCAGGGGTGTGTGGCTAATTGTCCCCACATCTAGACACTATTGTCTGCTTCCCTCTAAGCCAGAGGAACAACTGGACCTTCCTCCAGCCCAGTGGACCCTGCAGTTGTCCTCTGGTTTCCCTGGGCAGCACTTGCTCTTAATTTCAATTTGTAGCCCATATTAAAAAATAATTGGATTTTCTGTGGAGGTTTCCAGATTCACTTAAGGAAGAAGAAGAGGAGGAGGAAGAGGAGGAGAAAAAAACCTGGCAATGCAGGTATGATTAGCCTTACACGACCACAGGGGAGCAGTTCAAGGAGGAGCCAGGGGTCTGATTTTGCATGGTCTCTGCCACATCCTGTAGCTCACAGACAGCTATGCCGGCTGCTGCTTGACAGCCAGCGGCACCTGATCACGCAGTCCACTTATGAGTGGTGTACGCAACCCCCTTGCCTTCACGACAGCAACAGGGTTTCCTTTGCCACACAAGACCAGGCTCTCAACGACGAACTCCCTTCCCCTGTGCTGTGGTCAGTTCCCAAATCAAATGTGCCCCCCCCCCGGCCTGGAGTCCCACGGCAGACATGTTTTCCCCTTCTGCAGGAAACAGACCCAGCCACGCGAATGGGGTGATGCCTTCTACCCTGGATGCTTTGCAGTTCACGAGACTTCATTCCCCTGAGTCCAACAGAAATGATTCTTCCCCTGCCTCTGCCTTCCTCCCCTCCACCACTGTGAGGCCCCAGCATCCTTGAAAGTTGGTGAGCAACTGACTGTTTGCAAACCCTGGCAAGGCTTTGGTAAGTCAAGGCCAATTCTGGATTAAATTAGAAAAGAAAGGAGGAAAAATATCTGAGTCCTGGCACAGAGAGAGATCATTCATTGAACACGAGTTGGTAAAGAACACACTGCAAGAACCTTCCTTAGGCGATGAATAATCAAAGGGTACGGCTTCAGCTCTGAAACCACAGAAGACCCCAGGACCCTGAGTTCTCACAGGCCTAAGGAGCCTGTCTGCCTTTAGTGGAAGAGGTGTTCGGGGGCTCAGGAATTCTTCCAGAGTATAAGCAGTTAACACAGCGGTGAGAGACCATTCTGCTCACCCCCAAATCTACTTGGCTTTGGTTAAATGGTTGATTAAGGTCAGTTCGTTCAATCCTTTGACAAAGAATCTCCAAAGTCACCTCAGGACCTTTGAGCAAGTTAGACTGGACAGGGGTGGGAGGGGAGATGGTGTTGGGGGCCCTGAAGTATGAGCAGAAAAAAGAAGGTAAAATTCAGCTTAAGCATAAGGTCACTGTGATGACCCTGAGGAAAGGGTGGCTCCAGGTGCTCTGTAAGGAGTACATGGTGCCATTGCAGAGGGTCGGGGATGGATTCCAACACTCAAGCTGGGTGGCTCAAAACTACCTATAACTGCAGTTCCAGGGAGATCTGACACCCTCTTCTGGCCTCTGAGGCATTGCAGGCACACACACACACACACACACACACACACACACACACACACACAAACGCAAATACTCATATACATAAAAAAATAAAAAACACATGTGAAACATATGACTTGCAAATGCCAGATGCTGTTTTAGAGAGAGATGGACCAACCAGCTACACAGCTGTGGTCCCTTATGATAAGGAACCGGAGACAGCCCTCTCACCTCACGTAATGGCCCCACAGCCATCCTGACATAGTCCATGTGTACCACTTGTGTGTTGTCTGTGCCTCACTAGCAATCACATGCAGGTGTAGCGGGAACAGTTAGTTACGTGAACTACACCCCAGCTTTGTAAACTGCAGTTTGCAAGCCCATATGGAGTTGTATACTAAATGAGGGATTTCAAAAAAGACAAGCCATGCATGGTGGCACACACCTTTAATCTCAGAACTCAGGAGGCAGAGGTGAGTGGATCTCTGTGAGATTGCAGCTGGCCTGGTCTACACAGGGAGTTCAAGATGGGCAGGGGCTACAGAGACCCTGTGTCAACCTCCCCCATCCTCGCCCACCAATTGACAATAGTAAAAGGTCCCTGAATGTGTCCCAAATCCAACGGACAAGCAATCTGAGGTGCTCTGGTAGCGCATCCTTGTGCTATCTTGCATTGCATGACTTGCTGTAGACTTGGCTCTGAACACACAACACATACGCTGTACTGTGCATGCCCTCACACCACACATCCCCACGGATGCTGCCTGAGACACCATGGCTCAGATCAGAGACTACTCATGCTATGAACTGCAGTGTTTTACCTGAACATACAGTTTCCTGTTCTTATAGAAACATAATGGTTTAATTACCCAAAGACGTCTAATATTTTCCTACCGTCATTCCTCAGCCTGTATTCAATTAGCGTATCTTTGAATTGTATTGTATTTGAATGTTTGGTTTAAAAAATTTGTGTTGGAGTTGCTGACTTCTTTCATAAAAATTTTTCCCAATGAATTGTGGCTTGGAATTAGGACAGAATTTCCAAGCATTCTAAAATGGCCTGAAGCACATTTCTACATCAAGAGACCACCTCATGCTCCCCCCTGCTCAAAGCCTCCCTGGTACCTCAGAGGTCAATCTAAGGCTCCCATGCTCCCTCCTTTCTGCCCAGGAGGAGAAAGTATGCCCAGCAGGATGTGTTCTGAGCCCGGACCCACGAGCAGAGCCTGGAGCCACCCCTCACTCAAATGGGCACAGCCATGAGATAGCCCAGGAATGCAGTTCCTAGAACATGACCCAGGCCTCAGGAAGGCACAACAGCCCTTTCAAAATACCCCTAGTCTTCCTGGAAGCCGTTCATCTCTGCCTCCCACTTAGCTGACCCTGGGGAAGTGTGTGCCCAGTGAGGCGACTCAAAATACAATACATATACAGGCCACATCCTAGCACAGCAGACTGGCCCTCCAGGCCCAGTCCACAGCTGCCCACTGCACTGCCACAGTGTTTACTGGGCAAGCTGAGACTCACTCAGGAAGCAGCAGAACAGTCCAGGCTCAGTGGCAGGCGTGCTGGACAAAGGGAAGCACATCCCAGCCATGGGTACCTGCCCCACGGGGATCTGCAGAGCACCCAGCAGTACAGTGTCTGCCCCTGTGCTGTGGGAAACCCTGGCTGAAGGGAGCCCCCAGTCCTCAGGGCCAGGTCTGGGGTCTGGAGGATGAACTACACTTGGAGTCTGGGAGGAGCAGGGGAACAGAAGCCATGGGGCAAATAGCCATGAGGAACAAAGAGTGCCTATGACAGGGCAGCTGGGTGGGCAGGTCACAGGTCAGCCCCATGGTCCCCCAGGTTCTCAGAGGGGGGAACGGCAGCTCTAAGGCAGCTATTCCTGTCCTGGTTTCACTGTGGCATGCTCTTCAAAGGTGTACTGGAAGCTTGGTCCTCTCTGTGTAGATTGATTCCTCTGGTCCTCCAAAGCCACCAGACCAGACCAGTACCTCTGCTCACTGCCCCCGCCCCATGTCATATCTCCCTCTCTTTCCTATGTGCTCCCTAGTACTGCCACCTACCATCAGGTCTCAGAACTGAACTGAGACTAGTACCATACCTTTGAACTCTCATAACTGAGAGCTGAAAAGCCTCTTTCCTTTATAAAGTACCTATCTTCTGGTATCTTGTTACAGTAACAGAAAATGGATGAATCCAGTCTCTGAGGAGTCCTGGCTCCTCCACCAAGCCCAGGGAGAAGAGACTTATGGGGGTTTGCTAGCCACCTCCAAGTCCATGGATACAGGAGAGCCAAACATGGCTGCAGGAGGTCTCAGAGGGTAAACTGCCATCCCCTAGTGTAGCCCCAGGCTCAGAACATTCTCAGTACACCCTGTGAGGCTCAGCCTTCTAGTCAGAAACCTGAGAGTAGAGGCAGCTCTGCTGTGTCTTCAGGGTGTCTGTAGAATATGAGAGACACTGGTGAGGCCCAACCATGGGAAGGGGTCCCTTGGGTGAGATATGCAAGGCAAATCCAGAAAACAGGAGAACCGCTCTGGGTTAAGGGCTCTGATACAGTGCTCAGGCTCCTGGGGTCACCCTGCAGGCATTCCTGCCTCACTAGCAAGTCAGTGAGGACCCTCAATTGGCTGCATGCACTGCAGCTGCTGTCTGGGAACATGTCACCATCTGACCTTTCAGTTTGTGTTTGTAAGTGACCCACAGGACCATGGGGGCAGGGGCAGGACACCTCAACTCACACGGCGAGTATGACTGGGTCTCAGTGGCCACTCGCCACCCTGGAACACCTCTTTCTTTCAGTAAGTGCTAAGAAGAGTTAAGGTCGTCAGGCATACCTGGCCTGTGGCAGCCCAGGACGGGCATGGTGGTCGCTGTCTCACTCAAGGGTGGTGGCGAGTGGGTACATCCTGGGAGCTGCAGCCACAGCCAGAGTCTCGCAGGTGTGGGGTTCCCACGCACCCTAGCCTGGGGACTGAAAGCAAAGCAGTGGGGAGCCATCCCCGGCCACCTCCCCCAGTGCTGTCCTCAGATATTTCAGCTTTGATAGTCACCCTGAAGCTGAACTCCGGCTGTGAGGCACTGAGAAGCTGGCCACCTAGTCTGACATGGGGTATACAGGTGGGAGCTTTGGGAGGTTAGTAGGTGAGATAAACCCCATGATTGAGCCATGGTGGCTTTATAAGAAGGTGGACAGGGACCAGGAGATGCACCCCTCACATATGTACACCTAGACACGCTCCCCCTGGCCCTTGTGGTAGGATGGTTTGCATCGGCACAGGGTGGTGCTGTCAGCCAGAAAGCCATCCCCGGATCCGATCCCTCATCCTGGGACTAGACCTTGAGCCCAAATAAACCTCCCTTCTTTCTAAGCCTCCCAGTCCCTGGAAATGTGCTATTAGCCACAGAAACTGGGTCAGGACACCAAGGTTAGGGAGTTGGACCAGTAGGAAGGGCAATGTTTGGCTTAGCTTCCCTAAACCTCAGAGACCAGGAGCCAGGGTCAGCTGCGTTCTCCAGGGCAGCCGGCAGGAGGGGTCGTGGAAGCTGTCAGACCCTAGTAGGTGCACCCTGAACTGCCGTGGGGTAGAGGGCTGTAGCTGGGGTGCTTGTGAGGTTGTCCCTCACGGTGTGACAGTACCCATACCTGAGGAAGTGCTCCCTAAGCCAGCTCCATCCCGGGGGACCCTCTCCTCCCCCATCCCCCCCCAGTCTTCTGGACTGTGGGGGCTGTGCTCACCCAAGCTTGCTCAGTTCATGGCGTCCTTCTGAGCAGGAGCCAAGAAATACACATTTAGGGGCTGCAGAGATGGCTCAGCGGTTAAAAACACTGGCTACTCCTCCAGAAGACTAGGGCTCAAATCCCAGCATCCACATGGAGATTAACCACTGTCTGTAACTCCTGTCCCAGGACATCTGATGCTCTCGTCTGGCCTCAATGGGCTTTGCACAACATGGTTGCATTTACATATATATATATATATATATATATATATATATATATGTAAATGTATATAATATATGTATATAATAAATGTATATAATATATAATATAATATGTATACTTATTATATATATATATATAATAAGTATACATTTATTTAATTTTGGTGATTCTTATTCATGTTAAATGACCTGATATTTTCATTTGAAATGGGCACTGTGTAGTATTCATGATCCATGCTAATAATTTAAATTTCCAATTTTTTTTTACTGATACTACAAAATAACTTGGTGAGTTGGGAGAGAAAAAGAGAAAAGAAAGGAGAAAGGCTTCATCTTTGCCCTTTTAGAAAACATTTTATGGGCTGGAGAGATGGCTCAGCAGTTAAGAGTGCCAACTCCTCTTGCAGAGGACCCAGGTTTGACTCCCAGTACCCACATGGTGGCTAAGAATCATCTTGAACTCCGGTTCCAGGGGAATCCAACACCCTTTTCTGACCTCCACAGCATTGCATGACACAGGTGCACCAACCTGCATGCAAACAGTATATCATACACATAAAAATTTAAAAAAAATAATAAAAAGAAAACATTTTATGTTTATGTATTTAGTGTGTGTGTGTGTGTGTGTGTGTGTGTGTATGTGTGTACATGAGCATGGGCATGTCATTACACACATGGGGAGGTCAGAGAACAACTTCAGGGAGTTGGTTCTTTCTTTGCACCATGTGGGGCCTGAGGATTGAACTTGGTATTTAGGCTGGGCCCTCAGAGTTATGTACCCAAAGTGGGGCAACACTGGCAATATCCTTATGATTTCTGTGGCAATAAGATAAGATAATGGCCCCTCTGAATCCTTCTCTGACCTTCACAATTGGGAGACAGCTGGGCCTGGGTCTGTTGTGGTTGACATACGTGTGGCCAGAATAGTCAGGCTGTCTGTCAGTGAGGGCTAAGAGCTTGGGAAGTCACTATCAGGGACGGGGGGTGGGGAGGTGAACTTCAGAAGATGAATTTCTGGGACCAGCATGAAAAGCAGGAAATGTATCACCCTAGAGAGAAACCCCGAAGGGAGAGATCAGGAGTCCTGACTACACTCAGAAAGGAAAGCAACGGGGGCTTGGGGAGACAGCTCAGCTCAGCAGTTAAGAGTTCTGGTCGCTCTTGCGGAAGACCTGGGTTCAGTTTCTAGCACCCACGTGGAGGCTAAAACTGTCCACTTTCAGGGGATCCAACGCCCTCTTCTGGACTTTGCAGGCATTTCATGTATGTGGTGCACAGGCAAAACATGTACAAAATAAAAATGAATAAAAAATGTTAAAGGAAAGCCATCAAAGACTGCCTAGAGCAGAGAAAAACAAAAGGGAAACGAGAAGGTGGAGAAATGCTTCCCGCATAGACACAGAAAAAGAAGGCTCTTAACAGAACGAAGATGATGCTTTAGAATATTAAAGTAGAAAAATGGACTGGGATAAACCATACACAAAGATGTCTCTCATTTGAAACATATGTGTATTTTACAATGCAATCTCTTTTCTATCAAATAAATGGAACTTGCAACAAAGGCCAGCTAGATGCGGCAGGAAGTGAAGGTGCTCACCCTGGGCTGGACAATTGGAGTCCAAACCCAGGGAAGTAGGTGTTGGAAGAAGAGAACCAACTCCTGAAAGTGCTTCCCTTACCACATGTGATAAAAATATTAGTGAGGGCTGGAGGGATGGCTCAGTCGTAAAGAGCAGCACTCACAGCTCTTACAGAGGACTCAGCTCCAATCCCCTCCACACGACCCCCAGCTAACAACTGCCTGTAACTCCAGTTCTGGGGGATCCAACTGCTTCTTCTGATCTCCGAGGGCACTGCATGACATTGACATGGGTCCACTTACATACAGTGTACAAGTAATACACTCATACACATAACATAAAAATAAATAAATTGGTAAAATAGCTTACAATGAAAAGTATTAATATATCTAAGTTGTAACTAGAAATGACCACAACTAAGGACTGCATGGTGTGAGATGGAGGGGAAGAGAGATCTTTCTTCCTTGGGGCAGGAATAGATGATGAAGTCATAACAGAGAACACTCTGGTATAGAAACTTTAGAATGTGCATACCTGTCAAGGGGTTCATCTTTCAGGAGTTCAGCCTAAGGGACTAATTAAGGCTGGAAGACAGATTCGGCTCTTGGGATGTAGTGCAGTGGGCAGCACCTCTGACCTCTAAAAGGGAAGTCTGCTTTGTGCCACAGACACGGCATGTGAATAGCAAGCTACATAAAACACACATTATCCTCACTGCCCTGTTCCACAGTCATTAAAATGAAGTCTTGGGGAATAACTGCTGGAAGAAAATATGGAGGGATCTATACAAATTCATTCTAATTTTGTACCATAAATAATATATTACTGTGTTAAATATAGGATGTTTTAATGAATAGGAAAAATGACTTTTCTGAATTTCAGGATGGAACAAGGAAACTGGATCCAGTAGACAGCTGTGAGTAGGGGGTGGTCGGTCTCAATATTGAGGGTGCTTTTGGTGGCCAAGCAGGTCTCATGAAGTGCTCAGCAGACACCCCAAGCCTATCGTACCCCCAATGGGTCTGAGATGAAGGGGGTAGGCAGACTGATGAACTCCCACTTTCTTGTGGGAGTGGCTTCAGTGAGAACTGTCCCTTGCAGGCTCCTGTGTGTGAACACATGGTCCAGCTGCAGGTGTAGTTTGGGCAAGGATACGGAACCTTTAGGCAGTGGCGCCTTGCTGGAGGAAGTACATCACCGGAAGAAAGCTTTGTGGTTTTATAGCCTTGCCCCAGTTCCTGTTCTGGCTGCTCTCTGGCTGCTGGAGACCTCACCCTCCTGTGGCCTTCTCTGCCAGGATGGGCGGAGTCTGCTCCAGAACTGGGAGCTAAGTGACCTCTGTCTCCTTCAGTTGCTTTTATCAGCATATTTTTATTTTCACAGCAGAAAAAAAAAAAAGTGGTGACACACTTTCCTGTGAAAGGAGAGAATAAGAAACTATAGGGGCAGCTCAGCAGTTACAAGCACGAGCTGCTCATGCAGAACATCCACGTTTGGTTCCCAGCACACACATGGCAGCTAATAACCATCAGTTGCTCCAGTTCCAGGGCATCCGATGTCCTTTCTTGGCTCCTGCAGGCATTGTTCACACATAATGTGCTTGTATACATGTAGGCAAAACACTCATATGCATAAAATATTAAAAATATGTTATAAAAAAGGAAATAAAATGTCTTGCCATTTATACATAAAGGAAGTGGAATATTTAACTACTTCCCACTCCTCTCAGAATTACATCTGGTACCAGGGCCTTGGGAGAGGGCTCAGTGGGTAAAGTGCTTACTGGATGAAGAATGAGGACCTGAGTTCAAATCTCCAGCACCAACATTTTTTTTTTTATTTTATTTTATTTTATTTTTTGGTCTTTTTGAGACAGGGTCTCCCTATAGCCCTAGCTGTCCTGGAACTCACTCTGTAGACCAGGCTGGCCTTGAACTCACAAAGATCTGCCTGCCTCTGCCTCTCAAGTGCTAGGATTAAAGGTGTGTGCCACCATGCCCAGCTTTTTTTTTTGGGTCCACCCACATTTTAAAAAGTGGGGGGGGGGTGTCAGTGTGCACCTGAGCTTCCAGTACTGGGGACAGAGACAGGTGGATCCGAGGTGCTCACCCTGAAATGGTGAGTTCCAAGATCGGTGAGAGTCTCTGTTTTAACAAAAATAAAGTGGAGCAGCAATAGAGGGGAATCATCCTATGCCAGTCTCTGACTGAATGGAGGAGTGTACACACATATACACACATGTGCACACACTTGCCTGATGGGTATGCGCACCCTCACATACACATACCCTCCAAATCATATCCAATCCTGTGCCACACTAGATGGCCACAGTAACCGGCTGTGCTCACCTGCTGCTTCTCCTCCTGCCTGTGCCCTTATCACACCAACCTTTTACATTTCTTCAACGATGCTGAGCTCAGGGCCTTTGCACTGCCTGTTCTCTCTGCCTGGAACCTTCTATCTTGGCTCCTCCCACAGTTATCTCATTATGATCCTGCCCTGGGCTCCAATCTTATTTCCCTGACTTCCACCTTCTCTGACTCTTTTTTCTCCATCTCATAATGATTTTTAAATATTTTATTTTTTTCATTTTATGTGTATAAGTGTATTGCCTACGTGTAGGTATATGCACCTGTGTCACACAGTGCCCGCAGAGGTCAGAAGAGGGCATTGGATCCCCTGGAAGTGGAGTTATGGACAATTGTTAGCCACAATGTGGGAGCTGGGAATGGAACCTGAGTCCTCTTCAAGAGCAGCCGGTGCTCTTAACCACTGAGCTACCCCTCTAGCTCCCTCGTAATGTTAATACCTTTATTGCATTTACCCTTATCTGGCATGATCTTGTTTTTCTCTTAAACACTATGTGACTTTTTGCCAGAAGATAAGGCTGTGGTAAAGGGGACTGTTTCCTGTCTTGATCCCTGCTGTCCCACCTTCTGACGTGGTAGATGCTCTGTAAGCATTTGTTGTCTGTATAAACAAGAGCCGCAGATTAGACAGTATCACATGGCTGTGCTGCAGCAACAAGGAGTCATCTCCATAGCAGAACACAAAAAGGCCGCTGTGAGCAAGAACTCAGTGGGCTGAGCAGTCCTATCCTATTTGATCCAGCTATACCTACAGGGACGTGTGCATCCCAAAGTCACTGTATAAAGGAAACTGGGGAGGTAGGAAGAGCTCTTAAATTGCTTTGATCAAGAGGTAACGTGTGTCATTGCCATTCATAAAGACCACTGGATAAGGCTACCCACATGGACCCAGATCAGCTACCGAGAGGCTGGGCTGCAGAGGGCAGAACGTGCCTGTGTGGTGAGCCTGAACTCTCTGTGCCACACCAGGTCCCTGGCTCTCCCTTGGCTCTTCCCAAGATCTCAAAGAGGACTGTCCAGGTGGAAGCCATCCTAGGTAGGAGGAAACTGAGGCAGGAGAGCTGCAAGGATGGAGTCATATCTGTTCCCTGCCACCTCAGCCTCCCCTCCCCAGTCCATACTCCTGGGTCCCTGACCTGGCAACGCCACCAGCTTTCTGTTCAAGGCTTGGTGACAGTCCTCAGAGGCCGGCTGTGCCTGTCTCTCATGCCCAGTGTTGAAGGACAGTTTTCTCCAAAGTGAAACACCTCCTCCAGGAGGGATGGGAGACTCAAGAGACCCATGAGGAACAAATGTCATGTCTGGAAAAGCTGAAACTTGCAAGATTCTGGAAGCCCTTTCTCCAGCTTGACAGAAGTAGTAAACAAGTGGTGGGGAGCATCTGCAGAAAGGAGAATCTTCTCAGATCCGTCCAGCTACTTGCAAACTGTGAGAGAGAGAGTCCCAGGGTTTCAGGTTCTGTGAGCTGTCTCCCACGCTGGGGTGGTGGTGTGGCTGTTTTTACTTATCCCTGCTCCTGTAAGTAACCCCTCACGCATAGTATCCCCAATAAAATCTCATAGGCTCATCAAGCTGGACTTTGGTATGATTGTTCTTTGGCCTGTGTCCCCAGGAAACGTGCCACACAACACCCAGTTCAGCTAAACCTCAGTGTGGCCCCGCTGCCAATCAATAGCCACCTGGAGTGCAGCTGGAACCCCGACGAACGTGTGCAAGCATGTTACCAACAGAGTTAGGTCCGCAGTCTGCCTCTGTCCTTCCACACTGGTGCATTGCTTCCAGCCCTGGGAAACTCAGGCCCAGCCATGGACTTACAAAGGGCCCATGACAAGCCTTTGAGGGCTATTTGGGGTTGTGGCTTGATTGTTTAGCGGCCAAGTTCAAGTTCTGAGGAGGGCATAGCAGGCTTTCCCAGCGTATACACATCTTCCAGAACCACACTGCCCAGGACAGCTGCCACTGGCCAGATTGGCATTTGAACCTCTGTGCAGATCACAAGTCCCCATTAGCCTGGCCACTGTCAACAGGACAAGTGCCGTGGGCTGTGGAAAACTGGGAAGCCCACGCACTGTTGGTGGGAACGTAAGATGATACAGCGGCTGTGGAAAATGGTCTGGAGGTTTCTTAAAAGTTAAACATAGAATTAACGTCTGATTCAGTCTTTCTACTCTTAGGTCTGTACCCAAGGAATGCAGAGCAGAGTCATGCATAGAAATACATCCATCCGTGCTCCCAGCAGCCGTGGTCATGGCAGCACGGGGGGGGGGGGGTTGCCCAGGTGCCCATCAGTATCTGGATGGGTAAGTAATACATGCTTGGGATGTCATTCAGCCTCAGGAATGAAGGAAGGCTGGGTGTGGTGGCGCATGCCTGGAATCCAGGCACTCAGGAGATAGAGGAAAGCAGGAGGGACATTATTTTGGGGACAGTTTTGGTTATGGAGCAAGTTCAAGGCCACCTTGAGATACATAGCAAGATCTTGCATCAAAGCAAAGCAAAACAACACAACACACACACACACACACACACACACACACACTGAACCCCAGTACTTGTTACAACATGAGTGACTTCAGGATATCACACTGAATGAAGTAAGCTAGTTCTGAAAGTATAAATATCATATGAATTCACTGATTTGAGGATGCAGAGGGATCAGATTCACAGAAAGAAAATAAAATTGTGGTGTCAGGGCCTGAGGCCAGGGTAAGGAGCTAGTGTTTGATGGTTTGAGGTTCATTTTCTCAGAATGAGAAGCGCTCTGTGGATGAGTGTGGGGACCCTTGTATGTCCATGTGAAGGCCTTAACACAGCCAAGCTAGACACTTACAAATGGAGACATCCTGCGTTTTAGCATAATAATTTTTGCTATTGTTATTGTTTGATGCTAAAGCTTGAACGAGGCTACCACAGCCTCCACCCCTAGCCTTCTTTTACTTTTTATTTCAAGGCAGGGTCTCACCAAGTTGCCCAGACTGGCTTTGAACTTGTGATTCTCCTGCTTCAACCTCCCAAGTAGCTGAGATTACAAGCCTGTGCCACCAGACCTGAATTATTATTGCTGGTGTGTGTGTGTGTGTGTGTGTGTGTGTGTGTATACCAGAGGACTTCCTTGATTGCTGTCTACATCATTTAATTTACTGATTATTTTATGAGTTTATGCATATGTGTGACGTATGCATGCACATGTGTGTATATCATGTGCACACTTGGAGATCAGATGAGGAAGTCACACAGATGAGGAAGTCCTGCTGTGTCACTCTCTGCTCTCCATCTTGTTTCCTTAAATATTTTTTTTTTATTTTATGTATATGAGCGTATTGCCTGTATGTATGTAAGTGCACCTGTGTCATACAGTGCTCATGAAGTCAAAAGAGGGCAATCGATTCCCCTGGAGCCGGAATTATAGATAGTCGTTAGCTCCCATGTGGGTGCTGAGAATTGAACCCGGGTCCTCTACAGGGGCAGCCAGTGCTCTTAACTGCTGAGCCATCTCTCCAGCCCCTCCATCTTATTTTTTGAGACGAGGTCTCTCACTGAACCTGGAACTCACCCACTCAATTACAATGGCTGCCCAGCAGGCCCCCAGTCCCCTCCTGGCACTGGGGTCACAGTTGTGTACCCAGCTTTTTGCACAGGCACTGGGGATCTGAACTCAGGCCTTAGTGCTTTTGTAGCAAACACTTCAGTCACTGGGCCATCCCTGCAAACACAGACCTGGCTTACTTGTTATCATAATAAAAAATTTAATTAGAATTTAAAAATCCTATCAGAAAAGCATTAAAAAAAATCACTTCTTCCCTGTACCAGCCACTTCAAGAGCTCACAAGCCTGCTTGATGAGTGGCTACAACATTAGACGTGCAGAACCAGGCTATTCCAGCTGTCCTGGAAAGCTCTGTGTAGGATTTTACATTATGAACATAATCTGCACCGAAGACTTTTACTTAACCTTGCAACCAAAAAGTTACTGTTGGGGGGGCTCAGCAGTTAAGAGCACCAGCTGCTGTTGCCAGGACCCAGGTTCAATTCCCAGCACCCGCAAGGCAGGTTAACAACTGTCTGTAACTAAAGTAATGGGAATCCAAAGCCTTCTTCTGACCTCCTTAGGTACTGTAGGACATGGGTGCCCTTACATACATGCAGAGGACAAATTCATTAACATAAAATAAACCATGATAAATAAAATATTTAAAAAACAAAAAAATCCACAAAAGTTACTCTCATGGGGACACAGGGTATTACTTGTCAGGGCAACACCACGCTTCCAGCTTGGTGGGACTTCCCACACTGAGCTCTTGAGGCAAGAGGAGGAGCTTAAATGAGGGGCAGAGCCCCCGAGCCTCACAAAGCCCCCATGCCTCACCCTTCAAAGCTAAAGAACTCACCACCATGCCCACAGGACAAGGACTCAGGCAATAAACATTTGTTGTGTGCACCAAGTGCCCGTCTGTGTAACACAGACAAGGCCCAGGACCCACATACTTTCTGGATTCCATGGATTTGTCTCTTAAAATCCTTTTTGTTGTTTTGGTGATAGAATGAGGACTTCTTTCAATTTAAGTATTCATATATATATATATATATATATATTTTTTTTTTTTTTTTTTTTTGGTTTTTCGGAGAACAGGTCTCCCTGTAGCCCCAGCTGTCCTGGAACTCACTCTGTAGACCAGGCGGCCTTGAACTCACAAAGATCACCAGCCTCTCATCCTCCCAAGTGCTGGATTAAAGGTGTGCACACACCATGCCCAGCAGTATTCTTATATTTTTTATGCTTTTCTAGAAACTAACCATCTCATATCATTAGCTAAAATGGGGCTATAGTTGGATCATAGGGGTTTCAAGGTGAACAGACGCTCACTGTCAAAGCTCACAGTGCGTTCTAGACTTCCTCTAACCAGCTCTGATTTTCATTGGCCTCATAAGGTCACTATGGATACCCCACCTTCAGCCTGGGTCTTTGAGGACTTGGCAGAAATGACACTTTATGTGCTGCTCTTAAATCAAATACTGTCACTGTCAGTGAGCAAAACCATACTTTATATACAGGTTGAAATGGGTTTACCTTACTTAGAGACTTGAAAAACTGATTCGCTTCCTTCGTGTCATTTAACCCTTACTACGGTGTCTGAGAGGGAAACTGCTCACCCATTTTAATGATGAGAACGCCAAGGTTCAGAGGACTGGAGTTCCATTCCTGGGGACATACCTAGACTCTCTAATTCCAAGCCCTGCCTGTTTCCTTCTGGATTAATCAGCAGTGGACCCTGAGGGAAGAACACTTATCAGGAAAGCTGACAAAATTTATGTATCTACCAATCTGGTAGACTTAGTGTGAAATCTCCTAAGATACTGCATAGGTGGCTAGCCTGGCCCATAGGCACATATTAGGAGATCGTTAATTGTAACAATCACACTTTTATTATTTCTTATTACAGCCACATCCTGGGGGTACATTAATGGCAGTCATTGTGGTTCATTATTATCACATTAACGGTCCTTTTCACAATTGATACTTTGTATTTTCACATGTTGGAGCATTCTCCAAAATGAGATGTGAAAATACAAAGGACTTTGTAGATGAGAACCTGGATGGTGAAGGAGCCATGGATGCAGCCAAGCAGCAACCAGGAAGCAGAGCAGCCTGGGAATCTCACCCCAGTCTTCAGCTCCACCCCCTCCTGTCTGTCCTTTGTGGAGTCTGACTTCTGTGCTCTTAGCTCCCAGGGGTTCACTACCAGATCCAGAAAAGCAGAGCTATGCCTATCTCTGTACCCCTGTGTGCCCACCTCTAGCCAGACTGGGGTTGGGGGGGACAAGATCCAAGCCACTGTAGAATCTCCAGGTTCTGTAAGCCCCACCTCCTCTCCATAAAACCCCTCCTCACAAGACTCCACCCAGGAGCCACACACAGGTCAGGTCACAGGCATGGCCTGGTCTTCCCTCTCACAACTATTTCCTAGCAGGGCTTGGGGGGGCCAACCAGGCTGATCTGATCAGAGAAGATGTCACCCATCTCTACCTGTCAGCCTAGCTCTGCACAGAGCCCAGCCCAGTCTTCCAATCTCCCAGTGCCTTAGTTTATGTTCCTGTTCTTGTGATAATACACTCTGACAGATGAAACTTGAGTCAGAGTTTACTCTGCCTTGGAGTTCAAGGTCACACTCCATCATAGCAGGGACATCAAGGCCAATGCCACCTACAACGGTGGAGTCTTTCCACTTCAACTGACGCACCCCAGACCATCCCCTCCAGGCAGACCCAGGGAGCCTTCCCCCAAGTGACTCTAGATTATATCTCATTGAGCTGAGGATTAACCCAAATCATCACATCCACATTTTGATACCCCCAGACTGGCCCATCCCAGTCTGCCAGTGCCCCCCACCTCATGAGGTGCCACATCCATGAACCCCCCCAGCCACTGCCCAGTCCCCACCCAGGCCTGATTTCCTATCACCATTCGAGCCTTCCCCCCATGGACTGGCCCTGCCCCAACCTGCACCCCAATTCCCATCCAACCCAGACTTACAATGTTCATGAGCGTCAGCAGGTATTTCTGCACGTGCTCCTGCCCATGGAACTGGACCACAGAATCATCCACACCCAGCAGGACCTCGATGTTGTAGTCATCGTCCGCAATGTGCCTGCGCACCCTCCGCCTTGAGCTGTTAACTCGCTCTTCCAGGATGCCCAGGGCTCGGCTGAGGCTGTCCAGACTGCCTTGGGAAGCCCCTGGAAGGAGAAGACACCATCTTCTGTAGCAGACTAGGCCCTATCAGGGACATCACAGAAAGGCACAACCCATCTGAGTGCAACTCAGCACCGGTCAGGAATCCTCATTTAAAACTCACAGTGCCCGGAACCCAGGCACATGCCCATTCTCAAAACAAACTGAAGCCCAGACAGGGGCAATGCTGGTTTGACAGGGGCAATGCTGGTTTGACAGGGGCACTGCTGGTTTGACAAGGGCAATGCTGGTTTGACAGGGGCAATGCTGGTTTGACAGGGGCAATGCTGGTTTGACAGGGGCACTGCTGGTTTGACAAGGGCAATGCTGGTTTGACAGGGGCAATGCTGGTTTGACAGGGGCAATGCTGGTTTGACAGGGGCACTGCTGGTTTGACAGGGGCAATGCTGGTTTGACAGGGGCAATGCTGGTTTGACAGGGGCACTGCTGGTTTGACAGGGGCACTGCTGGTTTGACAGGGGCACTGCTGGTTTGACAGGGGCAATGCTGGTTTGACAGGGGCAATGCTGGTTGACTGACAGGGGCAATGCTGGTTTGACAGGGGCATTGCTGGTTGACTGACTGACAGGCCACTTCCTACTCAGCATCACTCATGCTGATGCCCCAGCGGCTTCAAGGCCAGTTCTTTCCCCGACACCTTGCAACCACTCCAGAGCCACATGGCCATGGTGTCCTCCTGACACCGTGAGAGGCTCTACCAAGCATTGGGATAGCCCCTGTGCTCTAGGCAGGCCACTAATGGGTTAGCACCTAGTCATGTGGAGGACTGGGGCCTGGGGGAGTCTCAGCTGAGGTCAGGACTTGGAGTTCCTCAGGATCAAAACTGAGGATGGCATCCCAACATCCTTGTACCTGTGCCCTCTGCCTCTGTGCCCACCTGCTTCTCATGGGCAGGATCAGACATCTGGAGGGAGCCTGAAGGTGGCCACTCATGAAGATAGGGGTGGCTTGCATTGGGTCCTGCTCCCCACATCAGCCCCTGGCATAGCTCTTCACCCAGTCCCACAGTGCGCATCTCTGAAGGAAGCCACGTGGGGGACTCCCAGCCAGAAGTTACTCACAGCTTACCTCCAACATGACTATCTGTATAGTATATACAAGTAGGTACAGACACACATACACTCAGGCACACACATACACTCAGACACACACATACACTCAGGCACATACACTCAGGCACATACATATACTCAGGCACATACATATACTCAGGCACACATATACACTCAGGCACACATATACACTATCTGTATAGTATATATAAGTTGGTACAGACACATACACACTCAGGCACACACACATACACTCAGGCACATACATATACACTCAGGCACACACATACACTCAGGCACATGCATATACTCAGGCACACACACACACATATACTCAGGCACACACATATACACTCGGGCACACACATACACTCAGGCACACACATATATACTCAGGCACTCACATATACTCAGGCACACACATATACTCGGGCACACACACATACACTCAGGCACACACATATACACTCAGGCACACACATACACTCAGGCACATACATATACTCAGGCACACACATATACACTCAGGCACACAAATATACACTCAGGCACACATATACACTCAGGCACACACATATATACTCAGGCACACACATACACACTCAGGTACACACATACACCCAAGCACACACATACATTTAGGCACACACATACACACTCGGGCACACACATACATTCAGGCACACACATACACACTCGGGTACACACATACATCCAGGCACACACATATACTCAGGCACACACATATATACTCAGGCACACACATGTACTCAGGCACACACATATATACCCAGGCACACACATACACTCAGGCATACACATATACTCAGGCACACACATATATACTCAGGCACACACATGTACTCAGGCACACACATATATACCCAGGCACACACATACACTCAGGCATACACATATACTCAGGCACACACATATATACTCAGGCACACTCATACACACTCAGGCACACACATATACTCAGGCACACACATACACACTCAGGCACACACATATACACTCAAGCACACATATGTACTCTGGCACACACATATACCCTCAGGCACACACATACACACTCAGGCACACACATATACACTTAGGCACACACATCACGTGTACACCCACTTGCTCACCCATGCATGAAATGCACTCACATACAAGCACATACATGCTTGGGACTACTCTGGGGTCAGGGATGCATCCGACAGCTTTGCACGCAGGGCCGGTGCAGAACTAAGCACCACTGCTCTCAGCTGCCTAGGGATGATTCAGGGCCTTTCCTCGTTCCCAAAGGAGATGCTGGGGACTTAAACCTGACAGAGGGTTTGAGGGATTGCTCCTCTATTTTTATACATTTATTCCTTTGCATTTTCAACGAGTAGGGCCAGTTCACCTTCAGAGCCACCTTGGGAAGCAGAAAAGATGGTAATTTCCATAGACAAAAATTCCTCCCATGGGAAGGAGCCAGACATTACCTTCTGCCCTGATCAAGCTCAGGGTCACACATGGGCTGCCCAGGGGCAAAGCCAGACTGCAGAGGCACTCCTTAGGACCACAAGGGATTTTTTAAATACCTCACTTGGTTGGCAGTATTTGAAAATTGGAAGATTTCACATTGAAAACAATCTGGAACATCCAGTTTCTCCTAAGGAATCAAGAGATGAGGCCACAGCCAGGGTCATCCAGGACTAGACATTGAGGCCACATTTAGAGATAGAGCATAGTGGGGCACCAGTCACCAGGGCACCCACCTGCCAGCCCGATGCTTCCCCATCCCCATGCCCGGGACTACAAAGGGTTCCTATTGGCCCTAGCCCCTGAAGCAGCACAGAGTAAGCCATCCAGGCGTCCATGTATGGGGGTGCGGAGGCCACTGTGAGGCCAGAGCTGGGCTGGGCCATGTCTTGAAGCTGCTCCTCAGGCTGCCATCATTGTTGAGCTAAACTGTGTGTTTTAGGCCTGGCCAAAACAGTGAGGCCTTATAGAGATGCTTCACTGATACCGATTTCAGCAATGGTCATTACTGTTGCTGGTATTCTTCTCCTGGTGATTAGGAGGGAGGGGTGACTAGATATTATGCTCCAGAACATCACCCCCAAGGCCCAGCTGGTTGAGAGGTTCCAAAGACCAGGGACAAAGTAGGCAAAGTTAGAGAGAGAAGGCTCATGGGGTCAGCCTCTCCAAGCAGTCTGCCTTTTAGAAGCTTCAGACTTACAGTTAGTTGAGGGCAGAAGGAGTATGCCAAGGCAGTGGGTCTGGGGCCTCATGAGCCTTGGCCTGGCTGCCCTTTTGTCCTTCTGTGTTCCAGTAGGGGCTGGCAGCCAGGCAGATATTCCACCCCACTAATCATGGGGACCACCTCCATTTTCCTCACAATGGCCTTGGCCTTGACCCAGGGTCTACTCTGGTCCCAGCAGGTCCATCTCTCACAGGGAACACTGGCCAGTGACAAATTCCAAAAAAGTCCTGGACTCCCTTGACAATAGTCTTGGCCTTCAGGCATCCCCTAGTCCCTCAGTGCTGGACTGCCAGCCTGGCCAAACGCCTCTCCTACACTTGGTCCTTAACCCACAGTTCACGTGGCCTTCTGTACAGTCCTCTATTATTGGACTAGGCTGGGTGAAGAGCTGTTGGCACTGCCCATCTCCTGCTGAGGCAAGGAGGATGTCCCTCCCTTAGTCTCTCTCCCTCTATGGCATTCCGTCCCAACATGAGGAGAGGTCACTGGTCCCCCAGGGGAGATACTGACAGATCAGATGCCAAAGGAGAATAGGAACCTCAGTAGCCACGCCCTGGGGGGTGAAAGCCCTCCCCAAAGAAGGCTATCACAGGATCCTATCTTTCAAAGGAATACACGAAAGAATCTGAGTTCCCAGGACTCCCTGTGCCTGGGGACCCTTCCAGGTGGCACCTGGAGCTTTCTTTGCTCATGTCCGAGGCAAAGATGACACAGCAGGAAACACATCCAAGATCTATCCCTGGCTTAGAGTCTCTAGATGCAAAGGAGAGTTGGTCAACAGCCTGAAGAGAGGATGGGAGGAGGAAAAGAGTGCCCAGGGACACTGAGGCAAGCATCATGTAGGAGACTGTGGGTCACAGCAGCCACGCCCCTACACAGCTTGTGGGCTGAGGGTTGCGCCTGCCAGCGTCCTGGAATGGCCTGCAGGAGACAGCCCTGAAGCAGGGACAAGTGCACAGCCCTTCACAGTGGCAGAGCTCTGCCGGGTCCTCACGCAAGG
Organism: Rhizomys pruinosus; assembly: GCA_009823505.1. Classification (NCBI taxonomy): domain Eukaryota; kingdom Metazoa; phylum Chordata; class Mammalia; order Rodentia; family Spalacidae; genus Rhizomys; species Rhizomys pruinosus. The sequence goes on from VZQC01008797.1 coordinate 807,221, forward strand.
GAAGGGCTTCTTGTTGCACTTGTCAACATCCTGTTCCGTCTGTGTTGGGCTCATCCCCAAAAGGTTTGTGAGCTGGGGCTGGAGAGATAGCCTAGCGGTTAAGAGCACCGACTGCTCTTGCAGAGGACCCAGGTTCGATCCCCAGCACCCACATGGCGGCTAAGAACCGTCTGCAACTCCAATTCCAGGAGAATTCCAGTTCTAGGGGAATCCGAGACCCTCTTCTGACCTCCGCGGCATTGCACGACACGGGTGCACAAACCTACATGCAGACAGTACACTCATATACATACAAAAATAAATAAAATAAAAAAAAAGGTTTGTGAGCTGACAACATGGTCCCTGTGTCATGGCATTGGGATGTCAGAACCTCAACACGTGTGGCCTACAGAAAGGTGATTAGACCGTAGGGACTCCAGACTCATGACCAAATCAGTACTGTCACATGGACTGGGCTATTCCCTCAGGTGGTGATAAAAGAAGGAGCCTTTGCTGCCTTCCTTGCCAAGCCATGTTCCTCTCACATGCACTTCTAGCATCCAGTGCTGTTCAATGTGCTGTGGCACCACCAGGGGGCAGCTTGCCAGCACCACGTTGCTTGAACTTTCTTTTCCCCAGAATGGTGAGCCAAATAAACATCTGTTCTTTATAAATTACCCAGTGTTGGGTATTTTGCTACAGCACCATAAAATGGACTAAGACACAAACACACACACACACACACACACACACACACACACACACACACAAGAGGATTGAAGGAACAGAACAACTAAGTGGCTCCATTGAACTATATCTTGGGCCCAGGTCTGCATTCATGATTTTATTTTTCCTGGAACTGGAGTTATGGATGGTTGTTAGCCATCATGTGGGTGCTGGTAATCAAAGCCAGCTCTTCTGTAAGAGCAGCCAGTGCTCTTAACTGCTGAGCCATCTCTCCAGACCCGGAACAGCAGAATACTACAATGAGGATATCATGTATATCCTCATTATATATATAATCAGTAAACTGTGAGTATGTTCCCCAGCATTGGTTTTTGTGAGTTTGTTTGACTGATTTTCAGATAGGGTCTTCTTCTGAATCGCAGGGTATCCCAGAACTCACTCTGTGTACCAGACAGACTCGGACTTGCAGCAATCTCCCCCCTGCTTGTGATGGCACATGCTGGGATTACAGGTATGTGCCATCGTGCCTGGCCTTTGCCATGTTATCAACACAGCCTAGAGGATCCCTGGTACTCTGCCAGCACAAGCGTTGGTTTACAGGAAACCAAAATCAGCAGATAGGAGCACATTCAATCTGGAGAAAAGAAACCCGGGCTCTAGTCTGTACAACCAGGAGCTTGATGCAGCTGGTGCATGCCCTGCAGTACCAGAATGCTTGTCGGTTTGCTGCTCCCCGTGCAAGGCCGCGCCCATGTGTTTGCTGGGGTGCCTTCTTCACCTTCTGCTCCTGCCCCTGCCCTGAGCAAGCTCCTGACCAGGCCCTGCGGGGGCCTCCAACAGGCACAGTAGAAAGGCAGACCACAGTTCTGTCCTCGCCTCCCTTCCCCACTGGGCTCAGAGCTTGTAGAAGTGGAGTCTGTGTTTCATAACCAATAGAGTTTGGCTCTTAGATGTCCCCCAAAGGCTCATAGAGTCGAGGCTCTGGCTCCAGCCCGTGTTGCTAATGGGAGATGGTGGGAACTTGAGGAGACTGGGTCTAGTAAAATGACGTGAGCTTGCTGAGAAGGCACCCTTGAAGGGGATATTGGGATCTAGGCCCATTCTTGGTGGCCGTGGGAGAAGCATCCTCTTTCTCTACATGTTCCCACCATAATATCCCATGTTGCCACGGTACAGCCCAAAGTGACAGGCCACGTGACTAGCGACTAACACCTCTGAAGCCTGAACCCAGTTCCCTTCTGAGTTGTTTATCTCAGGTATTTTACCACTGTAATACAAAGCTGATGACAGAGTCCCCTGTGTGTCTCCCCCTAGCCCTCACTAGACACTGGGGACAGTAGGTGTCAGGTGGGGAGGGTGGGGGGCTTGGCATCTGGAGGAGCACTGTTCTATGATGGGCGCCGACTCTGCTGTCCTCTCCCTGCGGGATGGCCTTCCCTAGTTCTCCCATGCTTCAGGGACGGCTGAAACATCACCTCTGCAGGGAGACCCTAAGTAATCCATCCTAAGTTCAAAGGACCCCCTCTCTCAGCTCCTCCCCTCGACAACATCCCCTTTCCTTCTCACACAGGCTGATGGCTGTGCACAATTCTAGCCTCTTGTGTGAATTTGCTCCTGCCTTAGCTGCCGTTCCTCCCTTGGATGGGTCCCCGGAGGGACAGTGGCCACAGGGTCAGATAGGCCTCAGTTTCCCCAGTGTCCCACAGGAACCCTGGGGCCATAAAGTGTAGGAGTGAACATGGCCTAGCAGAGGGGAGGCAGCAAGCTGGTCCACGGAGAGGGGCAGGAAGAACACAGTTGGGAGCAGAGGGACAGAGCGAAATGTGGAGACAGGGAGGGGGGCACGGGCGGCAGCTGTGGAGACAGGGAGGGGGGCACGGGCGGCAGCTGTGGAGACAGGGAGGGGGGCACGGGCGGCAGCTGTGGAGACAGGGAGGGGGGCACGGGCGGCAGCGAGATCCAGCTGTAAGTTATTCACATGAGGAAAAACGAATAAGAGGAGGAGGAAGATGAAAATAAATGGGGTGGAGAAACATGCAGCACGTAATTGCCAACAAGCGGAAATGAGGCGTCCTAATAGTGTGCACGGGGCTGCTGAGCCCAACAGGACATGGAGACGTGAGAAAGGAAACTGCATGTCCTGCAAGAGCTCTGAGCAGAGCTGAGAAGACGAACCACAGTCAGGTGTGCACCTTCGCACGCTCAGTCCAGAAAGCATCAGGGTTAGAGAAGACACTAGGGAAGGGCGGGAAGAGTTTGAATTCATAAGACAGTCTAGTGTTTGACAATCAAAAAATAAAACATGACCATCTCACGTATGTATGAAAGAAGTGTGGCTACATACCAAGACACCAAGAAAACCAAAAATTGTCTCCACAATGACTGAAGTCCCAACCAAAATCAGAAATTACAGTAAAAATGAAGCCCCTTAAGATGTTTAGTGCCAGCTAGATGGTGGTGCAGCCCTTTTAATCTCAGCTCTTGGGAGACAGAGGCAAGCAGATCTCTATGAGATTAAGGCCAGCCTGGTCAGCAGCGTGAGTTACAGGATAGCTGGGGCTTGAGGGAGACCTTGTCTCAAAAAAAACTAAAAAACAAACAAAAAACCCAAATGTTTAGCACCAGAGATTAAAAACACAGTTCCAAGACACATAGACTACATAGAAGATATAAATTCCAACAGTTGGTTCAAGTAGAGAATCTGAATTAACTGACAACTGCAGAAGAAACTAAAAAAGTAGCCCAAGGAAAGCCTGGAGGCGTTTATAGGGACCCTTCTCATCTTAGTTGAAATGGGTACATGGACATCAGTAACTTGCTTGTCTATGCAATAACCACTTAGAAAACAGGCTGGGGGGAAATTCGTCAACTAAAGCTGCCCAAAGCCCATAATACTGCCAAATAAATAAAAGACTATGAATGTGTAAAGATAATGCAAAATGTAATATAGTCCAAAATGAGAGAGAGAGAGAGAGAGAGAGAGAGAGAGAGAGAGAGAACAGAGAAAGGAAAAGAAAATAATAGTCTTGGATTGGAAGTTGATTCTCAAAATTTTAATTTAATCTATAATTTAGCACAATCACAATCAAAGAATCATTAAACTTCAACAAATTCCAGAATGCACATGGAAGACAACACAGGTGCGAAAAGAATACCGGGAAGGGGCTCCTTCCAATTAAGAGTTTCTGTTATAAAATTACATTCATTATAGTACAATGTGCTAGTGTCTTGAAAGCCACAAATCAATGGAATGGAATAGAGGGTCCAAGGACACCTCCAGACTTCCGGATAGAAATGGAGGCCCGGCCCTGCACGTCCCAGTTAGCTTCTTCTGGAAACCAATGATAGCTCCAGCTGGGGACTTCAAAGTCTCAACTCTGTATGCACAGGGGGAGCCGAAGAGAAAGAGATAATAGCAGAGCAGAGGCTGGGAAGGGAGGGGCTTCTCCTGGGGATGGACTTGATGTAGGCAAGAAGTTGAACCCCAAGCTGTCAGAAAGGAGAGCCAGGTGCTTCCAGTCCGTACCAGAGAGCCACCCACCGCTCTGAGACGCAGGTGCACTAGGGACCATCTACAAGGGGTGGGCGAGGGTAAGATGAGTTGGAGGCCAGGGCCAATCACCCCGGTGTCCTCTTTCCTTCCTCTGAACTGCTGTTGAACTGGAAGCTTCCTAGAAAAAAAGGTGCTAAGTGTGCATGGTCTGCGAGGTCCAGGTGTAGTTAAGGGCAGGAACCATTCTCGAAGCTGGAAGACTGATCGTGTACCACTTCCCTGGTTCACTCCGGATTCTGGTGGCCAGGCCTTCAGCCTTCCAGACAGACTGAGGAAGTCTCCACGGAACCACCAACAGAAGGTCTCCACCTACACACTGGGTTTCCTGTCATCACGTTCACTGCCCACCCTTACATCTGAGCAGCCAGTTCAGAGCTGTCGGCTCTCTGGTGGGAGCCTCTGACACTACAAATTGCAAATGGAGTCTAAAAAGCCGCAAAACCACCAGAAAGAGGGGAAAAGAGAATATGAAATCACAGACCCTTTACCTGCCTTTTTCTTCTCTCTCTCTCTTTTTCTCCCTGAAATACATATATAGTGCATGCCTTTTTTTTTTATGTGTATGAGTGTACTATCTGCATGTAGGTTGGGGCACCCGTGTCATGCAATGCTGCGGAAGTCAGAAGAGGGCATCAGATTACCCTGGAACTGGAGTTAAAGGCAGTTTTTAGCTGCCATGTGGGTGCTGGGGATCAAACCCGGGTCCTCTGCAAGAGCAGTCTCTTAACTGCTGAGCCATCTCTCCAGTCCCAAGTCCATGCCACTTTAAGTCGCCTGGTATGGAGTTTGCCAACCTCCCTTGAAAAGCCATGATAATAAGAAACTCCCTTTGTCCTCTGGAATTGATGGCTTTTTTTTTCTTCAAGACCCTCAGCATGCTAGACATGACAGCTCTTTCTGAATGAAGCTCGTTTGGGAAACTGGAGAGAAGGTTTTCTCTCCTTTCAAGACCCCGTCAACGCTGCCTGTGGCTGTGATACTACCTCTCCTGATTTCTTTTCCAATTCATTTCCTTGTGGTTCCCCATAGTCATGAGCCTGTAGCTCTCTTAATAAAGCTCACCTGAAGGGTAAGTTCCTGTCAGCTCCTTTCTATGAAGCTGTGGTCATTTCTAGCAGAGGAAAGAAACAGAGACTATGTGGGCAGATGGGAGTAGCACCCTCTGAAAGCTAAGGAGTGTCTAAAAACCACAGAACAGTGAACAAAACCTTCAGAGTTCTGATGGAGAATGACCTAGCTGCCATCTAATACCAAATGCACAATGACACTAGAATAGAGACATTTCCAGACATGGAAGTTTCCAAAACATCTGTCTGCCAGTTAGTCCCTCTGAAAAAGCTGCTGAAGGATAGGCTCCATCAAAACAAAAGAAACGACCGAGAAAGCACAAAATACGAGACACAGGAAACAGGAGACTCAATGTTGAAATGGCAAGAGAAGATGATGAAAAGTGATCCCTAACTGACAGCTCTGTCTCTGATGCGGAGTGCAACTGACTTCCCTGGAGCAATGAGCCCCAACAGGTAGGCCTCACCAAGACCTCCACTTCCACGGCCATCTTCTTCTTTGTGTGTTTATGTGTATGTGTCTGCATGTGCAGGTGTGCACGTGCATGCGGAGGGTGGAGGACCTGACGCCATTCTCCAGGAGTCACCCACCTCATTTTGAAGTAGGTTCTCCCACTGGAGTGGAAGTATGCCAAGCCCCAATGATACCCAAGGAGGCTCCTGTCTCTACCTCCCCAGGACTGAAATTACAAGGTACAGACTCCTCCTCAAACTAACATTTGCATGTGGACCACTTTTCATGGCTCTGGACTGCACAGGCTCACACAGACATGAGAGGAAGCAGAACAGCATGGAGTTGCATCCTGCAGCATCACACGGGTGGGTTGACGGCAGCTGGAAATGACCTGGCTGTCACCAGTGTGCAAGAGAAGAGATAAGCACAGTGGGTCAGCCCCACACAGTGCTGCACAGACACTGCAAGTTTCCAATCCAAACTGCCGGGCTGGCGGGATAGCGCAGCCGTTAAAGGCTGAGGCTAAGAACCACAAAAAAAAAATTCAAGTGCCAAGTGGCAGGGCAAGGTAGGGAATGAGATCCTGCGATTTGAGCAATTGAAAATACACACACCTGGGGAGGTGGCACGGTCTATAAAGCACTAGCCTTGCTAGTGGAGGATCTGAATTCGACCCCCAGAATCCATGTAAAAAACCAGGCATGGAGACCCACACTTGCAATCCCTCCAGTCCTGAGATGGAACGAAGGTATGGGGAAGGGGGGTGGGAAGCCCCTGGAAGTAATTGGCCAGCTAGTCTAGCATACTTGGCAGAGTTCCAGGCCACTGAGAGACCTTGTCCCTATCAAAAGGTAGAAACTGTCCATGAGATTGTCCTCTGGCCTACACAATATACACAGGCATACACACATAATCACACATCTATACATATACACATACCCCCAAGGACAAAAATTCAAGGCAGCAACACTCATTTTGGCAAGGCATATATGAACAAAAGGCCCTCCTTAAGCAGGAACTCAGCGAAAGAAGAAGCCACAGACAGGGTGCTGTCCGTGATGCCAGAGCAACTGCTTCATGTAGCAGAAAAAAAAGACCAAATTCTGACCTTAGGCCTTGTGCAGACAGGGATTCCAGGGAGAGAGCTGTTAAGGCTCAAGAATGGTTAGAGTCCCTACCCCAGGGCCTTTTGTAATTGGCCATTTAGTCTCCAGAACAACTCCACCCCTACTCCCAGAAGTGGTCTCACCTTTTGAAGGTGGGACATCCTTAGGTGACGAGAGTTAGAGCTATTCCCATGTAACCCCTTTGGGCTCGTCCAGGAGAATTATTGTAAATGGAGTAAGCCAGGTTTTGCTCAGGCTGTTTCTGTTTCTGGTTCAAGACTTGCTTGTTCTTTTGTGAACTTGCACCACTGTTGTCTACCATGTGATTCGGCTGAGAGCTAAGTCCATACCAATGCTATGCTCTTGAGTTTATGTACACATAGCCCAAACTAGGTGCTACATAAACCCTTTAGCTTTATAAGATTAGCTTCCTCCAGCACTTTGTTGTAATAAGGCAAAGTTGACTAATACTAACCAAAATCTGGGATGTTCAGAATGATATCATGGAAGAGCTAGAAGAAAACACAACTAAGTGCTTTTTTTTTTTTTTTTTAGTCTTTTTGAGACAGGGTCTCCTTGTAGCCCCAGCTGTCCTGGAACTCGCTCTGTAGACCAGGCTGGCCTTGAACTCACAAAGATCCGCCTGCCTCTGACTAAGTGCTTTTTTATAATTCAATATCAGGCAGGCTTTGGGCTCCAAGTGCTTTGTTCGGGCCCCTCCTCTACTGTTTCAGATCTCTGCTGGCTAAAATGAATGGCTGAAGGCACAGTCTGCTCAGGCACACAGAGGAACCAGGCTGCTGGCTGGGCAAGGTGGCTGGCTGGAGCACAGCCTGGTGAAGCACCCTGCACACAGACTGATGGACTATACCATGTTGCTGGCCAAGGCATCAGCCATGTGGATTAGTAGAACAAATTTCTCCCTTCCCCAGGACTCAGGAAACCATAGAGAAATGGAGAAGGTGGCTGACTGAACTAGACTAAGATCAGGATGTTAGCAGAGAACTAGGCCAGCACTTCAATCCTGTTGGGACCTCCTTTTCCTCCTCCTCCTCTTTCCTCTTCTCCTCCTCTTCCTCCTCTTCTTCCTCTTCTTCCACCTCCTCTTCCTCTTCTTCCTCCCCCTTTTCCTCTTACTCTTCTATGTTGGGTGTACACATGTTCCCGTGTTCAGGTACAGGCATGTATATGCAACAGTGCTCACATGGAGGTCAGAGGACAACCTTGGGTGTCAGTCCTTGCCTCCCCCCTTGCTTGGGGTGTTCGAAGCTGCTTACAGCAAGCTAGCTGGCTCACCTACTTCTGGAGAGTCTCCTGTGTCCACTTTCTTCTCCCCATAGGAGTAAAGGAATCACAGGTACCTGCCATACTGTGGCTTTTTATGTGGGTTCTGGTGATTGGAACTTGGATTCTCACACTTGCATGATAAGTATTTTTCCCACTGAGTCACCTCCCAGCACTTCTTGCAGGCAATATGCAGGGGCCCTGCAGGGGCTACTGGTCAAGCCCCAGATCCTGGGCAGTAGCTCCACAGAGCACACATTGGGGCACTAATCCAGGAGCGGTCATCTGGAGGAAGGTCACCCCTTCATTTGTTAACTTTGAAGACATAATCACTCTGTGACTACTGTCGCGACCCCCTTCGTCCAGCGAAAGAAGACACAACACGAGAGCGATCTTCCTCAAACAGTTTATTCGGGCACCCTTACATCCGCTCTCTCTCCCTCTCCTACCGGTTCACCACTTATAAGGCATGTCATAACCAATCAATTTCCACCACGTGGGTCTCAAGGATAGGATATCTCTATGCGGAACAGAGGGCTTCAGCAAGGCCAAACCAAATAAGGACATGTTTACTGCATGGAGCGCTCACCCCCGTGGGGGTGGGAGGTGGAAACCAGCGCCATCTTTGAGGCGCGGCACTTCGCAGTTCCCAACACCAGGTGCCTTCTTGGGACTATCGCTACACCCGCTCTCCACAGACTACAGATTCCCTAAAGATGGTCATTAAGATAAAATATGTTTACATAGATGCATAACCAGGGCACGACACGAGGCCCTGTCTGGCAGCAGGCGGCTCTTCTCAAGCTCTGGAAGCAGAAAACAGGCTCTGCCCCACGGGGGCCGTCAGCACAGAGTCCCACTAGTGAGTTTTATTAAAAGGAACTCATTACGGTTATTTTATCCCAGCCTTTCTAACTTTATTACCAAACCTGAATTAATTTTTGCAACTCCAACAAACGCAGCTCATCCCGTGTCATTTTTACGACTGGAGGTGGAAGGGGAGGGGCGCTGCTCCGCTGCTGAAGAAGGCTTCAACTGCACTGACCCTCTGAAGCAGGGGTGGGAAGCCCTGCACATTTCCACAGAATGGTGACACACACGGGAGTGCCAGGCCTGCTCACCTTCCGTGGCTTTCTCAGGGAGGAAAGGGAGTCTCTCTGGAGACGGGGAAAGAAATGTCCCCATATCCTGTCTCTGGGAAAGTCACCAGAGTACACCCGCCCTGCCTGCTTCTCCTGTTGCCTTCCAAAGCCACCCGGGCCTGTGTGGCACAGTGACCGCCTCCTAACCGAGGATTCATCCTGGATTTTGTTGTGCTCAGTGATCATGCCCTACTCCTGGCCTAGACAACTGTGGGAAGCCAATGTCACTTGAACCCTGAGCATCAGGAGGACAGTGGGGGGCTCTGCGGGAAGCCAGAGTCAGGTCCATGTGATTCCAGGGCTTCTGGGCAGCACTGTCCTCAAAAAGCAGAGTGGAGATGCTGTGACAGTTACTTTTAACAGTAGTTAGATAACACAGTCTGGAATCACCTGGGGGGTCTCCGAGAGGAAGTGTCTAGATTAGGCTGGTCTGTGGGGGATTATTATGATTACTGGGAGGACCAGGACTGTAGGTGGCACCTTCACTAGGTGGGGGACCCCGTATTGTTTCAGAGTGGAGAAATCAAGGTGAGCACAGTATACATGCAGCGCTTCACAGTTCTTGACTGACTCTGGGTGCCACAGGTTGCTTCCTGTTCTGGCTGCCTTGACATAGCAGGGATGGACTGTAACCTGGGCTGGGAGCCAAATGAGCCCACTAGGTGCTCTTCCCAGGGTGTTTTATCACATTAACAGGACACAGGGAAGGAGGAGTGCTGGCTAGGGGCTGGAGGACAGTTTGAGTGCAGCCCCCAAAAGATCAGAGTCTGGATGCTTGTCTCCAGATTACAGGTCTGACAGGTGACAGATCTGTAATCCTCCGTGGGAGATGTTTCACTGACCGGGGATATGGACCTCATGAGAGACGATGTTATCAATGGAGACCCAGGTTAGTTCCCATGAGAGTGACTTGTTATAAGAGTAAGCCATGGCCCAGAATCCCTTTGGATTCTGCCGGTGTTCCCCTTTATGATGCTATTGATCATGAAAGTTTTTTTTAAAAATTTGATTCATTTTTATACAAGTGTTTATCCAGCATGTATGTAAGTGTACCACATGTGTGATGGGCCAGAGGAGACCAGAAGAGGGAGTTAGAGTTGCAGACTGTTCTTAGCCACTATATAGGTGCTGGAAACCAAACCTGGGTCTTCTGCAAGAGCAACCAGTGCTCATAACCACTGAGCCATCTCTCCAGCCCTATGAAAGAGGCTCTTGACAGAGTTCACACAGATGGGGACACCCAACCTTGAACTTTTTTAAAAATTTTTCTTTAAATTTTATTTATTTTTGTATGTGTATGAATGTACTGTCTGCATGCAAGTTTGTGCTCCCATGTCATGCAATGCCGCAGAAGTCAGAAGAGGGTGTTGGGTTCCCCTGGAACTGGAGTTCTCCTGGAATTGGAGTTTCAGACGGTTCTCGGCCACCATGTGGGTTCTGGGGATCGAACCCAGGTCCTCTGTAAGAGCGGTCAGCGCTCTTAACCGCTAGGCCATCTCTCCAGCCCCCCAAAAAACCTTTTAAATAAAGTTTGCAACCTCAGGTATCTGTTATAGCCACAAAAAATGGAACCAAACAGCTGGTGACATGATTTAAGAATGAAGCAGACATGCACAAAGCATCAATAAAAATTAAATTAAAATTAAAAAAAAAAAGAATGAAGCAGACAGAACGATGACTTTCCAATTCTTCCAGTCAATCCATTCAGCGTTCTGTCTCTTGTAACAGGCTCAGTATGACCCACAGAGACACCATCATGTGCACTGGCCTCAGCCAGATGCCACAGGTTGGTTTGGCCAGAGCACCTTGAGTTTATCAAGAGATCAGACATGACAGTATCATCCACCCTAGGTTTACACTTCTGGAGGAACCCCAGTGTGGGGTGAGGAGAAAGCCTGCATATATTTAAGGTCTGTGCCCTGGGGGAGGGGGGCCAGGGTTTGGTCTCCCCCCAGTCCCCCCACACACACCCAAGACATGTCCTTGGGATATGATGCTACAGTGTCCTTATGGAAGAGTGGTAGCCCAAGCCAGCCTGGCTGTCCTGGACACCCAGAGTTCTCAGGGCTTCTCTGAAGGTACTGGCAACATACTGTCCACGGACTCACCCCAAATGCCTGAGCACTGCTGCCCACTCTGCTACCAGCAGCAACTGAGTTGGGTAGGCTCCTATTTCACCACCCATTTTCCTGGTACCCCCTTCCAGGCAGGCTCTGCACCCCACCACTTCATCAGCCAGATTCCTGGTGCTTCCGAAGGCTAGGGGCTTGAAGCCAGGAACTGAGAGACTGCCAAGCACTCTGGATGGGTCCCTGTTAAAGAAGGGTCCCAGAACCAGCCTCTGCTTCCCAGTCACCACACTTCCTCTCTGCTGGGCAGCAGGCCCGGGGGTGGAACTGACCCTGAATTTTCTTTTCAGCGCCCCCCTCCCCAGCACACAGCAGCCAGATGGTGGGAGCCAATGGAAAGACTGACAGATGACTGAATAAAAATATTTACCTCGAACTTCAGAACAAAACAGACACCCACAGGTCCCTGTGAAGATTCCCTGGACTGTTTCTAGAATGCGGGGGAAGCAGGAAACTACTAAGGGGGGCGTCGATGACCAATGCAGGGCTCTGTGTGGTCAGAGCCCCAGCTGGAAGGCTTCTGTCATGCACCAGCCTGTGGAGACAGGGCCAGGGTTGGGAAATCCCTTTGTCTAGCTTGGTATATACATCAGAGTCCCTGATGCACACACCCATCTGGCAGCTTCTGATACAGCTCCCTGCAGGGCCCTGAGGCACCTCACACTCTGAGAGTTTAGGACACTCTGAGGACTGACTGCCTCACCCAGTTCCCTCTGCATTTTCATCCAACTGCCCAGCTCGGGCATGGCACGCACATCCATACGAGCCTATAGCAGTCCATAAAGCTGGCTCCTGGCTCCTCCTAAGGGTCTCTGGGACCTTCTCCATCTCCACCCCAGCCCCTCTGCCAAGGGAATTGGTGATACCCCATCCCTCAGTTCTTCCCACTGCCTGCCAACTTCTTATCTCTCCATGGAGGGTGGATACCACACAAACACAGGGATCAACCTGGGGTCAAAAGAAGCAGGTTCAGAACTCCCAGCAGCCTACTCTTGGGCCCTGGTCCCTAGCCCAGGACAGACAACTCCCGTCCTTCTTATCCTAACCAGAGACCTTGCACAGAGGAGCTTGGGCTGACACAGCTCCTCCTGCCTGTACTGGAGGCTCAGGGGTGGTACTGCAGAGTAGACTCCTCACCCAGGATGACAACTCCCCACAAACCTTAGCAGCAGGGTGACATTAAAAGACCACCAGCACAGGGAGACCCTGTCTTGAAAAGACCAAAAAAAAAAAAAAAAAAAAAAAGACCTCCAGCAATTATGAAAAAGATGATTTCGACCACAGGAAGTGAATATTCACCCTATATTGGACATACAGGGCTGAAGGGAAAAAGGAAGCACCTGTGGCTTCTTCTGTGCTAAATTACTTGCTTGTCTGTTTATACTGAAACCTGGCCTTAGGCAGGATTTGCATCTGCATTAGCAAGTCTGTGATGCCTTGGGATCAAAGGCTTTGACAAGTACTCATGATGTTATAGAACATGAGGCACGGGTCTGAAACCAGGCCCTGAGATATGATGTCACTCTGGGTATAAAAACAGAATGCTGTGAATAAAAAGACAAGTCCTTATTACCACAGACAGGGACTACTGTTATTTTTTGTGTGTAATCTTAGCCCATCAGGCTTGTGTAGCAGTGACCAGTGGGTTGAACGGCGGTCCAGCAGACCGCCTGGGAAGCTGATGTGGGGCTGGAAGGAGACCTATCAGGTCGCCAGCTGTGATGTGTGGTAAGCGCCCAGGAGGAAATTGGACTATAGAGCGTCTATCAGGCGACAGTCTGGAATTAGACTGTAGAGCACCTAGCAGGTGACAGTCTGGCTTATTAGACTGTAGAATGCCTATCAGGTGACAGTCTGGAATTAGACTGTAGAATGCCTAGCAGGTGATAGTCTGGAATTAGACTGTAGAGTGCCTATCAGGTGACAGTCTGGAATTAGACTGTAGAGTGCCTATCAGGTGACAGTCTGGCTTATTAGACTGCAGAGTGCCTATCAGGTGACAGTCTGGCTTATTAGACTGCAGAGCGCCTATCGGGTGACAGTCTGGCTTATTAGACTGTAGAGCGCCTTTCGGGTGACAGTCTGGCTTATTAGACTGTAGAACACCTTTCAGGTGACAGTCTGGCTTATTAGACTGTAGAGCACCTATCGGGTGACAATCTAGCTTATTAGACTGTAGAGCGCCTATCGGGTGACAGTCTGGCTTATTAGACTGCAGAGCGCCTTTCAGGTGACAGTCTGGCTTATTAGACTGCAGAGCGTCTATCGGGTGACAGTCTGGCTTATTAGACTGCAGAGCGTCTATCGGGTGACAGTCTGGCTTATTAGACTGTAGAACACCTTTCAGGTGACAGTCTGGCTTATTAGACTGTAGAGTGCCTATTGGGTGACAGTCTGGCTTATTAGACTGTAGAGTGCCAACAGGTGACAGTCTGGCTTATTAGACTGTAGAGCACCTTTCAGGTGACAGTCTGGTTTATTAGACTGTAGAACGCCTATCGGGTGACAGTCCAGAATTAGACTGTAGAGTGCCTATTGGGTGACAGTCTGGCTTATTAGACTGTAGAGCGCCTTTCAGGTGACAGTCTGGCTTATTAGACTGTAGAACGCCTATCGGGTGACAGTCTGGCTTATTAGACTGCAGAGCGCCTATCAGGTGACAGTCTGGCTTATTAGACTGTAGAGCGCCTTTCAGGTGACAGTCTGGCTTATTAGACTGTAGAACGCCTATCAGGTGACAGTCTGGCTTATTAGACTGCAGAGTGCCTATCAGGTGACAGTCTGGCTTATTAGACTGTAGAGCGCCTTTCAGGTGACAGTCTGGCTTATTAGACTGCAGAGCATCTATCGGGTGACAGTCTAGCTTATTAGACTGTAGAACACCTTTCAGGTGACAGTCTAGCTTATTAACTGTAGAGTGCCTATAGAGAGAGCTAGTCAGTGACAGTCTATGTTAGACTAGGCTATGGTGAGTCGCCTATTAGACTGTAGAACGCTTTCAGGTGACAGTCTGGCTTAGACTGTAGAGCCTAGCTTGGCTATCAGGTGACAGTCTGGCATGTTAGACTTAGAGCCTAAGACGTAGAGTGCCTTATCAGGTGACAGTCTGGCATAGTTAGACTGTAGAGCTTTAGGATAGCGCTTATTAGACTGTAGAACGTCTAACATGGAGACAGTCTGGCATTAGACGTGTAGAGCGCCTATCAGGAGACTGTCTGGCATAATAGACTGTAGAGCCCTATCAGGATGACAGTTAAGACTGGGGTCATTGCAGCAGCTGTGGACTAGGTGCAATCCAATGGCAGCAGCTGGAGAGATCTGGGAGTGCCATAGGGCACTGCCTGGTGTAAATGTTAGAGAGTAGCAGACTAGGAGGAGTGGGGAAGAGTTTGTGGGCCTTTGGCCCTAGGGGTTTAGGACAGCTGCTGGGGCTGATCTTGCATTTTTCCCTTTTTCCTGTGTATCCAGTGGACGGGGTTCGAGGTGTCCACCTCTACATGTGGGCGGAGTGATACCACTAGGGCAGAGGGCCGGATATGGAATTTATTTCCTCCAAAATTAATGTCAAGACTTAATCCTCATTGGGAAATAGTCGGAGGTGGGGTTGGAGGAATCTTCACAACATGTTTAGCTTTCAGTCTCATAAAGAGCAGCCAAGCCACATGTGACTTACTGAGTGAGGTTGCTCTAAAAGCCAGCCACTTTGGCTAGGTCTCTCACAGGTCCCCTGTCTCTGGCCAGGCAATGCCTTGCCAGGGTTGAGCACTGTCAGCAAGAAGGACGTCACCAGCTGTGTGTCCCTCATCCTTGGAGCAGCTTGTTAGTATCAGCAGAAAAAGGATGAAGACAGGGGCTTCACAAACACCTTGTTAAAGCCAGTGTTTATGTGTAGTCCACAGCAGCCCTGCAGGGCGGGAATGGGGCTCCTGTCGGGCAGATGTGGAAGCAAAGAATAGTAGGTGCTGACACCCAGCAGTTCAGGGTCACACCAGTCTGCTCCAGCCCTAGCCTGGGGCACTGCATGCCAAGACCCCATGGGAGGCAGCAGTGGCCCTTGGGCCCAGGGGAGAATAGGCAGCGGAAGGCGTCAGAACCTCTGGTCCTGCTATAGACCTGATTTCTGGGCCACACCTCCCGATAGCCTGAGCCACAAGCAACTACTCTACTGCTTGGTGGCCATAGTAAAGTCAAACGTTGGAGCTTTGAGAGTGGCTCTAGCTGTTATAAGAGCGCCGACTCGCTCTTACAGATACCGCAGGTTATCCCCAGCACCCACATGGCGGTCCGAGAACGTCCCTTAGCTCCATTCCAGGAGAACTCCCAGTTCCAGGGAATCATGACACCTGTTCTGAACTCCGCGGCATTGCACGACACGGGTGCACAAACTTGCATGCGGACAGTACATTCATAAACATTCAGAAATAAATAAAATTAATTTAAAAAAAAATTAAAAAAAAAAAAAGAAAGAAAAGCACTGGAAGAGCAGGAACCGCTTCTGGAGTAGCCCGGGAGCTGTGTCTACACTCACTCCACTGATGGGTTTCACAGCTATCTACTTAGCATACAGGTTATCGGAATTTATTTGTTTACTGACAGATTCAGGATGGCCCCAAACTTTCGGTGTAGCCAAGAATGGCCTTGAATTTGCCTCCACCTCCTGAGTTCTGGGATTATAGACTTGTGTCACCACACCGGGTTTCTGTAGTGCTGGAGATGGCACTCACGGCCTCATACATGTTAGGCAAGCAGTCTACCAACTGAGCCACATTACAAGAGAGTGTGGGCTGCACAGCATTCGAAGCATGGAGGGTCTGTTTTCAGGACTGCAGAGTACTATAGGGCCCTGCACAGCTCCAGAATGCCAGTCTACAGACTAGTTCTAAGAGAATGCTCTGAAGGAAGTATGTGTGTGTGTGTGTGTGTGTGTGTGTGTGTGTGTGTGTGTAGTCATACATATGCAAATGCACTGGAAACTGGACAGGGAACTCCCAAAGGTCTCACACTAGGCTAACTCAAAGCATGCTGGGATTTCTGGGAGGAGAGAGGGGCTAGCTGGCTGTTCCTCATGTTGCTCTCTGTCCCAGATTGGCTCACCAAGGGATCAAGCATGGTTCCTGGTCCTCCTCCCCATGCTGGAGCAGAAGGGTGGTGGAGGGGTCCTGCCAGCTGGATACACCTTCTTGATGATAGCGTGAGGCCAGATGGCAGGGTGGACAGCAGCCGTCCTCTGCAGAGCTTCCCAGGGAGCCCCATGTGGAAGGCACAGGGCGCCTGTCCTCTTGTCGCCTCCCTGCATCCTGCTTGGGCCAGCGCACTGGACTCTATGGCATTCTTCTCTCTCCCAGAGTGCCAGCGTGCATGTACTACCATAACCCCTACTTGGGAGCCAAGGCCTTCCTTCCTGTCCTGACCTCTTCATCCTCCTTAGGCAGAGGTACTTGATCCTGGGTGTCGAGGATCTTCCCCCCAGGAGCCTACATCTCCCACAGGTCAATCTCAAGTGCACACTGGGATGCTGAGGTGGGTAGGTCTTGAACCTCACTCACCCACCATCCAATCCCATAGATTTGAATTTGTCTCCTTTGACTCGGTCTTCCAATGTGGACCCGGTCCCTAGTGACCTAGGGGTGAGGTTCTCTACTCTGCTGGATCCGAAGGGCCTTCTCCTGCTGTGCCTTCCTGCCTGAGAAAGTCTGGGGCTTTGATGGAGGAGGAAAGCAGGGGCTGCCCTACCCCCCTGGAAGCACTGCTTTGCTCGCGGGTGCACCAAGCCTGCTGCAAGTCCACGGTGTTGACCGAGCTTAATTTGATCAGCCTTGGTTAGAGAAGGGAGGGAAACAGAAATGGGAGCAAGTGCTGAGTCCTGGGAATCGGATCCTCCACGCAGACTCACGTGGCTTTTCCTAAAACACTGGGGGTAAGGAGGAGACGGGGACACTGCAAGCCCAGGGGCCAGGAGGAAGAAGGGTCACCCTTCCACAGAAGATGGCCAGGCTCTGTTTACCAGGCTCGGGCCCCCCTGTTATCTATCCCAGGCCTGGTTAGGCAGGTCTCCAGAATTCCTGATTGTACTTGCGAAGGTCTGGGGTTTCCTTTTCATGTTGAAAAGTTGGCACAGCCATGCCAGGCAGCAGTTGGCAGCAGACCAACCAGCTCAGTGGGAAATGAATCGAGTGAGTAATGGGTCTGTCTATGGAAGACAGACAGGACATCTGTCTTGACATCTCAAGGCAGGACATCTGCTCTGACTCCCACTGAAGCACCACGAAGACTCCAGCCCTGCAGGTCTCAGTGCCAGTCCCTGCCCTCCCGAGCCACCAGCTTCTCCCTCCTAAACTAGCGCATCCTGCACCTGGGACAGGAGCATGCCGTCCATGTCAGCTGAGTGCTGCGCTCAGCTGAGACTGCGTGGAAACCCTCTTCCTCCCTGCACCAGGTTGGTTTGGGGCAGGCAGTTCCTGCCTGTCTGCCTTCTCTGTGACAAGCTACCACAGTGGCCTGAAACCTGGTCTTTCATTTCTTTGTTCTTTCATTCACTCTAGCACAACTATTGCCAGGGCCTGTGAAGTATCACCTCCATCACACTCCTCTGGTCACGTGACCATCACCCGTCCACGCACACATACTCTCATACACGTCACACATTCACACAGAGATTCCCCCACAACCATTCACACCTCCGCATCTACAAACATGACACTACTCACACACACGCACACACACAGTGGCTTACGCACAGGCACACACACGCACACACGCGCACACGCACACGCAGTCTCCTTCACAGGGACGCTGATACTTGTTCACACTTGCTCCTGCTCACATTCCCCACAGTGAATTCCTGGAAGACCCGAGCAACCTCCGAATTCCCTCCAGGTCCCCAGGCAGCTACGTGGAACTTGGCAAACATACGCAAAGTGGAGCCAACGAGACCTGCTGGCTGAATAGAAAACTAGTGTTATCCCGACACTACCTCTGAACAAGCTGAGGCTGGAGAGGGTGGGAAGAAGCTGCGGGCCTGGAAGCGCCCATTGGTGCCCATCTCCTCTCATGGTGAGCCTGTCTTTCCCGGCCATCACTTTTAGGGGAGGTGGCCATGAAGTTAGCAGGACAGGTGGGTGCTGGGTGGCTGTGTGGCTCGCTGTGTGGCTCGCTGTGTGGCTCACTGTGTGGCTCACTGTGTGGCTCACTGTGTGGCTAACTGTGGCTCACTGTGTGGCTAACTGTGTGGCTCGCTGTGTGGCTCACTGTGTGGCTCGCTGTGTGGCTCGCTGTGTGGCTCACTGTGGCTGTACAGAGGGCACCTTTTGCCACTGACCCATCTTCTTCTCCCTGTGAGAGTGGTTGCCATGGATCCCAGCACATTGACAGCCTACAGGCACCACCCAGACAACATGTGGCTGAACTTGGGCCACAAATGCAACCCTCACCTGGGCCTCCCTGACCCTCGAGGGATCCGAGCCATGACAGCTACATGGACTCCCACGCCTGCAGTATCAGGCCAGCGCATCCAGAAGACCCTTCCTCTCCGAGCCAGACACACTCTTTATGTCCTGAGGGTAGGGGAGTGATCTGTGCTTCCTCTCTTCCTCTCCTCAAAGCAGGCTGTCCTTTCCGCTTATCTTTTGTTTTTTGTTTGTGAAAAATACATTGCTCCCATAAGAAAAAACATGGGGATGGGGCCTCTGGGCTGAGGGATAAGAGAGTGGGGGGGGGGGCTGTGGGCTGGGGGATAAGAGAGTGTGGGGGTATTGTGGGCTGGGGGATAAGAGAGCCTGGGGGGGCTGGGGGCTGGGGGATAAGAGACCATGTGGGGGAGCTCTGGGCTGGGGGATGAGAGCGTGGGGGGTGTTCTGGGCTGGGGGATAAGAGAGTGTGGGGGGCTCTGGGCTGGGGGATAAGAGAGCGTGGGGGGGCTCTGGGCTGGGGGATAAGAGAGCGTGGGGGGGCTCTAGGCTGGGGGATAAGAGAGCATGGGGGGCTCTGGGCTGGGGGATAAGAGGGGGGCTCTGGGCTGGGGGATAAGAGAGGGGGGCTCTGGACAGATGCCTCCAGCAAAAGCAGACAGCAGGCTGGCAGGAAGCAGGTCCCTGCTGCTAGGCTTCTTATTTGTGTATGGCTCTAATTTATGTATTTTTTTAGAGACGGTGTCTCATGTGACCCAGGGTAGCCTTGAACTCAGGGTCCTCCTGCCATTACCTCCCAAGTACTGGGGTTACAGGTATGAGTCACTATACCTGGTAATGTCTTGGATTCTTAAAATTTTATTTTGCTGAGGTGGTGCCCGAGTGTGTGTGTGTGTGTGTGTGTGTGTGTGTGTGTGTGTGTGTGTGTGTGTGTAAGTGTGTGTGTGTGCCTGCATGCTCATGCACACATGTGTGTGTGGTGTGTGTGTGTCTGTGTGTGCCTGCATGCTCATGCACACATGTGTGTGTGTGTGTGTGTGTGTGCGCGCGCCTGCATGCTCATGCACACATGTGGAGAGCAAGAGGTCACTACCAGGTGTCTTCTTCAGTCACTGTCCACAGTGATTTTCGACACAGGGTCCCTCAATGAACCTGGGGCTCGTCCCCCTGCTGGGCTGGCGGCCGGGCAGCCCCAGGGACCCTCTGACCTCCCCACCCCAGGCAGCAGAGTAGAAAGGGGATTCATGAGCAAGAGAGCAACCCTGTGCGGCAAGGAGGGGGGACCGGGGGGTCAGGAGAGGCCCGGGGAAGGCCGGGGTATGGGAAGGAGGCACGGAGGATGCAGAGAGACCGGATGGAGAGAGCAGACCGGAGATTCTGGGCAGCAGGCAGAGGCGAGGGGACGTGGTGTTCTTCCGAACAGCCCTGGACTGGATGGAGGAGCTGGCACAAGGGCGGCCAGTGAACGAACCCACAGAGCTGGGCTGAGGGACAGAGGCCTGTGCGGCGCAGGGAGACGGGGCTCTCTGGGGGGCAACTGGCTATCCTGAGAAGCCCCTTCCTGTGACGCGACTTACTGGAGCCCTGTGTGAGGAGGAGGTGGATGTTTGGGGGCATGTGGAGGCTCACAGGGCAGTCACCCACTATACACTCGGGTACAGGGTGAGGGTCTGGACCCAGGGCAAGGGTGGTAAGTGGAGGCCTCAGATATCAGGCTGCCTTCTTAGATGCATAGAGAATGACAGAGGGACTAGGAGTAGAAGCCTGCCAGGTGTTCAGAGAGTTATATCGATTCTCTCCCTCAGCCTCCCGTCTAGACACCAGCCAGCTCTCCTGTCCTCCTCAGTGGGCAGCCGAGGTCAGGGCAGACTCCACACAGCCCCAGCCCCCACCCACCAGGGCTTCAGCTCTCAGGTTCTGCCCCCTCCTCAGGGGCCCAAGGCCAGCCTAGGTATAAAGCAGAAGGAGACCCCATAGGGAGGCATATGACCCTCAGCCCCTACGGCACAGCCTTTTCATTAAATTTCCCTGATACTTCTTGTCCCAAAGCAGCAAAAAGTGGGACCTGGAGGTGTCCCAGCCTGAGCACACACTAGACTTGTCTAAGACTATCACCCGTACCCTTGAACCAGCGGAATCCCCAGCCAACCATGCCAGGAGCTGCAAGGGCTCAGCCACCGCCATTGCTTTAGTAGCTACAGTGGAACCTACACAGTTCATGGACCCAGGTAGTACCTTCATTCCCATCATCCCATTCAACACCTACATATTATTAGGAGGGCTCTTCTTGGATAAGGGACCTTGCATTCTGGACAGAATTATCAGCAGCTGGCTTGGGATGATTTTCAGCAGCCTGGGGACAATCCGTGCACGCACCCACTCCACCAACACATCAGCAGGTGTTCTGGGCTCTGACTCCAGCAAGACTACCTTCCAGCTGTGTGACATGCTCAAGCTCCCTCTCCCTCTGTGTGAGCCTCAGTTTCCCCAAATGAAAAGTGTGGACAAACCTCAGAGTGACATCATGGGCTCTGTGACTTCCCTGGTAAAAGGATCAAGGAAAAGACAGCGACAGCCAGAGACTCAAATCCCGCTGACTTGAAATTAAGCCCCTGTGAGAATGGATCACCAACATCAGATCCCTCACCCATGACAACCAGGTCAGTGACATCCAAGCTTCTGCCAGCCCAGGCTGCCACCAATGTAGCTCTTTCGGGATCCTGGTCCCCCCCCCACGCCTCAGGACTCCCCACAACCACCTTCTGGAAGCTGCTCTTGAAATCACCTCCAAGAAAGAAAGACTCACCTCTGCTCCAAAGATAACCCCAGGCAGGAAATGGGCTGCAGGCACCATGAATGTTTAATTACGCTAATTGTCCAAGTTCAGTTCCACTCCCCGTTGCTTAAGTACCTTGTGGGAAACTGTGATGAAGCGTGAAAATGGTTCATTTTTACAACTCCCTTGCTCAGAGTTCCAGGCAGGCGGGGAGCCCCTGCCAGTCTGCCAGGGCATCTCTTTCCTAATTTCATCTCCTGACCTTTTCCTCTTGACATCCTTACCCGCTTCGTCCTATGCCTTGGCACAGAGCACCAAAGCACCGTAATTACTTAACTATAAACCTCTCGTGGAAATCTGCTTTTGACTTTGTTAGAAAACACTGTAATCAAATCCCTGAGAGTCAGGATCGATGGGCTGGGCCTGCCAGAGGAAATATATCACAGGACTAAGTGGTTTAGCTGGAGGCAAGGTCCCTGTGGGGCGAAGGGAGGGGCGTGCAGAAGAGCAGGGCTGGCTGGATGAGAGACTGGGTGGGGCAGGCAAATGAGCGTGGCAGTGGGCAGGACAGGCAGATGGGAGGGGATGGCAAGTAGCCTCCACTAGGTGGCTGAACCAGGTATCTGGGCAGAACTATAGCATGGACAGGTGGGTCAGTAGTGCAGGGTGGCTGTGTCTCACAGAGGTGGGTGGGCAATGTGGAATCACAAGATCATCTGGGATGCCAGGCTTCAGGATCCCTCATCCAGCCCCAGGCACCCAGTGGATCATGATGCAAAGCTAGTTCCCTGCACTCTGCTGTGAAAAGCACATGCCAGTTTTGGACTTGCCCACTCCAGCACCAGCCCATAGAGACAGGAGGAACACTGGTCTCAAAAATACATCAACTAACTACACAGTGTTATTCCCCAGGAAGACCGTGCACATCGGCAAACAGGCTGAGCCTAGGAGGGAGCACATCCCATAACTCTCACTTCAAGTCCTAATTCTGAAACCCCCAGTTGTCAGGGGATGTGGGCTCAGCTGCCACTGCTCACGGCAGAGTGTCTGTATCTGTACAGACTTCCTTTATTTCATGCACTACTTTAAAAGGCCCATTAATCATGTACTGTGTGGTCGCTAATTCATTTTATCACACTATGGGGGGAGCTCCCATAAAAGAAATGGATCCAGGCCTGTTTCGAACATGTGAGCCTGTGATTGTGTCACAGGGCCTGCACCTGTAGGTGGGTCTGCACCTTCCCCCATATTCTAAAATAAGTGAGTCCCAGAAAGACCCAAAGTTACTCTATGGTGTGTGTGTGTGTGTGTGTGTGTGTGTGTGTGTGTGTGCACATGAAGTTCAGAGGACAACTTGCAGGAGTCAGTTTTCTGCCACCATCTGGGGCTTGGGGATTAAACTCAGGTCTTCAAGTTTAGTGGCAAGTAAACTTGCCCTCTAAGACATTTTTCTATAACAATAAGGTTTCAGTTAATTGATTAATTCTACACATCGGTCATAAAATATCACACCTGAAGCTCATAATACAGTACTGTACCATCCAACATTGCTTAATAGAGGGGTTGGGGATTTGTCGAGCGGTTATAATGCCATGAGTTCTACCCCTAGCACCACAGAAACAAATGACATCAACAAAAACCCTACTTTTTTGGCTGAGTACTGACAGTTCAGGCTAATAATCCTAGCATTTGGGAGGCTGAAATGGGAGGATTTCTGGGAATCCAAGGTCAGCCTAGGCTATGTAGTTTGAGGGTAGCCTGGACAATAGAGTGAGACCTTGTTTAACCCCCTCCAAGAAAGAAGAAAGAAAGGAAGAAGGAAGGAAAGAAAGAAAGGAAGGAAGGAAGGAAGGATGGGAGGAAGGAAGGAAGGAAGGAAGGAAGGAAGGAAGAAAGAAAGAAAGAAAGAAAGAAAGAAAGAAAGAAAGAAAGAAAGAAAGATTGATTTTAAAAAGAAAAGAAACCACAAATTATGAAATTGGATATGCTCTAGCATAAGAAAGAATGGTTACGGGACAAGGGAGGTTTAGGCACTGTCTGATACATTTATTACCCTGGCTGTTAATATCACAGCTGTTTCCAGACTCACTGTCACATTAAACATGTACAGCTCCTACTTTTCAATGACATCCCGATAAAACAGCTCTAAAAATGACCACAGAGGGAAATAATACTTGTTATGAATAGCCAAGTCATCTCTAGGCTACCATGTCTACCAAACTCCTCAAAGGGGAAAGTGTCACAATCCCAGATTCTGGGGCCACAGACTGCATTTTCATTGGCTTGCAGGAGGGGGTCAGGGTGGCTGAAAGTACCTCAGACTCCCTGAGAAGTCTAATGACAGAATGAATCAAAGCTCAGCAAGGGAACTGCAGTGCAAGCTGCTGTGATTTCTTTCCTATCTCAAGCCCATATTTGATTCTTCTTGTCTTCGATTAAAATTTTTACCCAGGGGCTGGAGAGATGGCTCAGCGGTTAAGAGCACCGACTGCTCTTGCAGAGGACCCGGGTTCAATTCCCAGCACCCACATGGTGGCTAAGAACCATCTTTGGCTCCAGTTCTGGGGGAATCCGATGCCCTCTTCTGACCTCCACGGCATTGCACAACATGGGTGCACCAACCTACATGCAGACAGTACACTCATACACATAATAAATAAATAAATAAATAAATAAAATTTAAAAAAATTTTAAAAATTTTTATCCAAATTTCCATATATTTGTAAATTAAGCAATTTCCCAGGAAACTTAGAGAAAAACTATAGCAGCTTACCAAAAGTAGACCTTCACTCTGGCCTTCATTATGTCTCTAAAGAAGCATGAATTTGACAATAGTTTGAGCACTCCTAATCTGAAGATCCAAACCCTTTAACTTTCTGAGATCCCTCAGGATATCCAAAGGGGGAAATTCCATCGCTGGGTCTGGATGGATCGCTCAGTGGTTAAGTGCAGTTGCTGTGCAATCATAAGGACCAGAGTTAGGGCACCAGCACCCACATACCAGCTGGGTTTCTTGCCCACACATGTAAACCCAGCTTCAAGTGGGGGCAGAGAAAGAAAGATCTCTGGGGCTTGCTGGCTTTCAGCCTAGCAGAGAAAATATGAGGTCCAGGTTTAGAGAGAGTCCCTGCCTCAAAGGAATGGACAAAGGTCCCTACTGGCCTCTGGGGGTGTATGCAGGTGCATACATTCTCATGTACATGTACATACTCTCACATAGACACATACAAATAGAAAGTCTTAAAAATAAGAAAATTCCATCCCTGACTCCTTGTGATAGATTGCTGTTAAAACACAAGGGCATAAGAAAGACTTAATAAAATTATCCTCAGGCTATAGATATAGGGGTATAAAAAACATAAATGGATTTCATATTTGGACTTTGGTCCTTTTCTCAAGATATCTCATTGCATTATGCAATGAAATATCTTATCTGAAAAAAATGCAATCTGAGACACTCTGGTCTCAAGCACTTCAGATAAAGGATACTCAATCCATACATCATTTTTAAGTAAAATTGATGTTCCAGAAGACCTTTGCACATGTATCCCAAGCTTTTGCAGCCTCGCGATACCTTATTGTGTAGTAAATGAAGAATTAGAATTCTAGTTGGGTTAGCAAGTGTATTTGTGAAAAACTGACCAATGTATTTCATCAACCCAAGTATTACGGCAACTTTACAGGCTGGCTGGTACCATAGCAACCCTTTGGGCTCTCTAATAAACAGTGCCATCTCTCTTACACTGACTAGGCATTGCTTTAAGCAGGGTGCCTATATCCAGCCAGTTCATCCCCACAGCAGGGCAGTAGGTACTTCAATCACCTTCATCCGGCAGATGATGAAACGGGGGGAGTCACATCCCAGTTCCATAAAGCTACTGATATTGAGAACCTGAATCTGAACCATGGGCACTTCCCTGACAGTCCAGAGCTTGGATGCTATTCTAGTCTATGTTGAGGGGTCAGCACAAGTAATTCTGAAATTTTCAGTGAGTTACTATAATTGTTTTAAATTATTTCTCAATTCCTGATTTGGAAAATATGGCAGTCATGGTCACTGTTCAGTGCTG
This sequence comes from Rhizomys pruinosus, assembly GCA_009823505.1. Classification (NCBI taxonomy): domain Eukaryota; kingdom Metazoa; phylum Chordata; class Mammalia; order Rodentia; family Spalacidae; genus Rhizomys; species Rhizomys pruinosus. The sequence continues at coordinate 832,874 of VZQC01008797.1, forward strand.
CCAGCCTTTGTCGAGATGACTGTCATCTTTAATTCTACTGCTAGCTTAATAAGTTATTTAAAAAAGGAAAAGAGCTGTCAAAATGGCAGTCCCCACGATTAAGCTTCTATGCATTCTTACGTTTCTTTCATTAAACTTTCATGATACACTTACAGTTTCAAATGCTTATACTTTAAATCCTTTTACTCATTGGTCTAATTAAAATCATAAATACAACATTTCCAACAATCCTAGAGAATGGAAAGTACATGAAATCACCATACGCAATCTTGTACTCTCGTGTCACATATATTTGAAACAAATGCTTGGGTCAGGGAGATGGATCACTGAGAAAGAGGGTTTGTCCCACAAGCACGAAGACCTGAGTTTGAATCCCCAGAACCTACATAAAAAGCCTTTCCATAGCCCAGGCCTAGCAGGCTCTGCTGATCTGCCCAGCTTACTGGTACATGGCAGGAGCCTGAAAATCCCAGCATCTTTTGCCTAGATTCTCTGATGCGCCATTCCTCTCCTGCCAGGCCAGATTTCAGGCCTTGTCATCTGCACTGGGCTGGAGGCCTCTTCACAGACCTCAATATGTGGGCTCCTGCCTGCACCCTCTCCACACAGCAGCTCAAGCCCCCATTGGACTTTGCCTCACCCCCAAAATCCCTTAGCAGTTGCCAGAATACCTAGGAATGTAAGTCATTGTAGCCATGGCCTCCTGAGGGGCAGGCCATCTCAGCAGGCCCTGCCTCGTCCCACCTAACAGCCCATGCCTGGGAAATGCTGGGAAACCATTCTGCCTGGAATGTCAATCCCGCACTTCCTGACTGCTATGGTTTGAGTGTGACTCTTAAAGTCCATGTGTTAGAAATTTCATTCCCAAGTTTATATGTTGGTGGTCCAGAGGGAGGGCTTTTGGAAGGTGATTAGTATCAGTTGGGGTCTTGCTGGGGAGCTAGCTGTCCATGATGGTATTAGTGGTCGATCACCAGGCATGGTGGCACAGACCTTTAATCCCAGCACTCGGAAGGCAGAGGCAGGCAGATCCCTGTGAGTTCAAGGCCAGCCTGGTCTATATAGTGAGTTCAGGCCAGCCGGGTTTACAGGGAGACCCTGTCTCAAAAAAAAAAAAAGCAAAAAACCCAGACCAAAAAAAGAGGAGCTCATTGCACTAACATGCTTGCTCTGTCTGTGTGGTCCCATTGGCTATAGTATATCTAGAAGGCCATCACAGATGCCAGGGTTGTGTTCTTGGACCTCTTAGACTCCAAATTCAAGCTTCGAAGCCCAGTTGTACAAAGGATCCTGGTTCATCCTTCCTGCAAACTGCAAGTTACTTTCTTCTAGATTCTCCAGCATCTGGATTTCTTTCCATGAAAGCATCAGTCATATGGAACTATAAATTTATCAGTTTTCAAACCTCTGTAACCAAGACCATGAACCAGAGTGAAAAACAGGAGTCACATTGACCTCTGGCCCCCTCCCCTGGTTGAGAGGAGGGCAAAATGTGTGGAGTGTGTGAATTCAAGCCTTTCTGTGTATGCCCGGTTACGCCAACTGTGACAGCCTTGCCTAAGGAGCCTTAAAGACATTCACCTGCCTGTTTTTTCCCAGGTTCTAGGGCTGAAGCTATGGAGATGCTCTCGGGGGACAAGGACTGTTCCCCTGGACAGGAGCAGGGAAGGCTCACTTGCCAGACCTGCAGCTCTTCCTGCACTAAGGACAGAATCCAGCACCGACGCCCACCGATTCGGTCTGTCTGTTGCTGGGCCCTCAAATGAACCCCTGAGCCCCAGGCAGAGCTCCTGGTCCATCCTAGGATTCCCTGTGGAGGAGCCTGACTCCAATGGTCCTCCTGACTCTCAGGACAGGAGCCTGCCCCCCACCTTCCTCCACCCCTTGTCTGACAGCTTTAGCCCCTTGCTCCCTCCTGTTCCTACAGGGCCACAGTCCTGGCCCCAGCTGCCCTCCTGTGCCAGCTGCTGCTGAGCAGGTGTTCAAGTCCAGTCCATCCTGGCATGTGGTCCCAGCTGGAAACAGGGATTAGCCTTGAGGCCTGCCACAGCAGAGCTTCCACCTGGACTGCCTCCTGCAGGTGTTCAGCCACAAGGGAGGCGTGACGACCTGTCCCTCTGTTTGGAGTTTAGGATCTTCCCTCCTTCCAGGCCCTGGACTCGGGGCTCAGGAGCCAAGCTCACTTATAAAAGACAGAGGCTGCTTTACTACCTTCATGAGTCCCAACTGTCCTACCCTCTCCCATGAGGGCACACAGAGAGACTCAATGTTAAGTCCACCAGGAAATCCAACCTCAGGGCCGGGCTGAAGCTCTGAGTCCTGATGGGAAGAATATGGGCAGAAAGTCCCTAAACTGGGGGTCAAGGTCTGGCTGTGGAGACCCTGATAAAAAAGTGTAAGGAAAGGTTCCCACCCCTTGATATCTGCTGTGGGCCTCACCCCCAGCTCATTTATGGAAGCTCAATCCCCACTGGGATGGGATGGGGTGGGTGGGTGCAGCTGAGGCATGATAATTAGACAAAGAGGCCAAGTGCATGTGGCTAGAAGTTGATGCAACCAACTGCAAAGCTTCATCACATAGGATGTCATGTGACCAGTTCAACAGTAGATACAAGACCACCCCAAATAGGCTGCGAGCAGCACAGCCAACTGGATGAGGCCGTCTATCCTTGGCTTCATCTTAGCAGCATTTCCATCTCAAATAGCCTTGCAGAACTGCCTGTTCCCATCATGCATCTGAAACTATGCCATATCCAACAACCTCACATGAGGATGGAAAAGGGGAGTAACCCTATTCTGGAAAAATCCAGGCTCATTCCTGGAATTCCCACCCTTAACTTATGAATAATCCTCTCTTTCATTAAAGCTTACCCATAAAACAAACTGACCTGAACCCCAGGATCCCTCTGGAGAAGGTGACAGCCACCCTTGGGTGTGTACAGTGCTCTCTCTCTCTCTCTCTCTCTCTCTCTCTCTCTCGCTCTCTCTGCTTTCTCCCTTCCTCTCTCCCTACCTCCCCCTCTTCCTTTCTTCTTTCTCCCTGTTTTTCCTCCCCCATGTCTAGAGTCTCTCTCTCTCTTTCTCTCTCTCTCTCTCTCTCTCTCTCTCTCTCTCTTTCTCTCTCCCTTCCTCTCTCCCTACCTACCCCTCTTCCTTTCTTCTTTCTGTTTTTCCTCCCCCATGTCTAGAGTCTCTCTCTCTCTCTTTCTCTCTCTCTCTTTCTCTCTCTCTCTTTCTCTCTTTCTCTCTCTCTTTCTCTCTCTCTCCCTCTCCCTCTCTGCCACTGCTTAAATCTATATTAAAAGCTTTTTCTTGGGGCTGGAGAAATTGCTCAGTGGTTAAGAGTGTTCGCTGCTCTTTCAGGAGACCTGAGTTCCTGAGTCCAGTTTCCAGCCTCCACACTAAAATTCACAAGCACCTGTAACTCCAGCTCCAGGAGCCCTAACTCTCTCCTTTGCTCTCCTCTGGCATCGTCACACACTGACACACATCTATTCAAAGTAATTGTTTTAAAAAAACTTTTCTTAATAAACTTCAACTCTGCTACACACTGATTTGTTCTAAAATTCTTTTCTGTGGTATAATTCAGAATCTCAGTATCCGGGTGGGCTGGAGAGATGGCTCAGCAGTTAAAAGCACTGGCTGCTTTTCCAGAGGACCTGAGTTCAGTTCCCAGCATCTACCAGGCGACTAGTCACTCTCCACAGCTCCATTTCCAGGGGATCCATTGCCCTCTTCAGGCCTCTGTGGGCATTGCAAGACAAGGGTGCACACACATGCAAAACATTCACACATAAAAATAAATAATAAATTTTAAAGAATTTAAAAAAATGAATCCCAATGTCACATAAGTTTAGAAGCCATCGAGAAAAACTCCTTGGGGTATTGCAAGCAGCGGTGTGGAGGGTCCTTGGCTCCACACACAGGGTCTTTGAGAGGCAATTAGGTCATAAGGGTGCAGCCCCACAGGTGGGGTTAGTGCTCTCATTAAAGGAACCCCAGGCTCTCTTGTCCTTCTCTCCATATGAATGCTACAGCAGCCTTAGAGGCCACTGAGGACAGATATCAGGCACAGTAAGGGAAAGCAATTTCCTCCTCGTCAAACGAATGGCATCTACCCTGGGTGGAGTCACGACATTCTAATCTGTTCCAAAGACTGGGACATTACATATGATTTATTGTCTCCTCCCTAGAGTTAATCAATCACTTAGCCAGAAGTCCACCCCTCAGGAGGGCTGATTCGCCTGAAGCCATGGGAAGGGAGAAATCATTATCGACTTAACAAGACCATGTACAGTGTACGTATCCTCAGAATCCCTCTCCAGCACACGTGCAGAGCTTCGGCAGCAGTGCTAAGTCTGCCTCCTTCTTTTTCTTCTATTTCTTTTTTCTAAAACCTAAACATGCTTTCTCTAGCAGTCTGGACCTTCTCACTTTTTTTGAAGCTGCCGTCCCTGTCCCCGGTCCCACCACGCAGCTGCTTACAGCACAGTTTCCTCCATTCCTGTTCTCCATGTCGCTCCTCCAAGCAGCAGCTGAGATTTAGGCTTACAGCCTGCCTTTCCTGTTGTGTTTACCTCAAGCACCAATAAAATAGTTCTCTCCCTTCCTTTTGAGTCTATGTTTAAATGTTATTATTTTTTAACATTTCCATATTTATTTATTTGTTGTTTTTTATGTGTATGAGTGTACTGTTAGCATGTATATCAGTGTACCCATGTCGTGCAATGCCATGGAGGTCAGAAGAGATTGCCCCTGGAACTGGAGTTAAAGATGGTTCTTAGCCACCATGTGGGTGCTGGGAATCGAACCTGGGTCCTCTGCAAGAGCAGTCAGCGCTCTTAACCACTGAGCCATCTCTGCAGCCCCTTAAATGTTATTACTAACGGGATTAAGAACACTTGAAAAGGAACCTCAGTTTTCCTGGTAATATATGGCCCCCAATGTGGGTGCACCCCAAAGTTTTGGGAAACTTGAGGACCTAGATAGATGCATCTATAAGCCAGGAAGCTGGGCTCACCAGACATCAAAGGAACCACTGCCTCCATACTGAACTTCTCATTCTGTGAAACAAATGTCCAAACTACCAGACGTGTGGGATCATTTGTTACAGTGGCTTGAGCCTACTAAGATATCATCCTTCAGTTACTTTGAAGTCTTCATAATTTTGGGCCAAATCAGACTTGTAAGTATGGCTCTGGAAGTGCAGGGCAGCACAGGGCACTGGTGTTTTGAGTGAGGGAAGATGCACAGTCCTCAAAATCACTGAGTTCTTCTGCTGAGGAAATTAATGAACTTGTGAAGCCTGGTGAGGGCTTCTGAACTTCCCTCAGCAGGCTTCCTGTGGAAAATACCAAGGAGAAGAGGCAGCTTAGGATGTCTATGTCCTCTGGTTTTGATTTCATCCCTGAATTTACCACAGCTCAGAAACCAGTTGCTTTCTCAAGTTGTTTGACAAAGGAGACAAAAACAAACAGTTAAGAAGCCCAGACACCTGTCTCTGTGAAACTCACCAGCCACCATTCAGGACCATGTGGATGGATGGTAGAAGACTGCTCTTAACGGAACCTGGCCCTCTCCCCTCCCTGCTTCACAAAGCCCTTGAACATCTTACAGCAGACGTGTTCGGTCTGCGTGCTTGGAGAGAACTTGGTGGTGCTGTGTGTATTGCAGACTGGTATCATGGAAGGAAGGAAGCTGTCACTTCAGGGTACAGATATTCCCCGAAAGTCTGAAGAAAGCCACCGGGAAACTGAACATGCTGCAGGTGAAGCAGCTGGCATCCCTCTTGGAGTGGAGCCCTGGCTGCACCTGCTGGGTGTCTCTGACTCATCTTTTTGAAGCTAATATTGGGAAATTTTGTTTTGTTTTTAACGACATGTAATCATTGTACCTAGTTATGGACACAGTGTTATAATGAGATACAAAGTGTCTCTGCCTAAGTAGCTGTTCTTTGCTCTAGGTGCATAGGATAAGTCATGATCAAAATCAGAGGAATTAATATTGCCAGGTCCTTAGCCATTGGTCACTTATTTGGATTGGGAATCTGTGGACATATAGTTCTTTATTGACTATATAATAAGGTTGGATATGATGATACGTGCCTATAATACCAGCACTTGGGGGGCTGAGGCAGGAGGATCATGAATTTGAGGCCATCTTAGACTACACCACAAGACTCTCAGCAAAATTAATAACTACATTATATAATAAGTTACCATAAATTATAGTTACCTCATTGTACTATAGGCTACTAGAACTTCTTGTTTTAATTTGTACCTCTTATTAAAGTGCTTTCTCCCCTCCACACTTTTCCTAAATCTAGTAATCATTTTGTCTACTGCTATGATTCTTCTCTTGCTCACTGGCTCTCTCTCCTCCCTCCTTCCCTCCCTTCCCCTCTCCTTCTCCCTTTCCCCCCTCTCTTCTTCCTTCCTTCCTTCATTCCTTTCTTTCTTTCTTTTTTCCTTTATTTCCTTGACATTTCTTACTATACAGCTTCAGGCTGGCTTTGAACTCACAACCCTCCTGTCTGAGCCCCCTGAGTGCTGGGATTACAAGCAAACACAGCCATGCCTCCTGGCTACCTGAAATCAACCTTTTAAGCTGCCACACGAATGACAACCACCTTTGCCTGTCTATGTCTGGCTTGTTTCACTTTCCATGATACTGTATATCCATTCTGCCACCGTCATGTGATTTCATTCAAAATATATATTGTATTTCTGTAGTACATTTTCTTTAGCTTCCTATTGATGAGCAACTGAGTTGACTCTAGAGTTTGGCTACTGTAAATACACTACAAATAAGATAGAAAGGAAGGTGATCTTTTTTTTTCTTTCCAGACAGGGTCTCCCTGTAGCCCTTGCTGGCCTGAAACTATGTAGACCAGGCTGGCCTGGATCTCAGAGAAATCCACTTCCCTCAGTTTCTCAAATGATAGGATTAAAAGCGTGCACCAACAGGCAGGCCAGATTTCTTTGACAGGCTGATTTGGCCTCCTTCAGATATACATCCATTAGTCCCCCTCCTCAGTCTATAGACTGACAGGTGATGATGTCTGGGGAGCCTGGTACTTCCTGTTTACTCTTCACTTCCTGACAGTGGAAGCCATGTGCCAAACTGCTCCCCTCCCATGCCAGGCCTTTGCCACTGTGATGCACAGCATCTTAAACTGCAAGCCCAGACAAGTCTTTCCTCTGTTACCTTCCCTTTTGTCAGATATTGGTCACAGCAGTGGGAAAAGTAACTAATTAATGAGCTTACCTCAACTCAGGAGGGATCTCCAATTTTAAGAAAGAAGAGCACACTTGATTTATTGAGCAAAGCTTGACACACGGATTTAACATGTGTCTTATTTCCCCGTCAGGGGAGTTTACATTAAGTAAATGAAGTAAATAGAGACCCTTTGTGGAAACTGCTACAGGACAATGGGGTCCTGTAGCCACAGTAAAAGGAACATTCTAGATATGGAGGCCATGCTACTACAGGCCTGGTCAATAGGTCAAAGGGGACAGTGTATAGCTAGAAACGCCACAGGATGGCCACAGGATGATGCAGAGTTCCCTCGGCTCAGCCAGCTTTCATATGCGACATCAACAGGCACCCTGTGTCAGAGAAGACTTCGGGCTCGTAGAAAAGGAGGGAGAGGCACGGTCAGTCCAGCAAGGCTCCTATCCAGCAAGGCTGGGCGAGCTGCGTTTGTTATTCTGCATCTCTGTGAGTCAGAGTTTTCAGCCTCACTGCCATCCAAAGAGAGTCAAACTCAATCCAATGCTCAAAAATGATGTGAAAATTGCCATGTCGAAGGCCACTCTGCAGTTTCCATTTATGAAGGCCCAGTGACCACAGTCTTCTTGGAGAAGTTCACTTCTTGGGCAGAATTCAGATGTGCTCTTTCTTTGACTTGTGCAAGCTGAATTTATTTCAGTCTTTCAGGAAGTGCCCGTTCATTTTTGCATGAAAAGGGCAGTCAAAAAAGAGATAACGTCTACTGTTCATTTTAAATTCAAAGTATGTCAGTGAAATTTAGCCCACTTACAGGTACTCCGCTACTGTCAGTGAAGCCTTGCTCCTGCAAACCCCTCACAAACTGAAACTATTTTAAGTAAAAAAGAGACCAGTCTGAACACACCAAACCTACCAAACAGCCTCGCTTAATAATACATCACCCTGGAGACCTCCCAAGACCAGCTGAAGCATAGGAAGGTAGGTAGGAGCTGGGTGCTTGAGCAAGGTTGATTGTTGTTTGTTTTAATCTAGTTAATCCAGTTGTCTTTGGCTTAATTGGCTTTTGTGGCTGTGGGGGCGGAGTTATCCTCCCAGCTGCTATAAAAGATAGGGTTGTGTGAGTCTTGAGAACTGAGATCTCCCAAGACCAGCTGAAGCACAGGTACCGGGGCATGGGCTAAAAAGTACACACACACACACACACACACACACACACACACATACCCGCCCCCCACCTCGCCAACTGGGGTTATGAAGGCATCTGAAGGAGGCAAGCAAAGTAAGCCTTCAACACAGTGAAGAGGCATTTGGGACTCACATTGGAATACAGGCAAGGAGAAGCCCATATGCCAGGATCACGAAGAAGAAACTACACTGGAAAGGTGCAGGATAATCCCACGCCAAGCTTTACCAACCCTATGGATGACTCCTGCAGTGGGATCCCCCCGGGGATGCCCCAGGACACAGACATCAGAAACACAATTGGGAACATACTTAAAGAACTACAAGATCATAAAGAACAAATTAAAGAACTAAGAAAAGAGAATGAGGACCGAGAGAGAGAGAATGACAAGCTCCGGAAGGAAGTAGAAACACTGAAAAGATCCCATGCTGAAAAAGAAAAAGAAACCAACCAGCAAACAAAAGAGCTACAAAAAGAGATCGAGAAGCTCCAAAAAGAAATAGAAACACTAAAGAAATCAGAAGAGGAAATGAAAAAGGAAATCAAACACTCATCCATTCAAGAGGAAAGGAATGAAAAAAGCCTCAGAAGCAGAATGGAGGAAGCAGAACAAAGAATATCAGACCTGGAGGACAACACAGAACAACTAAAAACCTCAAGGAAAGATTATGAAAAATTTAAAAATACACAAAAATGGAACAACCAGGAGCTGTGGGACACTATGAAAAGATCAAACCTCCGCATCATAGGAATAGAGGAAGGAGAAGAATCCCAAGAGAAAGGTATTGATCAGATCTTCAACAGAATAATAGATGAAAACTTCCCCAAACTAAAAAAGGACAAACCAATACCAATACAAGAAGCACATAGAACTCCAAACAGACAAGATCAGAAAAGAAATTCTCCACGCCACATCATAGTTAAAATGCTGGACACCCAAAACAAAGAGAAAATTCTTAAAGCGACAAGAGAAAAACAACAAGTGACCTATAAGGGGAAACCTATCAGAATAACAACGGACTTCTCACAGCAAACGATGAAGGCAAGAAGAACCTGGAGCAAAGCATTCCCAGTGTTGAGGGACAATGGATGCCAGCCCAGGTTACTATACCCAGCAAAAATGTCAATCATAGTGGAAGGAGAGAGGAAAATCTTCCATGACATAAACAACTTGAAAGAATACATGTCCGGAAAACCAACCCTTCAGAGAATACTTGAAGCAATCCAAAGAACAGAAGAAAGGAGCAACCAACCCCAGGCAACTAGAAGGAGAAATCAATAAAAGCATAACTGCAGAAGTAGAAACCTAAATCAAAACCGCAGATGGATAATAAGGCAAAAGGAAGCAACACAAACCTATCAGTCATAACCTTAAATATTAATGGACTAAATTCCCCAATCAAAAGACATAGACTGGGAGACTGGATTAGGAAACAGAATCCATCGATATGCTGTCTGCAAGAAACACATCTTACCTTCAAGGACAGGCACCACCTTAAAGTGAAGGGATGGAAAAAAATATTCCAAGCAAATGGTACCAAAAAGAAAGCAGGTGTTGCTATTTTAATATCGGATAAAATAGACTTCAAAGTAAAAGAAATCAGAAGAGACAAAGAAGGCCATTACATTTTCATCAAAGGAACAATCCACCAAGAAGATTTCACAATTATGAATATATATGCCCCAAATTCTGGTGCACCAAACTTTATAAAGACAATTCTCCAGGACCACAAGTCACAGACTAACCCCAGCACACTCATAGTGGGAGATTTCAATACCCCACTGAGTCCTTTGGATAGGTCAACAGGACAAAAAATAAACAGAGAGACATCTGAACTGAACGATATGATACACCAAATGGACCTCATAGACCTCTACCGAACATTCCATCCTAATACCAGAGAATACACTTTCTACTCAGCACCCCACGGAACATTCTCCAAAATCGACCACATCCTGGGACACAGAAGAAACCTCTACAAATACAAAAAGATTGAAATAATTTCATGCATCCTGTCAGACCACAGTGCAATGAAGCTCAACATCAACACCAGGACAAGCCCTCCTGCCTACAAGAACACATGGAGACTAAACAACACACTCTTGAATAATGAATGGGTCAAGGAAGAGATAAAGAAAGAAATAAAAACATTCCTGGAACTGAATGACAATGACAATACAACACAACAAAACTTATGGGATACCTTAAAAGCAGTCCTAAGAGGGAAATTTATAGCCCTGGGTGCCTACATTAGAAAAACAGAAAGAGCACAAGTGAATGATCTAACACTACAGCTAAAAGCACTTGAGAGGCAACAACAGATGAACCCTAAACGCAACAGACAGGAAGAAATAACAAAAATCAGAGCAGAAATCAATGAAATAGAAACAAAGAAAACAATACAAAAAATCAATGAAGCCAAAAGTTGGTTCTTTGAAAGAATAAACAAGATAGACAGACCTCTAGCCCAGTTAACAAAAAGAAAGAAGGAACAACTCCAAATCAATACAATCTGTGATGAAAAGGGAAATATCACAACGGACAAGGAAAAGATCAAGAAAATTATATGGGAATATTACAAGAACCTATATTCTACCAAGTTTGAAAATCTAGAAGAAATGGATGAATATCTGAAATCCTGGGAATCACCAAAGCTTGGCCAAGAGGAGACCAGCAGCTTAAACAGACCCATAACATATGAAGAAATAGAGGATGTAGTAAGAAGCCTCCCAACTAAAAAAAGCCCAGGCCCAGACGGTTTCACAGCAGAATTCTATAAAACATTTCAAAAAGACCTACAACCATTATTTCTGAAACTGTTTAGAAGTATACAATCAGAGGGAATTCTCCCAAATTCCTTCTATGAAGCCAACATCACTCTATTACCAAAACCAGGCAAAGATCCAACTAAAAAGGAGAATTATAGACCCATCTCCCTCATGAACACAGATGCCAAAATTCTAAACAGAATACTGGCAAATCGCATACAGACCCACATCAAGAAGATCATCCATCATGACCAAGTTGGATTCATACCAGAGATGCAGGGATGGTTCAACATACGAAAATCAATAAACATCATCAAACACATAAACGGAATCAAAGACAAAAACCACACCATCATCTCAATTGATGCTGAAAAAGCCTTTGACAAAATCCAGCATCCCTTCATGCTTAAAGTCCTAGAAGGAATTGGATTGGAGGGATCATTCCTCAATGTAATCAAAGCCATATACAGGAAACCCACAGCCAATATCATCCTAAATGGGGAAATGACGGAAACATTCCCTTTAAAGGTAGGAACTCGGCAAGGCTGCCCCCTATCACCACTCCTCTTCAATATAGTGCTTGAAACACTTGCTAGAGCAATAAGGCAAGAAAAGGATATTAAAGGAGTACTAATTGGAAAAGAGGAAGTCAAACTATCCCTATTTGCTGATGATATGATTGTTTACTTAAGAGATGCAAAAAACTCCACCAGAAAACTCCTAGAAACGATTAACAGCTTCAGCAAAGTGGCAGGATACAAAATTAACCTTAGAAAATCAATGGCCTTTCTTTACACCAAGAACAAGCAACTGGAGAAAGAATTCAAAGAGACCTTCCCACTCACAATAGCCTCAAAAACAATAAGATACCTAGGAACAAACCTAACCAAAGACACCAAAGACCTCTACAACAAAAATTTTAAACCCTTAAAGAAAGAAATTGAAGAAGACCTCAGAAGATGGAAAAACCTCCCATGCTCATGGATTGGGAAAATTAACATTGTAAAAATGTCCATTTTACCAAAACTCTTGTATAGATTTAATGCAATCCCAATCAAAATCCCCAAGAGTTTCTTCACAGGCTTGGAAACAAAAGTTCTTAAATTCATTTGGAGAAACAAAAGACCCCGAATAGCCAAATCAATCCTGAGTGAAAAGAGCTACACAGGAGGGATCTCTATACCAGATTTTAAACTATACTACAGGGCTATAGTCATAAAAACAGCCTGGTACTGGCACAAAAACAGACCTGTTGACCAATGGAACAAAACCGAAGATCCAAATCTGAGCACATACAATTTCAGCCATCTCATATTTGACAAGGGGGCCAAGAAACCACAATGGAGAAAAGACAGCATCTTCAGCAAGTGGTGTTGGCAAAACTGGATCACCACTTGTAGAAGAATGAAATTAAACCCCTACCTCTCGCCCTGTACAAAAGTCAACTCCAGATGGATTAAAGACCTCAACGTGAAACCCCAAACTCTGAAGGTGATAGAAGAAAAAGTTGGCAGCAGACTACAAGACATAGGCATAGGAAAAGACTTCCTAAATCAGACAGCAGCTGCACAAGAATTAAGGTCGACAATTGACAAATGGGACCTCATTAAACTCAAAAGCTTCTGTACATCAAAAGAAACAATCAAGGAAGTGAAGAGAAATCCCACAGAGTGGGAGGAAACCTTCACTGCAGATACATCTGACAAAGCATTGATTTCCAGAATATATAAACTACTCAAAAAACAAAGAAGAAAGAAAACAAATGACCCACTCAATAGATGGAGCAAAGAGCTGAACAGAGACTTCACAAGTGAGGAATTAGAGATGTCTGAGAAACATCTTAAGAAGTGTTCAACATCACTAATCATTAAGGAAATGCAAATCAAAACACCTTAAGATATCATCTTACTCCAATAAGACTGGCTAGGATCAAGAAAACAAATGATACCAAGTGCTGGAGAGGTTGTGGGGAAAGGGGAACACTCATCTATTGCTGGTGTGAATGTAAACTCGTACAGCCACTATGGAAAGCAGTGTGGAGAACCCTTGGAAGACTCGGAATGAACTTGCCACCCAACCCAGCCATACCACTCCTAGGCACGTACCCTCAAGACTCACCCCACCACAGTGATGCATGCACTGCCATGTTTATTTCAGCTCTCTTCACAATAGCAAGGAGCTGGAACCAACCCAAATACCCCCAACTGATGAGTGGATAGAGAAAATGTGGTACATCTACACAATGGAGTTCTATGCAGCAGTAAAGAAAGATAACATCATGAGCTTTGCAGGAAAATGGCTGGAGCTAGAGGACATCATGCTGAGTGAAGTAAAACAGTCCCAGAAAAACAAACAGTGAATGGTATCCCTCATCTGTGAATGCTAGTGCCAATTACCTAGTTGTAAGTATTTCTTGTGCATGGCCCCTTGAGCTTTTGTCCAAGCAGTTGAGAGTGATGCATATTGGAAACAACAACAACAGAAAGGACTGCATCAAAGAACTGACTGAAACAGTGAACTTCTGCTCAAAACAGTCAACTCTTCATGGAGAATATTGATAAAGACTGAGAAAGAGATGAAAAGCATGTTTGGCAGAATGCATGAGCTCTGGTGGGGTGGGGGGATAGGGTGGGGGACGTGGGTCTAGATTTGATAATAAATAAATAAATAAATAAATAAATAAATAAATATAATACATCACCCTGTAGAGTGGATGGTATTGCTACTCATGATCACCTGACTGACAGGGAACTTAGGCATGCCGCTGCTGCCCAACATCACCACAGAGCATCTTATCTGATGACCATAATCTGGGACAAGAGCCAAATGCAAAATGTGTTGTGTTTTCTTTGTGCATAAGTATGGTGTGTTTATGTGTATGCGTGTTTGTGCATGTCTGTGGAGGTCAGAGGTCGAGTGTCCTCCTTGCTCGTTCTCCACCTGACTTATTGAGACAGGGTCTCTCACTTGAACCCATTGCTTGCCCATTTGTGACTCTAGCTACCTAGGGACAGCAAACCTCTCTACCTTCCAAATACTGGGCTGGGAGTGGGGGCTGCCATGCCATGCCTGCCCCACATTCATGTGGGCGTGGTCAGGATCCAAACCCAGGTCCTCATACTTATGATTTAAGCTCTTTACCCACTGAGCCGTCTCCCCAGCTCCCAAATGCATAATTTAAAATAAACTTCCCACTGTATGTATATTGCTTTTTTTTTGGTCTTTTCGAGACTGGGTCTCCCTGTAGCCCCAGCTGTCCTGGAACTCACTTTGTAGACCAGGCTGGCCTTGAACTCACAAAGATCCGCCTGCCTCTGCCTCCCAAGTGCTAAGACTAAAGGCATGCACCACCACGCCCAGCTTGTATATTGCTTTTTTACTACCATTAAAAGTAATAAATCAAAGCCATTCTAAGCCAGGGATTGTGGTACATGCAAAATTGCGTGCACATCTAGGCGTATTTTTTTTGTCTTTTTGAGACAGGATCTCCCTGTAGCCCCATCTGTCCTGGAACTCACTCTGTAGACCAGGCTGGCCTTGAACTCACAAAGATCTGCCTGCCTCTGCCTCCTGAGTACACGTATTTTTTTAAGAAATAAATGGGGACAGGGCTGGAGAGATGGCGTAGCGGTTAAGAGCGCCGACCGCTCTTACAGAGGACCCGGGTTCGATCCTCAGCACCCACATGGCGGACGAGAACCGTCTGAAACTCCAGTTCCAGAACTCCAGTTCCAGGGGAATCCGAGACCCTCTTCTGACCTCCGAGGCATTGCACGACACAGGTGCACAAACTTGCATGCAGACAGTACATTCATACACATACAGAAATAAAAAATAAAAATAAAAAAAAAGAAAGAAATGGGGACAAAATTGTGTTTGTTTGATTCCTTCTTTTCATTTATGGGAGAGTCTGCATCACCTGATGTGGCTTTGATGGCCATGTGCATTGTGTCTGTCCTGCCCTCCAGTGGCTACAGGGAAGGCCCATAACCCACAACTGCTGTCCATGTCCCTAGCCATAGTGGTTGGTCCAGGGAGTAGGCATGTGGTCCAACCAGTGGTTAGTGTTAATTGACAGACTCTAGAATCACGTGTGAGGTGGGCTTCTGTGCAGACTAACAGGGGATTTCTTTTTACCAATTGAGGGGGAAGACCTGCCTACAGTGAGTATATTCACTGTCTGGGATCCTGGACTCTACAAGTGGAGGAAGGGAACTGGGCAGAAGTCATGCATTTATCACTCTCAGCTTCCTGACTGTGGTTGAGATGTGACAGCTGTTTCAAGCCCCTGCCGCCACGCCTTCCCCACCATGATGCACTGCACTCTTCACCTGTGAGTCACAATAACCCTCTCCTCCCTTAAGTTGCTTTGGTCAGAGTATTTTATCAAAGCAACATAAAAGTAACTAATATAGTTAGCTAACATGAGCTCTAGACAATGAGAGAAAGAAACATGATCTTTCCTTCCTGGGACAGTAAGCGCATGGTGGAATCCAGGAGCTGCTTACGTGGAGCACCAGTCTGAGGGGCTGCCTACACAGGACAGAGCCCAGTCAAGAGAGGGGAGCTGTTCTACTTTCATTCTATTGCTGCGATGGATACCATAGCCAGAAGCAATTTATGGGAGGACAGGGGTTTATATAGCTTTCACTTCCAGGTCAGGGTCTAACACTGAGGGAAGTCAGGGCAGGAACTCAAGTAGGAGCTGAAGCAGAAGCCGTGGAGGAGCACTGTTTGCTGGCTCGCTTAAGCCATGGTTAAAGCACTTCCTTATAGAGCCTGGGGCCACTTGTTCAGGAGATGGTGTTGCCACAGTGGTGCTGCAATCAAGACAATCCTCCACAAACATGGCCGCAGGCCAATCTGATCTGGAAGCCCCTCACTGAGACTCCCTTCTCAGGTGACTCCAGGCTGCGTCAAGTTGATGGCTAAAATTAGATAGGACAGGGAGAGACTTGGGCCTTGGCTGTTTGTGTGAATCACTGGTCTCAGTCATAACCTAATACAGATCTTCCTATGCCACAACTGGATCCGAATCTCTATCAACCACACCTTGTAAGACCTTGACGGATACAGCGTCCTTTACTTTGCTTATTGCTCTGAAGAGGTGTAGAACTACTTGTCCCAGGAGCTCCATTTCTGAAACAATGGCAACAAGAGCCCATGGGTGAAAAGTATTCAAAAGTAAGCAAATTAAAAAAAAAAAAAAACAATTTAAAGTCCACAGTAATTGCACTAAGGGCATATAGCAAAAGAAGAAACACCACTTACTCAGGAAAATCAATTAAACTGTAGTAAGAAAAAAATTTTAGGAAGAATGGTGAGTCCTTGGAACTTGATCCGGGACTTGCTCCCTCCTTCCCATTTCTAGTTTTCACCAGTTCTACCTGTTGCCTAGAGCAATGGGAGAAGAACTGGAGGAGGAACAGAAGAAGGGTAGGGAGGGAAGGACTGGTAGAGGGATGAAGGAAGAGATGGGAATGAAGGATGTGGAGGGATGGAAAACAGCTAACCATATTTCTTCTTTTTTTTTTTGTCTTTTTGAGACGGGGTCTCCCTGTAGCCCCAGCTGTCCTGGAACTCTCTATGTAGACCAGGCTGGCCTTGAACTCACATAGATCCGCCTACCTCTGCCTCCCAAGTACTGGGATTACAGACATGTGCCACCACGCCCAGATGCTAACAATATTTCTTAGAGGAGTAGAGCAAACTGCCCAGACTGGCCACAGTGCTAGCCATATCCAGATTTGGTTGAGGGGAAGCATGTAGTAAGTCATTATGAGAGATAACAGAGCAACCAATCATCAGTTAGCGAAGCCTAGTAGCTGTGTACAATACAAAATATAGTAGACCCTACCTAGGCAATCAAGGAAGCAACAAAGACAAACCCTGGGTCTTCCAAGATAACTGTACATATGCCCAAGGCTGTACCCTGTGGGGATACCAAGGCTTTCCACTGTAAGAAAAATAAACTTAATTAAGCTAGACCAGCCAAGCTCATAAACAAACAAACAACCAGCAAGTGCCATAAATGGAGAGGAATCAGCATGCAGAGTTGCTCTACTATCCTCCTAACACATCCACTTAGTAACTACAACAACAAATGATCCATCCTTATAAAGAAAGAAGAAAGGTGGCCCAGGTTCAGGAAAAGAAAGGGGACAGAACACTTCTGTGAGAGGACCTCAGTGTCAGATTTAACAAAGATTTCAAGGCAGCCACTTTAATTTTTTTTTGTATGTGTATGAGTGTACTGTCTGCATGTAGGTTTGTGCACCTGTGTCGTGCAATGCCTCGGAGGTCAGAAGAGGGTCTCAGACTCCCCTGGAACTGGAGTTCTCCTGGAATTGGAGTTACAGACAGTTCTTAGCCACCATGTGGGTGCTGGGGATTGAACCCGGGTCCTCTGCAAGAGCAGTCGGTGCTCTTTAACCACTAGGTCATCTCTCCAGCTCCTCAAGGCAGCCACTTTAAATAGGTTTAATGAGACTACACGAAAGCAGCACAGGAAACACAACGTCCCACCAGGTAAAAAAAAAAAAATATCAGTTAGAGAAAGAAATTATTTTTAAAAACAAATGGAAATTCTGGGGTTAAAAAAATAACCAAGATGCAAGTGTATATTAGACTTGGCAGAGAAAAAGAAAGTTGAAAACTAGATAAATAGAGGCTGACAAGATGGCTCGGAGGGTAAAAAACAATTGCTGTCAAGCCTGATGACCTAAGTTTGATTCACCAGGACTTACATGGTGGAGAGTGACATAATAAATAAATAAATTAATTAATTAATTAATTAATAAGTGTAAAATTGCTTTCAAATAAAATAGGCAAATAGACACCATACAGTTTGAAAGACAGATGTGGGGGGGATAAAAAAATGAACACGATCTAAGAAACAAGTGGGAACATCACTAAGGGTGAGCAGAGGTGCACTGGGACATCAGAAGGACCAACATGAAACACTGAAGAGGGAAAAAGGGAGACATAGTTGTTGAAAACTTCATAAATTTGATGAAAAACATTAGTCTACATAGCCAAAAAATGCAATAAATTGCAAGCAGGATAAACTGTGATATCTCAGAGACAGCGCAGAAAATGCTGAAAGACGGAGTGTTAGTCCCTTTTCTGCTGATGTGATAAAGTGCTTGGTAACTTATCAAAAGAAGAGGTCATTTGAGCTTACAGTTCCAGGGGCATCAGAGTGTGTCATGGGGTGGGGGTGGGGGGCAGGATGTGCTGGAGCAGGAGCAGAAAGTGACCGGAAATTCCACAAGACTTGAGAACTCTCTAAGCCTGTTCCCAGTGACGTTTCCTCCAGCAAGACCACACCTTTTAAGACCTCCCCAAATAGCACCACCAACTGGGGACAAGATGTTCAACTACTTGGAGGTTATGACACTCTCATTCAAACCACTCACTACACAGAGCTTGGAAAGCAGCAGGGGAAGATGACTTGTCACATACAAAGGAGAGCCATACAGTTAACAGCTGACTTTTCATAAGAAATAATGGAAGACAGAAGACCAGGACATAACACAGCCAAAGAAAAAACTGTCACCAAGATCTGATATCCAGTGAAAGGTTGCTCAGTGGTTAGGAACACCTACTGCTCTTCCAGAGGATCTGGGTTCAGTTCCCAGCACACGCATCAGGCAGCTCGCAACTGTCTGTAACTCTAGTTCCAAAGGATCCATTGCCCTCTTCTGGCCTCAAAGAGCACCTGGACACACATGGCACATAAAATCACATGAATAAAAAGAATCTAATACCCAATAAAACTATCTTTCAAAATGAAAGTGAAATACAGCCTAGAATGTTAAAAAGCTGTGTATTTTTGGGCTGGAGAGATGGCCTGGCAGTTAAGAGCACCGACCGCTCTTGCAGAGGACCCGGGTTCGATCCCCAGCACCCACATGGCGGCTGCGAGCCGTCTGAAACTCCAATTCCAGGAGAACTCCAGTTCCAGGGGAATCCGAGATCCTCTTCTGACCTCCACGGCATTGCACGACACGGGTGCACAGACTTGCATGCAGACAGTACATTCATACACATACAGAAATAAATAAAATTAATTTTTAAAAAAGCTGTGTATTTTTTTAAAAAACTGAATTTATTATTAACAAATTCATCTCAGAAGGCATATTAAGGAAGGTTTTAAGCTATAAGTAGGTGACCTCAGATGGTAATTTGAATGCATACATACACATATATGACATTAATAAAAGTAATTATATGATTATAAAAATAGTACAAATGCATATTTCCTCTCTTTCCTTAGCTGAATTTGAAAGCAACTCTAGGAAACATATGTATATAACTGTGTTATTGGGCTTACATCACAAGAAATATAATAGATTCAATGATAACACAAAGGTGGGTAAGAACAATGCTGTATTGGAAAATGACATCAGATGGCAACTGAATCCACAAGAACAAAATAAAAAGCTAGAAAATATGAAATAAAAAGGTCAGTATAGGGGCTGGAGAGATGGCTCAGTGGTTAAGAGCACCGACTGCTCTTGCAGAGGACCCAGGTTCAATTCCCAGCACCCACATGGCGGCTAAAGACCATCCTAACTCCAGTTCCAGGGGAATCCGACGCCCTCTCCTGACCTCTGCGGCATTGCACGACATGGGTGCACCAACCTACATGCAGACAAGACACTCATACGCATAAAAAATAATAAATAAAAAAATTTTAAAGGTCAGTATATGAAGCTATATATATTTGCAATTCTTCACTTCTTTAAATATAAAATTATGTACAGTAATAATTATAAAATGTATTCTTGAGTACGTAATATGTATAGCTATGTAAGTAGGCAGAATTGTGGTTCTCCAAAGACGCCCATATTCCCATTCCTACAATATGTGAACAGATACAGGTGCACGGTAAAGGAAAGTGAAAGTTGTAATCCAGATGACGGTATGGTAATGAAATTAGTCCGGATAAGCCAAGAAAAAGCAATGTAATCCCAAGTGGCCATCAAGGTAAAAGGAGGGTGCAGAAGAAGAGCCAGACAGGCAGCGGCAGGAAAAGCTTGGCCTGACGTTGTTGGCCTTGAAGATGGAAAGAGAGTGTTAGGAGCCAAGGAATGCAGATGGCCTCCAGGAACTGGACAGGCCAAGGACACAGATCCTCCCTGAGAGCCTGCAGAAGGACCAAAGTCCTGCCAACTTGATTCTAGGTCAGTGAGACCCATTTCAGGTTCCTGACCTCCAAAAGTGTGTAAATTATATTACACAAGCCACTAACTTGACACAGGCCATAAATTTATGGCAAATTCGTTACAGCAGCAATAGAAAGCTGACAGAAGACTGTCGGCAACAACAGTGGGCAGACGGCAATAACCGTGGGCAGACGCTGCTATAGAAGAATACTATTGTTCTGTCTCACTGGAAGGGAGACATTGTAGCTATAAAGTGGATTCTGGTAAGTTCAGATGGATATGACATTGGAGAAGATGTTGCCAACGTGACAGAGTAGGGAATGATAAAACTCTGTCCTTCTGCAAAAGTGAAAAACAAACTGCTAAATCCGTCAGAGTCAACTTTTGGGGGAAGCCAGCATTTAATCAGAAACATGCAATAGCCTAGAAATGCTTAATGAAGAAAGAGGCTGCTGGCATTCATTAACAGAGTGCCGTGGCATCTGAGTGCACCTGCTCGCCAAGCCCAACTCTCCAGCTCAGCTGCTCCACGAACACAACAGCCCACATTCCTGGTGCAGGTCGATGGTACCAGAGAGAACAAGAACAGCCTTTTTC
This sequence comes from Rhizomys pruinosus, assembly GCA_009823505.1. NCBI lineage: Eukaryota > Metazoa > Chordata > Mammalia > Rodentia > Spalacidae > Rhizomys > Rhizomys pruinosus. The sequence goes on from VZQC01008797.1 coordinate 853,823, forward strand.
ACTCCCAAAGAACTGCAGTGCACTTTGACATGTATGGAGGTTTAACTTGTTTCACCTGTCTTTAAGCTTCCCCAGGGCTGCTGTGGCTTCCCTGCCACTTGTCAGAAGAATTTAAAGAAAATATATTACTATCAGCCAACTGGGGCAAAGTGCAACAGACAGCAGGAAATGCCATAAACAAACCCAACAGTTTGGGAGAGAAGAGGCAGGAGAAGAACATACTTGGGGGCAGGAACTTTGGAAAGCTCCCGGTGTACAGAGGGGATCCAGGGCCGGGCGTGGTGGCGCACGCCTTTAATCCCAGCACTCGGGAGGCAGAGATAGGTGGATCTCTGTGGGTTCAAGGCCAGCCTGGTCTACAGAGAGAGCTCCAGGACACCTGGAACTAAAAGGGGAGACCTGTCTCAAAAATACAAAAAAAAAAAAAAAAAAAGTGTAAAACAGAGGGGATCCAGGAAGCCACACACAGGTGGAGAAACAGAAAGTGGTGAAAGAATAACCCACCATAAATCAGGGGCCTGGAAACGTGGCTCTGAGGCTCAGAGCTCTGGCTGCTTTTGCAGAGGACCCGGGTTCAATTCCCAGCACCCACATGGCAGCTAACAACCATCGGTAACTCCAGTTCCAGGAGAACCCCAACACCCTCTTCTGACCTTCAGGGGCATTGCCTGGCATGGGCGCACTCACATATATGCAGTCAATACGCACATACACATAAAATAAAATCTTTTTTAAACACCGTAATTCAAATGAATCTAAGAAGCACATGTAGAACGCCCTATCTCACCCCAACAGAGTAACGATCACCCATGTGTACAGTGCAGTACTCTCCAAGGTAGAGCATATGGCAGGCCATGAAATCAGTTTAAAACATTGAAACCATACAAAGGGTCTTTTCCAACCTTCACGAAACAAGACTACAAACCAACATTAGAAGAAAAACTGGAAACTTCACAACTATGGGAAAATTAAAGAAGCCATACACTCTTAAAAACAATTATATCAGAGAAGAAACTATAAGGTGAATTAGAAAGACTATCAAGATAAGTGAAAATAAACCCACAGCATAATTGATAGTCATGGGGGTAACGCAGAAGCAGTGCTCAGAGGGAATTTTCTAGCTGTAAACTATCATGTTAAAATAATAGTGAAATAAAACAGTGTTAAAAATAAAGATCTGGGGCTGGAGAGATGGCTCAGCAGTTAAGAGCACCGACTGCTCTTGCAGAGGACCCGGGTTAGATTCCCAGCACCCACATGGTGACTAAGAACAGTCTTTAACTCCAGTTCCAGGGGAATCCTATGCCCTCTTCTGACCTCCTCGGCATTGCACAACACGGGTTCTCCAACCTACATGCAGACAGTACACTCATACACATACAGAAATAAATAAAAATTAATAAAAATAATAATAAATAAAAAATTAAGAAAAAAATAAGAAAGATCTACAATCACAAACACAACTGTACACCTTAAGAAACAACAAGAGCAAACTAAATTCAAAGTTAGAAAAAAGGCAAAAATATCAAAATACAAATTTGGGCGAAGTTCGTTTTTTGGAAAATGTCAGTGAAGTTGACCTTTAGCTAAATTGCCTACAACAAAAAGAAAGGGCTTAAATTCTAAAACGAGGAAAAGCATGCTGAAAACAGCATTTCCAAGCTTGTAGAAATGGAAAGACTACGGGGCTGGAGAGATGGCCTAGCGGTTAAGAGTGCCCACTGCTCTTGCAGAGGACCTGGGTTCGATCCCCAGCACCCACGTGGTGGCTGAGAATTGTCTGTAACTCCAGTTCCAGCTCCTAGCAACAAACTTCTGTGACTGACTCAAGGAGAAACAGAAAGTCTGAACAAGAGATTGAATGACTGAATCACCAATCGAAAACTTCCCCAAAGGGGGCTGGGGAGATGACTCAGCAGTTAAAAGCACTGACCCAGGTTTGCATCCCAGCACCCACATGGTGGCTAATGAGGGTAACTCCAGTTTCAGGGGATTTAAGACATGCTCTTCTGACCTCTGTGGGCACTGCACAACATAGGTGCACTTACATACATGCAGGTAATACACTCATAGGCATAAAATAAAAATAATAAATAAAATATTTTTAAAAACTACCCCCAAAGAAGAGCCTAGGACCAGATGGCTACTGAACTGTGCTTAATTATGTCAAAATTAGCACCAAGCCTCGTCATGGACTACCTCCTAGCTCATTCTATGAACCCATCACTATCCTGATACTAAAGCTAGACAGAGACATTGTAAGAGAGAAAACTGTAACCAATATCCTTTGTTTACAGAGAATAAAAAAATTCTCAATAATACTCTAGCAAAGTGAATTCAGCCAATGTTAAAAGGATTGCATACCATAACCAAGCGGGATTTAGCCCTGGAATGCAAGATTCAACATACAAAAAAATGTATTGTATCACATTTGTAGAAAGGAAGAAAATGAACTATAGAATCATCTCAACTGATACAGAGAAAAGAATTTGACCAAATTCAACATGCTTTGTGGTCAGACAAAAAAAAAAAAATCCAAGAAACAAGGCATAGAAGGAACTTCTTCCACATGAGGGGCATTTGAGAAATGCTCAAGAAAGCATTGTGCTGAATGGTAAATAACTGAATGCTTTTCTCCTAAGATCAAGAACAGCACAAGAAAATCCACTTTCACCACAGCCACTCAACACTGGAAGTTCTAGGCAGAGCAATTAGATAAGAAAAATAAAGAAAAAATCATGTAAACTGGAAAACATTTTTGGGGGGATATTTTTGAGACAAGGTCTCCCTTTAAGTCCCAGCTGGCCTAGAGTTCATTCTGTAGACCAGGCTGGCCTTGAACTCACAAAGATCCACCTGCCTCTGCCTCCCAAGTGCTAGGATTAAAGGCGTGCACCACCACACCTGGCTTGGAAAACATTTTTTAAGGCACAAGTACAGGATTTATGACTTCTGCTGCAGTACAGCCACAGCAAGCAAGCTCCAGGAGGAACAATCGCACACCCAAGAGGGGGGTCGTGGTGTCTGCTATAGCAGCTGAGAGGGAGATTACTCAGTCTTGGCTCATGAGCCATTTTAAAAAATATTTTATTATTTTTATTTTATGTGTGAGTATACTGCCTGCATCTATGTACGTCCATCCTTGTCATGCAATATCTGCAGAAGTCAGAAGAGGGCATCGGATGCCCCTGGAACTGGAGTTGCAACTGTTAGCCACCATGTGGGTGCTGGGAGTTCAACCTGGGTCTTCTGCAAGAGCAGCCAGTGCTCTTACCCACTGAGCCATCTCTTCAACCCCTCATGAGCCACTTGTGTGGGGTGCATATCGGAGAGGACAGGCTGACTGTCCTAGTCAGCTTTGACTGTCTCATTCTCATCTTAGAAGCAAGTCTCAAAGAAGGATTTCCCAGATCAGACTACCTTGAAGGCATGACTGTGGGGATTGTCTTAACTGATGTGGAAGGGCCCGGCCACTCTGGGAGTCACCATTCCCTGGGGCGTCGGTGCTAGGCTGCATAAGAAAGCCAGCTGTAGAGCAAGCCATCAAGCAGTGTCCTTCCCCAGCCCCTGCTGTATTTCCTGTATTTTGAAAGCATTCAGTTATTTACCATTCAGCACAATGCTTTCTTGAGCATTTCTCAAATGCCCCTCATGTGGAAGAAGTTCCTTCTATTTCCTCGGTTGTGAGTGACTTCCTGTTTTGAGTTCCTCCCTTGACTTCCCTCAGTGATGGATGGACTGTCACCTAGAAGTATAAGCCAAATAAGTCCTTTCCTCACCTAAGTTGTGTTGGTCACAGTGTTTTATCAGCAACAGAAGGGAAACTGGCACAGAGTCCTTTTTTGCTATCTTACTAAGAAGTAAAGTTTACAGCACTACATGCCTTTCTTGAGACTATTTGTGGGGAGGGGGGTGGTCAGGTGCCACGGGTCATTGGGAGTTAATTGTATAAAACATTACAAGTCAAGGACTGGTTGTTAAAGTATAAGGATTTTTTTGGGGGGTCTTTTAGAGACAGGGTCTTCCTGTAGCCCCAGCTGTCCTGGGACTCACTCTGTAGACCAGGCTGCCCTTGAACTCACAAAGATCCACCTGCCTCTGCCTCTCCAGTATTAGGATTAAAGGTGTGTGCCACCACGCCCGGCAAGTATAAGGATTTTTAAATTTTATTTTTGGCCAATTTGTCTCTGTATTTCCCCCTGACAGATGAGGAAGATCAAATCACACACAAAGGATAAATAAACTCTTCTGGGGCTTCCTCAGAGTTAAGCTGGGTCCAGTAAGGGGGAGAGTCCTAGTTGGTGTTGTTAAGACTATAAGGCATTAAAAATGCTTAAAAAGGGTTTGGGGGCTGGAGAGATGGCCTAGCTGTTAAGAGCGCTGACCGCTCTTGCAGAGGACCCGGGTTCGATCCCCAGCACCCACATGGCGGCTGAGAACCGTCTGTAACTCCAATTCCAGGAGAACTCCAGTTCCAGGGGAATCCGAGACCCTCTTCTGACCTCCGCGGCGTTGCACGACACGAGTGCACAAACTTGCATGCAGACAGTACATTCATACACATACAGAAATAAATAAAATTAATAAAAAAAATTAAAAAGGGTTTTGGAGAGAGAAGGGAGTGGCTTTCATGGGAAGTTGATGGTAGGATCACAAAATCAGTTGGCAGTAGAAAGGCTCTGTGGTGGTGGGAGGCAGAAGTCAAATCCTGGTCACTTATAAATTTCTTGGATCAGGAAGTCTGGCTGAGAGGAAGAGCTTTAGTAAGTAAACACCTGCCAAGCCCACCAAGCTGTTGGGGAAAATCAGGTCTGGGGTTCCAGAGCCAGGGGCTCCTGCTGGGCATTGGGAATATAGGACACACAAAAAATATGAATACTTGAAGGGAAATGGGGACTCATGGATACAGTTTCCTTTTGGAGTGATAAACTTCTTCTGAAGATGACTATGGTGAATAGAATTGGTTCATCAAATCTGCAGGTTCCTCGTGGGTCACAAAGATTAGAAAATGTCTCTACTGAAGATGTACAGACGATTTTCTTTGATTCCCTAAACAATATTAGTATAACAATTGTGAACATAGCAATGCATTGTGTTCGCATTTGGAGTCTCCTTGAGATGACTGGAAGGGTGTAGATATGTCTATTAGATGCAACTGCTACCCTATTTTATAGAAGAGACTTTGAGCATTCTCATCGTTTGGTATTCTCTAGGAGCCCTGAAGCCAATCCTTTGTAGGTATCAAGGGACAATTACATGCCAAAGAAACATAACTTGTATACCTCAAATGCTGAAATTGTAGCTTAGGTGAACTCTAGCTCAATAAACCTGTCACAGAGGAAAATTAAAAGAATGGTGTGCCCTTGACCTCTTACTTCTCAGAACCATTTCCAGTCAGGCTCAAGCCCCAAGTAATACTCTGTGGGTCACGTAGGTGGCTGCTAACACTTTAAGTACCAGGTAACCAGACTTCCAAGTCCTACTTGGTTATTGTTTGTAAAAAATAAAAGAATATAATATAATTCATATGTTGAAGTGTTATTTGGTTTTAAGAAGTTGAGAAAGACTGAGAAAGAGATGAAAAGCATGTTTGGCAGAATGCATGAGCTCTTGTGGGGTGGGGGAATGGGCAGGAACGTCTAGATCTGTTAAAAAAATAAAAATAAATTTATGTGAAAAAAAAAGAAAAAAAAGAAAAAGAAAAAAAAAAGAAGTTGATTGATTCCGCGATTTATTAATTTGTGTGTGTGCGTGTGTGCGTGTGTGTGTGTGTGTGTGTGTATACTCATGCACTTGCATGCACATGTGAGCATCTATAGAAGCACGCATGTGGAGAAAGAGGGCAACTCTGTGGAGCTGGTTCTCTCCTTCCACTTTCACTTGGGTTCTAGAGATTGAACTCGAGTCTTCAGACTTCTTTGGCAAGCTCCTTTTGCTGCTGAACCATCTTGTAAGCCCCCAAGTCCTATTTGTTGGCTCCCCAGTGCTTCATGGTACAAGACCCTGAGGAGACCACTGAGCTAGCTGTACTGTCATCAAGAGGGGGAACGGCAACAGGTGACAAGTCTCGTACGGCTGCTCCTAAGTTTGCCCTGCCTTAGGAGAGGCAAATCCCACATTCTGACTCATTCATGTAATCCCACATGAACCCTCCATATTGTCCTCACACACGGCTTCTTCCCATAGGGCTTGGACAGGAGAAACTCAGAGCTGTCCCCTGTTCCCACTCATACCAGGGAGACAAGTGAAGAACTCTAGAAGTATCCTGTTTCTATAAAAGTGGTCTCTCAGGCATTTACTCTTCCATCCCTCACAGAGGCTCACCAAACACCACAAGATCTGCACCAGGGAGGTCTGCGTTCAAATCCCATCATTTCCACTTTTAACTTGTGCTATCTCTGAACCCCCACCCCCACCTCATGTCTAAAGCTATCATTCCTCCTTAAACCTCCCCATTGGGAGACAACGTATGTGAAAATCACGGCCACGTGGTTCTAGAGGGAGAACTGTGCAAAGATGTCACTACCAGGCAGGGTTTCAACTTGTTGCCCCCACCCAAAACCTCAAGAGTTGCATTTTCTGGCCAATGGGAGATTTGCTTCTTTAGAGAGCCCACAAAGAAATGATTCCCCAATCAAAGAAGTGGTATCCAGAGTTCCCCAACGCCTCTCCACTTTCTGGATTAAGCAAATTTGGCCTGAGAGCCCACAGTCCTCAGAGGAGAGAGGAAGGCTCACACCTAGAGAGAAAAGAGCCCTGCTAATAAGGACCGAGTACCAGGACTTCTCAGGAATCTCCCAGTCCTGTGCATGGCCACCACACTCACAGAATTACAGAAAACAATCTGTCATTCATCAAAACATTAAAACATTCTGTGTCCAGCTTGTTTCTACAGTATGTCCTCTCGTTCCACCAATTTTGCTGTGTGGAACTCCATTAATATGCACAATTTATACACAGTAATGTTTGATGGTTAGCTTTGTCAGCTTGACACAAACTAGAATCACCTGGGAAGAGAGCCTGATGAGGGGCTGTCTACATGGGGTTGCCCTGGGGCATGTCTGTGAGGGATTGTCTTCACTGATTCAGGGAGACCCAGCCCAGTGTGGGCAGTACAATTCCCTAGGAAGGGGCTCTGGACTGCATAAGAATGGAGAAATTAAGCCAAGTACAAACCATCTGAGCATTAAGCAAGCAGTTGAGCATATATGAATTGGTTTCTTTCTGTTCTTGACTGTGGATATGATATGACTAGCTAGCTTCTTCCTTGACCTTCCCCCAGCGTTGGACTATAACCTGGAAGTGTGAGCTGAAACAAACCCTTAGTTGTTTTTTGTCAGAGGTTTTTTTTTTTTTTTAATCACAGCAACAGATACAAAACTAGAACAAAAGTTAATATGAGGTGAAACTTCTTTTTAATCTAAAGTGAAATGTTTTCATTGACTTACCCCCCCCACCCAAGCCCTAGCAAGTCTCCCTTAGGCATATTCCCCAAGGTGATAAAAATATATGCTAACACAAAAACCTGCCCATAATACTCTCAAAGAAATTGGATATTTTGTTTGTTCCTCCAAAACTCCATGAAGCAGTTGAATCCCTATAGAAGCAGTTAGAAGGTAGAAACTTAATCTGTCTAAGGAGTTTAGAGGTAGGGCCTGGGTAAAGATCAGGACTAGATAATGTCATCAGGGTGGGGCTCCAAGACCTAATCCTGGTGGTTTTATAAGAGGGACAGAAGCCAGAGGGACTTGAACATGCCTCGTCCCCGCTGTTCGATGCCCTGTGCTGCCTCTGGACTCTGCCAACAGGAGGAGTGTCAGCAGACACAATCCCTTGATCTCAGAGCAGAGCTCTCAGCCCAAATAAGCTTCTTTCCCTGAAGTTACCCAGTTCGTGTTAGTGACTACGGAAACAGACTCAGACAATAACCAGCGAGCAGACAACCCGGGGTGGAGACGAGGTGTACAGAGGCTGTTCCAGGGGCCCAGACCCAGGCCCTGGGAACAGAGGTCTGACCCCAAGTACACTGCTGCTTGAAAACTGAGCTCTGTTGGTTCCACCCAGAGTCAGGTCACAGCCGTCCGTTTGGCAATGAGTCACTTTTGTCATCCCCAGTTAAATCCCAGGTGAACAGCTCCACTCAGTGCTGTCTGAGAAGAGACCAAAGTCCCAAGGGTGACAGATGGCCAAGTTCAGCCTCCACGAGTCTCCTATAGCCCACTTCATAGTTTTCAAATTTTGAAATTTCTTAGGGTTGGGGAGATAGCTCGGTCAGTAAAGCGCTTGCTTGGCAAGAACAAAGGCCTGAGCGAGATGACCAGAATATCAAAAGCTGGGCGCTTGGGCACACACACTTGTAATCTCAGTACCAGGGAGGAGGAGACAGGTGGATTCCTGGGGCTAGTTGGTCAGTCCACCTACTCACATCAGTGAGCCCCAAGCCAAGGAGAGACCCTGCCTCAAACCCCACTCTGTCCTGAGGAGCAACACTTAAGGTTGTCCTCTGGTGTGTACACACATGTACATGCCCACTAATACACACAGGAACACAAACACAAACACCAAAAAATGATTCTGAAATTTCTTGCAGATATATTTCACTTCCTGACAATATTAACCTGCAGTCTGCTACCAACAACACAGAGGGCTTTTACATCTTAACTGTGTAATTATTTACCAATTTCCTGTGGATTAATTCTCCCCTTTTTCCTCCTTTAACTTCTGAGGAATTGGAAATTGATCTCTTTGTTTCTTTGAGGTATCTTTTTTCTCGCACAAGTTTCCATCCAAATTTTGATAAATGATATTTTTTGATCATTGAGTTTTTAAGTATTTTTCAAGTTCCCTTGTTAATTTTTCCTTTACCCACAAATTATTCAAGGTGTTTCTTTAAAATTTCCAAATAATACGGTATTTACTTGGGAGGTATTAATTTCTAATTTGAGGCATGATAGTCAGGAAGCAACATCTGTCTCCTAAATACTGTTTGAATTTTCATGAGATTTGAACTCAAGCAATGGATTTCCATAAGTAAGTGCTTGAAGAAAATGAGAAACTTTATCAGATGCAAAACTTCTCTGCCCATTAAAATGAGCTGGTTGTTTCTGTTATTCAGAATTTCTGTCTACTTAATCTAACACTAATTGGAAAGATGTAAAAAAAAAAGTATGCAATCTCAAAATCTCCCCAAAAGGTTGATAGACTTGTCCCTTTCTCCACTTCCAGGAAAGTTTACAAAGGCTATTTTATCAAATGAATATACCTTGCTGCCTCGTCTTGGGGAAATGAACCTTTTCTCATTAAATGGTGACCTGGCTCTCCCTTGCCACGTCTCCTGTCTCAGCCTGCTGTCTGGGATTGATAGGAGGCACCGGCTGGGCTCTGGCTGCCGGATATTTCTGCCTCGTTCTGCACTTCAACCTTCCCTTACCTTTACACTCTGCTCTGCCTCTGCTGAGGGCAGATTGCTGCTTTCAGATTTGCCTCTTGTCTTGTTTATCTGACACCACTTCTGTCTTGGAGCTGGTGGGCTTCATCTACTAATGTTTACTGGCTGCTGCTCAGGCTGGATTTGTTTTTCTCCTTATATTTGGGGATGTCTGCGTCTCCTTGTTTTCAGCTTTTTTCCCCACTTCCCTCCTGTCTTATAAAAACTGACACGGCCTTTTCACTAGCATATTCTCTCAGAGTTGTGTTGGCTTCTCTAAACATGCACGCACATGTACGTACATGAATATCCACATACGCTCAAAATCTGCACATCAGCTCCAGCTCAGTGCACACAGGGGTCCAGGCAGGGTGCCTTCTCTTTGGGAGAAGGCTGTAAGGGTCGGTTTCTGTTACTATGTCCCACATTGATTCCAAATGTCATAGTCTGGAGCTGCTGGGTGAATCAGTGCCCTCTCCAGCATGCCATCTTTGTTGGGGCCACAGCGGTCACACGAGCAGGTCAGGAGAGGGAAGCAGGGGCTGGCCCCAGGTTGTCATCCACTGTGTTTGCTGATAAAGCAGGGAACTGACCTGTTCCACAACTTCCCACCTTGAGCCAAGAAAACATCTGCTGAACAGATGTGACACTAGCAACCTGTGGGAAGCAGCTAGAGCACCCAGACTTGGGAATCAGTAACTCTAACCCCAAATCCTCAGTGACAGTCAGTAGAACATAGGTGAAGCTTGTGATTGTGCCCCCTGTAAGGGGGATGGAAGAGATGCTGGGACGAAAGACACGGTGGAGAGACCTCTCCTATGGCCACAGACGGACATGTGGCTTTCCCCTTCCATCATGATACTTTACTACTTACACTGTATCCGTCCTGGCACTGAGCCTTCTAGAGGTAAAATGGCACCAGGTACCCCCAGTGACCTACTAGGGGGAATCTATCAACTCTATTTTTAGATGAGGAAATATACATGGAGAAATGGACACAGATGTCAAGTTTTGAATCTTATGGTAGCCTTTTGAGCCATCAACACTCTGCCATGTCCCTGGAGTCAGAGCACAGCCACTTTAAATTCTGGCTGGTGTATCCCCAGCTCCGAAGGGCGTCCTCGACTTTATCTTAACCAGGAAAACAGTTGCTTACCCCCTAGGCTTCTCCATCCTGTTGGCTGTATTTGCCATGGTTTATCCTCTTGTCTGTGCCCTCACACTCCTCACCGGCAAAGACCAGATTTTATACACTCAGTACCCAGCACAGGGATGGCACTGAGGTACCTGCAAATGCCTGGTGGGTGCCCGCATGGAAAACTATCCAATAGTGGTTAGATGACTGGATGGATGGATGGATGGATGGATGGATGGATGGATGGATGGACAAATGGACAGACGGATGGATGGATGGATGGATGGACATATGGGCGGATGGATGGATGGATGGATGGATGGATGGATGGACGGATGGACGGATGGACGGACGGACGGATGGATGTACAGATGGATGGACGGATGGATGGATGGATGGATGGATGGATGGGTGCATGGATGGACTGGATGGACAGATAGACTCTAGCCCTGAAAAGTAGATTATTTACACTCATAACAATTGAATTGGGCAACAAAGTCCAGGACAGAGCTACGGCAGAGCCATTCATTCCCATCGTTTCCAGGCACTTTAGGGGTTAAATGATCACACTTGACACAGAGCAGCTCTAGGGGGTTATCTGAAGACCAATGCTCAGAGCCTGGCTGAGAAGTGGGTCAGCAAAGTCTCAAGGGTGCACCTCGAAGGTGCACCATCATCCAAAACCATGGGACTAAGGCTTGCCTTTCTTGTTTCAAAGGACCTTAGGTAGAGAAACCATGTTGCCCTAGAGCTGGCCCTCATCTACTGAGCCACACTAGGTTCAAATACTGGTGGAACAGAAGCCAGTTCCTAGTCCTCTCCTGGGGTGTCTTCATCTACGGAGAGAAGGTGGCTCTACGCATCTATGCTACAGTTCCCTTCACCCCAGTCTCACTACCAACCAGCCTCACTGACCCCCTGTGCACAGGTATGTTTCAGCCAGGACCTGGCTGCTATTCCCCCAGACAGTCTGATGGGGCTGGGAAGTCTGCTTCTATACTTTCCTCATACACATAAGCTCTGGCCAATAGCTGGTTATCAGCATTTGTGCATGGTGTGCACCTGCTGAAGAATCTTCTTCCCCCAGGAAGAAGACCCAGAGGGTCTTGTTTTGTCCCCAGGTCACACTGGGCTCACTCAGGCAGAAGCACAGGCACATACCCAGTGGTCAGCACAGCTCAGGGCACAGTAAGCTCAGGGTACAGTCACAGGTTGACCGGTCTTGTGACTTGTCTCTTGGGCCACAGGTACCCTATGGGGATGGGCTGGGACTTTCTTATAATGATGGTTTATGAGTCTGAGGCCTTGGCTAAGGTCGAAAGCAGGATTTATCTAGAGACAGATCAGACATGAGTGTCATGGAGACGGCTCAGGGGAGATAGTAAAAGTAGTACTGCATCTCCCACATGGATGAAAGCATAGGGGTGTGTGTGTGTGTGTGTGTGTGTGTGTGTGTGTGTGTAAGAGAAAAGAAGAGACACAGAAAACATGGATATAACTACCAACCAGAAGTAGGCTTTGTCCAAGAGTCTTAGCTTCTGGTCTAGTTTGCTTTCAATTGCTGTGACAAAACATTTGAACAAAAGAACTTGGAGAGGAAAAGGTTTATTTGGCTCACATCTCCTGGGTCACAGTTCATCACTTACAGAGCCCAAGGTAGGAACTCAGGGCAGGAATCTAGAGGCAGGAGCTGAAGCACAGGCCATGGAGGAATACTGCTTACTGGCTTGCTCCCCTGGCCCATGCTCAGCCTGTTTTCTTATATAATACAGAACAATCTGTCCTGGGGCAGGCACCACCCACAGTGAGCCGGGCCCTCCCACATCATTCAACAATCAAGAAAATACCCCACAACCATGGCTCCAAGTCAATCCAATGGAGGAAATTCCCAAGGTGAGGCTCCCTCAACCCAAGTGTGTCAAGTTGACAACTAAAGCTATCCAGCAACAACCATTGCTTTAACTAAAGCTATCCATTGTCAACCAGGACAGGCAATGCCATAATGAATGGATGGGCCCAAATGTGAACAGTAGGGAGAAAGGGGCTGTGCCCACCCCACAGCAGGTGCCAGCTAATATGGTCTACAACTTGCATGCTTTCTGACCTTTCTGGACACACTGAACATTGAAATTTTAATGAAACCTCCTGATTTTAAGTATACACTCAAAGGTTCTGAAGACATTAGGCAAGTCAAAGAAAACACTGTTGGGGGTGGGGAGAGGAGGGGAAAGCTTGGATTTAGCCCATGAGCTGTGAGCGAGGCCTAGCTTTAGTCCAGCACACACTCTCAATTTTCCAGGTCAGAGCAGGGACCCAGCAAGCCAAAGCCAAGAGCAGCCCGAACTACCCGTCATTGCCCACAGTGCAAATACATGTTCCAGGAAGAATAGACTCGGACTCCACCCACCACCAAAGGTCTAGCCGTAAGCTCTCTAAGTGACTCAAAGTGGTTCCTATAAGCTTGTCCCTTTTGGGTGTATGAGGAGTCCCTGTCCTTTCCCAGTCCAAGGTACTGGGACAAATTGGAGCTCAGCTTTGGTGACCAAGGCCAACACTGTACATAGCTTCCAGATTACTGCTCAGAACAAAGGAGCACAGTTGTGTGACCTTTGCCTTCCCATCAGGCCTTGTGGTGGACGTGGGGCAGAATCCTCTTATGACTACAGTGCACCATTTGCCCCCCAGGCTGCAAGGGTCTGTACAGCATCCTGGCATGAGGGCCCGAGGTGATCAGAGATGCAGGGAAGCTGAAGCTCAGTCCCTTGGGACAAAGTGCCAAATGCAACAAACATGAGCCTCGTCCACCCAGCCCTGCCCCACCTGGTGGGAACGTGGGGCAGCCTTTCTTTTCCAGGACATTGGGGGCCAATCCAAACCAAATGGCCACCCTTGCTCCAGTCCTCCCTCTTCCGTCTAAGGTTCTGTCCAGCCTGGATGGAGTGTCCCCACGCCCTGCCCTCGCTTTTCCTGCTAATGCTCTGCAGATGGGCTTCCTCATCCGCCTCCAAGAAAAACAGGACAACTGCAGATTTCTTTTCACAGAAACGAAACCACTGGAAAGATCTCTCATGATGAGCCCAAAATGAAATAAAAATTCCTCTGCAGTACATTTTAACTCTGAGGCGGCACCAGCCTCATCCGAGAGTCTGGGTCCCTGGCTGTCACCTGAGCACCGCGAACTTGGGTGAAGGTTCCCAGACTCCACATGATGTTCTGCTCAGGTCCCCACCACTGCCTGCCCCAGAGCAGCTTAGCCCGTCATTGCTTTACATTTTATTTTTTAATTAGCTGCCAACATTTGAAAATGCAGGTGTTTTACCTACAATCATGATGTCTGGCCTCTCCTAAAATACCAGAGGCCCTCCTGCTGCCGGCCAATGCATTCCCACCTGTCCCCCATGTCCTGACCCCTCCCCACCCACCCTGCCCATCTGACCCTCACAGATGTCCACACATATATCCTCTGCCCTCTGTGAATGCCCAATCTCTAGCTCTGGGCAAGTTATCAGGGACAAAAGTACCTGTCCTTGGATGATCCAACTTTCTCCAAGCTCTGCCGCTTCTGAACCCAGGGGCCAGCCTCAGGTCCCCCTGTTCCAGCCGATGGACCTGCAACTTGTGGGCCTCCTGACTTAATGCAGACTGAATTTCTAGTCGGTTCAACTCTCTGAATCCCACTCTCTGAACACCACATGGGGGCTCATACTTGTGGCTGGGAACTTACAGGGAGGAGTCCAGGTCCTTTGCTCTGTTCGAACCACCTGTCCACATTGTCCTGACCCATCCCTGCTCTTTGTTCTTCTAACCCCACCATTTACTAAGCCCACTTGTATGTCTCCCTGCCTGGCCACCTAGCCTGGGCCCCCGCCCTGCCACGTGAACTGTCAAAGGTTGGACACAGGTTCTGAGGCGCAGCCCACAAAATCCCTGTAGCCAGCCAAAGAAAGGCTCCACACCCCGAGCGGCATTCTTGCCAGCCAGAGATCTGCAAATGGACTCAAACGTGTCCAGAGAGACTTACACAGAAGCTTGAACAGATGCCCATCCATGTAGAGGCCTGCCCGGGCCTGCATCCCATCAGAGGAGAGGGGATTCCTGCAAATAGCTTGGCTGGTCTACAGGGCCAGCAGGAGGGGAGCGGGTCTGAGTTACAAGGCTGGCTCCTTCCTGACCTCAGTGGTTCTGGGCTGCGCCGTGAACCTGCCTGGTGGGTGGCATGGACCTCTGCGCCATTCGGGGACAGCTCAACAGGACCTAACGGTCTCATTACATCACTCGCGTTGGGAATCCATCCTTTCCTCTCCGTCCCACAGCCTCTGTGGTCCAGGCCCCAGTCTCATCTCAGAGAAGCCTCCGCCAGGTCTCCCGCTTCTTCCTTTGCCTTCCTCCCCAGAAACGACAGATGTCACTCACAAGCAGAGTACAGCCCCCTAACCCGAGACTAAGTCCATAAGAACCATTGAGCTCTGCCCTTTGGCCCTCACCCTGCCCTTCTTCCTGCTGGATCCCCCCAAAAAGTCAAGTCACTCAAAACCTCTCATCTTGCAAGTCCAGCCCCTTTCCCCTCTTAGCAGATCCCAACGCCAGCATGTTTCATTTGGCCTGGGCAGTTCTCGGGGAGCTGGGTGAGGCTAGGAGACAGCCATTGAAAGGATCCCAGAGCCAGCCTATCCCCGGGTCCTGCTGTGGGCACTCCGTGAGGATCTGTCCAATGAGTTGAAGGAACGGGAGAACAAGAGACACGATTTCCATGGAAGCGTAAAGAAAAGACAGTACCCAGGCAGAGCTTGTGAGGTGTGGCGGGGCAGCCATCCCGGCCCCTACCCACTGCTGTGTGCCAGCTTGTCTCTCCGTCAACAGTATCCCAGGATGGGGGCCGAGATTCGCAGCCCTGCCCTTCCACAGGCACATTTCTGATGTGCCACGACTGTCACAAGGGCATCGCCTCAGTCACCTTTCTTGTTCTCCACGTCTGTGCTATTTGTTTCCAAATAAAGGTTAAATAGTTAACTCTAAGAAAGTCAGGGCTCTTGCACCAACAAGAAGGAAGTCAGTACTGACTGAGCATCCCCAATTTAGGCTACTGTACCGTGTCCACCCAGTGGCTTTAACCTCAGGGTCTACACTACAGCCTCAGGAAGCCATGAGGATGAAGCAGACAGACGGGAGAGTGAAGGACAGAACCAGCAACACCTGCATTTTCATTTCAGAATGCAAAGCACCCCTGTGCAAAAAGAGGTTAAGAACTCCAAAATGGCACAGCAGCATTAAAGGAAGCGTAGGGCCCTTCTAGGCAGGAGCTTTGTGGGACAGGCTGTATACCTAGGAAGCCAGCCTGGGTCAGGGATGAGGAGACTGGACCTGTGCACACCCAATGTCCCTGGCCCCAGCAACATCGTACCTCTGCAGACCTAGCAGTCCATGAGTCACAAAGGCACAGGCAACATCCTAGTGTCACTGTGACAAAAGCGGTCCTCTGCACAGGCCCTCGGAGCCCATAAGGGACGACAGTGCTCCAGCAAGCAGGATGGAGCGCCAGGCTTTCTTGGCAGTTTCATTCATCCTTTCTTTTCATGGGTGTTTAGGCCCTGATTATGCGCTAGACACTGTGTGCAAGGCTGGGAATTCTGGTGCGAGCACTAGCGTGTCCCCACAGCTGATGCGCTGCGTGACCTGTAGACACGTCCTCACTCAACCTCTCTGGGCTTCAGTCTCTGCAGCTATGAAGCAGAGCCTTGGGCCTGGTGCTAAGAAGTGTTTCCAGCGTGGCGGGCCTTCAGCTGGGTCTGACCCAGCTGAGTCTTGCCAGGCTCCGAGTTGGCCAAGAAGGCGCTGCACAGGGCCTCAGCAGCCCTGGACTAGATCTGGGCCCCTACCTCTCTGTCCCATGCAGGAACAAAACCACCTGGCTTCCTTCCACGGTGGCTCTACAGAGTACAACCTGGACCACTGCAGAGCCTCAATTTCCTCATTTGTAATGTGGGCTGTGGCACCAACCAACCCCAGGGCTCATTACAAGAGTCCCATGAGATGAGGTGCCTGGAGCACTTGGTAAAGCACTCAGCAAACAAAACACACGGTCTTTCTGTCTCTGAGGTTCTCATAGCCCCGAGCCTTGGTTTCTTCCCCTGCAGACAAAACGACACCCGGATACAGAACGTGTATCCTCATGCAGCCCCTTGTATGTGTGCATGCCCAAGCCGAGAACTGGGTTCTAGAGGACGGAACATCTCTCCCTTTATTTTAAGTACCACATACTAATGAAACCAGAAAGGAACGGGGATCCACAGCCCAGGGAAAGGGTGGGAATCCAACGGGATGGGAAGTCAGTATCTCAGATGGATAAAAGGCATCAGTCTTTCCCAATCATGGGAACCCAGGAGAAAAACAGGTAGGGAACTCAAATGGACAGGCTTCAATGGTGGCAGACAGGAAGATCATTCATCATCCCCAGCAACCAAAGACACACGAATTAAAGAAAAGAGCAGCACTGCTGGATGGCTGGATAGGCAAAATATTGAAGGGAAGGAGGATGTGGAGAAACCTGGAACCAGGGGAAACAGGCTTGGCTCCTTCTGAGTGGCCAGCTGTGCCCAGGTGCTTGGATTTGACTATCTGGTTGCTCAGCAGGTGCTCACGGGGTTGCTGCTTAGAGCCAGAGTGGCGGGCATACAGGCTGGCTCAGCCCACTCCTGTGTGGGATCAGCCATAAGTACCTACTTGGGAATTAGAACCTGAGGCTGACTTCCAGAATGTCCCCAACTCCAGATTTCAAGACAGTTCATACCAGGGCAGGGACTGCCTTAGCACTCCCGCTGTCTGGGGGACAGCTAGTCAGCACTGCCTGTGGCTACCCCAGCTACTACAGCTGCCTACCCCAGCCACAGGCTCTCTCTGGTCCGGCTTCCTTTCCTTCAGTGACCGCCACCCCTTAAGTGGCAGGCTGGTGTATGAAGACCTAGCCTGCCGGAGAAGCAATAAGACTCACAGCCACTAGACCCTGGTCCCTGCACAGCAGGGTTTCTGTCACCCAAGGCACCTCAGAGCTGGCTGCTCCTGGGGCCCCTGCTCCCAAACTCCATGTGTCCAGAAACTAATGTGACTTGGCCCACAGCCCACGGCCCACACTTCCTCTCCTGGGAAAATAGCTTCCACTGAGGCAGGGTTGCCCAAAGCCAGGTCCCTGTCTCTCTGGAGGGAGGACACCCCCAACTAACAGTTCTGCACTCCCTCATACCAGCGCGCTCTGAGATAGCACGGCCTTGGGGCCGCAGGGCCTGCTGCGCCCTGTGCTTGAACACCCTTCCTCGCACTGGGCCTCCCCACCACCCAGGTCTCAGTTCAGCTGTAGCCACCCTAGACCCGAAGGGCTGCCTCTCTTGCCTACCCTCTCTCCTGCTCCCCGATTTAGCTTTGATCATCAGAACCCTATACGCTGTAAGCGCCCGCTCACCATATCTCCTCTGCCAGGCAGCGAGGTCCAGGAGGAGAGACTTGCTCTGGTTTGTCTATGGTCTTCTCCAGTAAGGAACTCAGCACCAAGTGTGTGAGTGCGCATCTGGAAGAGGCCCTCTCTAAGCCCAGGCTTCCGTTGGAGACAAGTGGCTGCTCACAGCATTATTCCCTGTGATTGGGAAGCAGCATTCTCCTTAGGGGCTCCTGAGCCCTCCGTGGCTCCCCAGAAGTCCCGAATCATCCCATCCACCTCCCCACACAAGCCTGGCTCCCAGGCTAATGACTCCATCAAGTACTTGTCCAGCTCCTGCAGACTCCTGTCTGTTAGGCCCTTACCTGAGCCCAGTACTCCTTCCAGTGGACACCATCTTGCCAAAGGGACAGCTCTGGGCACATTTCCTGATGCCTTGTATAAGCTTTCTATCACTATGACAAAGCACCTGAGGCTATCAACTTCAAAGGAAGAAAGGTTTACTTCAGCTCACAGTCTTGGGGCCTCTAGTCCACTATCTTTCAGCCTGCCACTTTGTGTCTGTGGTGACACAGGAACAAAGCAGGTGTTAGAGATCATCACAGGTGGCCAGGAGGTGAAGGAGAGAAGAGAAAGAGGCAGAGGACCCAATTTCCCTTTCAAGAATACACCCCCAGTGACCTAATTTCCTCATGCCAGGATCCAGGCTGGCAACCAGCTTTAACGCATGAGCACTGGGGGACATGTCTCCAAATTAGAGAGCCCTAAGCCCAAGTCCAAGCTGATTCAGGATGTCCAGCCCAACTTCCACTTACTGCCTATTCTCTGTGTATGTGAGCTATGGCTCGCTGCAGAGGTCAAACCAGAGCCAGGCCCCTCCTCTCCTGGAGTTCACAGTCCAGCCACCCCGTGAGCAGCATTTGCAAGGGTCACAGTTACGCAGGGTAAAATGATAGCAATAGCAGGAGTGAGGGAGGGAGAGGGAGGCATTCCAGGTCAGGGGTAGGGAGGGAGAGGGAGGGAGAGGGAGGCATTCCAGGTCAGGGGTGAGGGAGGGAGAGGGAGGGATGAGGAGGGAGAGGAGGCATTCCAGGTCAGGGGTGAGGGAGGGAGAGGGACGGAGAGGGAGGGAGAGGGAGGGAGAGGGAGGGAGAGGGAGGGAGAGGGAGGGAGAAGCAGGGAGAGGGAGGGAGAGGGAGACATTCCAGGTCAGGGGTGGCGACAGCTGAACTGAGCCCTAAACGACAGGCAGCCCAGTGCCAGGAAGAGGGATGGGAACTGAAGGGGCACTCCTGAGGGGCCCATCCGCTCTGAGCCCCACGGCCTGTCCCTGTGATTCCACACCTACACCTTTCCACAGCAAGTAGCTGCGCCAGCCTGGGCTCAAGAGAAGAGGGTGTGATTAAAGAGGAGGGAAATCATGCAGAGAAGAGAGAAGGCCACAGCCAGACACCAACGTTTCCACCTAATTGCGTGACCTTTTCCCAGCTCAGAGTTCCTTCAGGGCCAAGTGCACGGTGCTGTTTGGGATTCATTTCAAAGAGAAATGGGTCAAGGAAAATTGGAAGTTTTTATAGAAAACACTTCAGGCTTGGAGCTGGCTGGAGTGGCTCCTGTCCTGCCGGGAAATCAAAGAATAGACAGGGCCTTTGGTCAGAGATCCCTGGCCGTCGTGAGAGAGCAGATTTCAGATCTTGACGCCCAGACCTGTTTCTAAGTTGTCTGCCCTGCTTTCTGGGGGAGAAGATGTATGCTCCCTCAGACATGTCCAGTTGTCTCTGCTGTCCCCATAGTGGTCACCTGTCACAGTGCTGATGCTGAAGTCCTTCAAGTCCCCGAGCAGCCACACTGTCCGGGAACTGTCATGGATGCTTACTGCCTGTGCCTCTCTTACACAAGCCCTGGTCTCTTTCACAACTCTCCACTGGGGCACCAGTCCCTAGACTTTGGGGGGTTCTGTTTTCGGCTTTTGCATGTTTGCGTGTATGGTATACATGCATGTGTATATGTGTATTCCAGGGTGCACATCTATTCCCAGGAGTCTGTGTGCAAATGTCTCTGCCTCCCCGCAATAGAATCACCAGCCAGGTACCAGCTTTTTAACGTGGGTGCTGGGGACCTGACCGCCAAGCTTCCCAAAGAGGTTCCACACGACACCTATGCTCTAAGTGCTTTGTCCACTCAGCCAGCTCTCCAGCCCCTTGAAGTATGTTGTGAATAGACCCAGAGACTCCTGTTCCCAGCAGGCAGGCTCCCATGCCTGAAGCACAAAAGTCACTGACACAGAGTCGCCCCCAGAGACGTCTCTTCCAGGAACTGGCATCTGCTCTGCTGGGGACCTGCAGAGAGCAGACCTGGCGAGCTGAAGGCCAGTGCGTCCACCAGACATGCTCTTCTCACTAATTAAACTCCAGGCACACCTGCGAGCTGAATGCGGCTTCGCTTCTGAGCTGCCTGCTGTCTGGAAGCCAGCGTGGTCACTTTGTGCCGCCAGAAAGGCTCTTTGGGGGACATTTGCAACCCAAATCCAGGGCAAGGAAGGCGAAGCATCGATTCGTTGTGTCTGGAGATGAGACAGCAACACAGAAGGGGTGGCGAGGACTGAGGGAACCTCAGGTTCTAAAGCAAATACCCCTGGAATCTCAGCACAGCTGCAGCAAGTGAGGACCAGGCCTGAGCTCTGGAGCAAGAGATGAGGGTTATCTTGTCTCTCAACAGCCTCAAACAGGGACATTGAACCTACTTAGATATGGGGAAACTGAGGCACTGAGGCTCCATTACCCAGGGTTCCAACAGTCAGTGTCACACAGCCAGACATACTCTTCCTTTTCCTCCTTCCCCCAACCCAAAGCTTCACCTCCCACCAACCTGTTTCCCTAGCAAACCTCTGCCCTCTGCCATCCTGCAACCCACCCCCCATGCGCGCCAGGAGCAGCCTCCAAAGACAGCTTCTTGGAGAATCGCAGATCATCTCTGAGACATGTCCCTTGCACCTGAGTTGAGCCACAGCTGAGCCAGGTACCAGGCTGCCGTCCATCTTCTTTGTGTTACTGGTTATCAGCTCAGGGACCAGCAGTCTACAATGTGCCCAGGCCGCAGCGAACTGGTTGTTTTTTTGTTTTGTTTTGTTTTTTTAAATTTTATTTATTTTTGTATGTGAATGAATGTACTGTCTGCATGTAGGTCTGTGCACCCGTGTCATGCAATGCCGCGGAGGTCAGAAAAGGGTCTCGGATTCCCCTGGAACTGGAGTTCTCCTGGAATTGGAGTTTCAGACAGTTCTCAGCCACCATGTGGGTGCTGGGGATCGAACCCGGGTCCTCTGCAAGAACGGTCGGCGCTCTTAACCGCTAGCCCCACAACTTGGTTGTTTTTAACCCTGAAACCAGAACCCAGAGAGGCCCAGAAGGAGGGGGCGGGAAGGGCAGGCCTGAGACTTGGGATGGTTAAATCTCTGCTGGAGAAAGAAGAGAGCAACCAAGAGCAGGGGCTGTCAGCACCAACAGGCAGAGTACCAGGCATGACTGCTGTGGGGACAGACCTTCTCCCCCACCAAGTCCCCCCTGAGGGGTGAGTGTGCCCTGAGCAGGGTGAATGTGTGGCTTCTGCTTTATAGCCCAGGAACTGGGAAGTGGTCTTGGGAAGCGCTACCACACTGCAGACCCTAGCCCTGAGGCCAGCCAGGCCAGGGCACTGGTCCAGGGAGCCTGGCCTCGCCAACTCTGCCGTCAGCTCTCACCCCAGACAACTCAGGGCCTCGGGAGAATGTGCAGCCTAGGCTTTCCCAGTGCCAGCCCCCGCCCACCCTTCCCAGTGCGGGGCCACGTCACGACCCTGGCATCTCCTGCAGCCTCTCAAGGGCCCAGCCCGAAGGACAGGAGCCCTGTGGCCCCCGTCCAAGGGTGCACTCAGCTGGGAAACTCGTCTCCCTGAGTTGGTGCCAGCTGCCTTGGGCTTCACAGTCAGTGTGCTCCTTGGGTCTCACAGTCAGTGTGCTCCCTGGGTCTCACGGTCAGTGTGCTCCCTGGGTCTCACAGTCAGTGTGCTCCCTGGGTCTCACAATCAGTGTGCTCCCTGGGTCTCACAGTCAGTGTGCTCCTTGGGTCTCACAATCAGTGTATGCCTTGGGTCTCACAGTCACTGTGCTCCTTGGGTCTCACAGTCAGTGTGCTCCTTGGGTCTCACAGTCAGTGTGCGCCTTGGGTCTCACAATCAGTGTGCTCCTTGGGTCTCACAGTCAGTGTGCTCCTTGGGTCTCACAGTCAGTGTGCTCCTTGGGTCTCACAGTCAGTGTGCTCCTTGGGTCTCACAGTCAGTGTGCTCCTCGGATTTCACAGTCAGTGTGCTCCTTGGGCTTCACAATCAGTGTGCTCCTTGGATTTCACAGTCAGTGTGCTCCTTGGATTTCACAGTCAGTGTGCTCCTTGGGCTTCACAATCAGTGTGCTCCTTGGATTTCACAGTCAGTGTGCTCCTTGAGCTTCACAGTCAGTGTGCTCCTTGGGCTTCACAATCAGTGTGCTCCTTGGGTTTCCTCGGGTCCCCAAGCTGCAGGCACAACCCAGGAGTGGAGCAGGGGCGGGAAAACCTGAAAGAATGGAGCTGCTGCGAGAATGGAGCACCAGTGCAGTGAGCTGGCCATGGAGGCAAGCTGGGGCACACCGGCTCCAGGGTTACCCGGGAAAGAGCTGGATCCCAAGCTGCGGCACACCGGCTCCAGGGTTACCCAGGAAGGAGCTGGATTCCAAGCTGCGGCACACCGGCTCCAGGGTTACCCCGGGAAGGAGCTGGATCCCAAGCTGCGGCACACCGGCTCCAGGGTTACCCTGGGAAGGAGCTGGATCCCAAGGCTCTGACCAGAAACTTGGGAAGTGCCTGGGTTGGAGATAGTCAAGTTTTCGGTGCAAGGATACCAGCCTCTCCGCCTAGCCCAGAGCCTCCCCCGGCCCCGCCCCGCCAAGGGCCTCTCCCCCCTCCCAGGCCCCCCGAGGTTCAGCACATGAACTGAATCCACCCAGGATGCCCACAGCCAGATTCCCCTACTGTTACCCTAATTTGGCCAAAGTGACTGCACAGAAGACTAAATTGAGCACCTTGAGATGGGGAAGCTCTCTTAGATTATTCTAGAAGGCCCTAAAAGTGCCAGAAATGTCCTCAAAAGGCAGAGGTGCAGGCAGACTTGGATGCAGCCAAAGAGGAGGCAGCAATGTGATCACAGACACAGATGAGGACTCGGCCCCCAGCCAAGGGAGGTAGGCAGCCACCAGATTCCTCCAGAGGGGCTCCCTAGGAAGCAGCCCCACGTTGATTTCAGACCCATTTTCAATTCCTGACCCCGGGGGCTCTGAGAAAGTAAGTCACACCTTGTAAGTGGTGATATTGCCACGGCCACAAAGAGCGGAGCGACATGAACGGGACAGAACGGCTCCCTCAGCCAGTGGTCAGCAAGTCTATATCCCTTCCCCAGCTCTCCTCTCCATTCCCTGCTTGAGTGCTGTCCTGACGGCCTCTACCCTACCTGCTTGGCTCCCTTCCTCCCCACCCCCAGGCATCTCTTCTGCCCTGCACCCCCTCCACCCTGCCCGGCTCCCTGCGGAGCTCTCTGGGGCTACCCTGCAGCCTGGAAAAGTCCTAGGGAAGCTCAGGAAGAGGTAACACAGTGAACTCTGGTCAGGAGGGCGTGGCTTCCCCACCAGGGACCACACTCAGCCTTGTTAAACACCACTGGGCCCCACACGCTCGTCCTCTCTCCTCTGCAGTCTCACTTTGGCGGCAGCAGCAGGACAGCAGCTCCTGCGATGTGGAGCCTCTGCCCGTCAGGCAAGACAGCAGCAGGCAGAGGTTTGGCAGCCGCTGCTTCTGAAGAGGAGGCAGCAGCCAAGGTCACTGGCACATGCTGAGTTCTCTCAGCATCAGGGCAGGTGTACAGTGGGCTGAGGGCACGGCAGCCCGTAGCAGGCCCCCAGCATGGGAACCACCTGCCCCTCTTCCCTTCTGAGGTGTAGTCAGGAGCACCCCAGGGAAGCAGCCCATGGGGAGAGGACAGAACCTCTGCATCTCAGAAGCCCTGGCCAATAGGAGAGGCATGTTTTATTTGGCCCATATGGTGCTTTTCAGAAATTTGAAGCCACATTTTAAAACGAGGAGGGCTCCCATTAAAATGACGTCTGAATTCTCTTGATTGTATCATAATCAGATGATCCACACAGCTACCCACCAGGTCAAGGTCAAGGGCACAGCAAGGAAGAACTCTGCCTTCATTGGGATCTCTGGTCCTCCCCATGCCCAGGGCAAGGCCAGGGCACCACATCCTGCCATATCCAAGATAATGTTCTGAGTCTTCACAGATTCAAAAGTAATGAGACTGGAGTGAAATTCAGGGGTAGGCCTCTTGTCTAGAATCCACAAGGCCCTGGGTTCAATCCCCAGCACCACAAAAAAAGGAAGGAAGAAAGGATGGATGGAAGGAAGGAAGGAAGGAAGGAAGGAAGGAAGGAAGGAAGGAAGGAAGGAAGGGAGGGAGGGAGAGAAGGCTCTGAAGGGGGTGGGGAGAAGGGATGAAAGCAAGGCCAGATGCAGATGCATTTAAATTTTTTATTTCCTCTATTCCTGCTCTCCTTGAAGGTCCCCGAATTTGCAGCTCTTGTCTTGGGATTGTGGGGCACTGTGTGAGCGGCCCTGGATGTCTGAAAGGGAGGCCACCTATCTGAAATATGACTTGGGAGAATCTTCAAAGAATCCCAGGTTCAGCCCATGAAGGCCCGGGCCCTCAGTGCCAACAGCAAGGCCAGCCGCTCTTCACTCTAGCTCTTCAAATGTGGCTAAGACTGGAACAAGCTGCTTCTGCACACGGTGCCCCATGGGTGCGGTGTGCACGGCAGCAGAACCACCACTGCTTCTGCACACGGTGCCCCATGGGTGCGGTGTGCACGGCAGCAGAACCACCACTGCTTCTGCACACGGTGCTCCATGGGTGCGGTGTGCACAGCAGAACCACCATCATACAGAAGGAAGGCCAGTTCCCCTGCCTTGGCTAAATGGGAAGCGCTGAGGATACAGAGATCCGACTCCTGGACCTGCGACATGTACCTTCTATGATGGAAAAGGGCGTGACAGAGATGATCAGATTAAGGATACTGAACTACGGAGGTGTTCTGGATCACAGAGAGGAAGTCTAAATGGAATCAGCCTTCTACGAGGCAGACAGAAGGAGGTGGAGCGCACACAGGGGAGGAGAGGTGACACACAGGCAGCCCCTGGAGTAATGTGGCCTCAAGCCAGGGAAGCCCTCCAGGAGCCGGAAGGGACAGGAATGGATTCAGGCCTCGCATCTCCAGAGTCAGGGTGGCCCTGCCCACCCCTTCATCTCAGTCTAGCAACAGTGCGCTCCAGCCTCTGGTCCCCAGAACTGAGATAATACATGCTGCTGTATCAAGTCTGTTCGATGCTTAAGGGAGAGTTATGTGCCGGGACCACCCAATTCCAAGAAGAGCAAGGCCTGTGGCCCAGCCTGGGCTTCTCCCACAGCCCTTGCCAGCTCGGGCTCCCTCTTCAAGATGAGAGCCTAGAGCTGGCTACAAGGATGGTCCCAGAAGTCCCTGGGCCCTGTTGACACGCACAGCTGTGCATGTGTGCACAGACCTCAGAAGGGTTAATGCCACACAGAGTCCCATCTTTACCACGGTGTCCCTGGTCACAGCACTGGCCTTGGGAGGACAGAGAACAGAGACTGAGGCTGCCCGTCACTCCTGAGAAAGGCCTGCACCCCTCAGAAGGCCTGGGGGTACCCCAGCCTGGTGCCCGCACCCCTCGGAAGGCCTGGGGGTGCCCCAGCCTGGTGCCCACACCCTTCGGAAGGCCTGGGGGTTCACCAGCCTGGTGCCTGCACTCTGCCTCCTCGCTCAGTCCAGCTCCAAGGCCCAGGAAAGCTAAGCAGAGACACTTCTCCAGCCCCCAGCATAGCTGCTGGGGACAGAATGTGCCCCCAGCCAGCCCTTTGCCCTAGTGGCCTCCAGGGCCAGAGTACAGGGCTGCAGTGTAGAGATCGCCTGCTGTGCACATGCACAGCCAACCCCATTCTGAGTCAGTGGAAACAAGATGAAGCCCTTGTTTCCTACTTTTTCTTGTGTGTGTGTGTGTGTGTGTGTGTGTGCACCTATGCTTGATATATGTGTGTGCGCCTATGCGTAATATATGTGTGTGTGCCTATGCATGATATATGTGTGTGCCTATGTGTGATATATGTGTGTGTGCCTAGGCGTGATGTGTGTGGGTGCGCACGCGTGTGCGCTAGTGCACAAGGCACGAGACCAGAGGAGGAGGTCAGTCCTCTGCTCTAGCACGCTCCGCTTTATCCCCTTGAGACAGGGTCTCTCCTAGAACCTGGATCTAGACTAGCTGCCATCCTCCTAGCTTTGCTCTCGTTGCCCCCAGTTACACATACCTGGCCGTGTCCGGCTCTTTTATGGGTGCTGGCGATTTGAACTCAGGTCCTCATGCTTCTGTGCCAAGTGCTCATTCCACTGAGCAAGCCATCTCCCCAGACCAGTATTCACATTTTCTGCTTTCCCCAGCATTCTGCAACCCATCCGGTGGTCTTCATGCTGCAGGGTACTACAGAGCTTCATGGAGGCTCTGTGAGCCCCTGAGATCCCCCTGTTGGCTTGTCAGCATGCCTTTGGAGGAGCCAGGCGGGCCCCAGAAACCTCCTAGGCAACAGTGACCCCAGGAGCCCGGGACATGGGTCTCCTCTTCCCTGGGGTCTTGACCTTCCTGCCTGAAGATGCCGTCTCTCACCCAGCACGCACTCTGCCACCACCCATGAAATTCTCACCAGAGATTTGATCTTAGACTTTAGCCTCCCAAAAAATGTGAGCACTTTTCCTTATAAAGTTCCCTAAATGTCTTTTCCTTATAGTTACTCTGCCTCAGCCATTTTATTATGCTAACCGAAAACATAAAAAGGACCTAAAAAGTCCCCGGATGGCTGAGAACACTGTTTGTTGCTATGACAAAATACAAAAGGCAGGGACTTTATAGATAAAGAGGTTAATTTGGCTCCTGATGCTCACTGGCGTGGTGCCTAGATCTTCTTTGGACACCTTGGCCAAGTCACAACACAGTGGAGAGGCAGAAAGGCCGTTAGAAGAGATCAAGCACTCAGAGCATATTTACTCTAAAAATCTGTTCTCATAAGAATAAATTCGAGACGCCATAACGCGCCAGGCCAGGATCGAAAGGTTATTCCTGGACAAACTGTCAGCCCATGAAAGGAAACAGCCAGAATTGACCAGAGTCCAAGTCAACAGCTCCAGAGAGAGTGGACTGTTTTACCTCTCATCCACCTGTGCCCCTTTTCTAAGCCTAGGGAACAACCTGCGGAAGAGGGGGCGTGGTAGAATGTAAGGGCTGCGATTGGGGTGAATGGTGAAACTACAGCAATGTAGTCTGGACACTCATTTGATCAACTTGATTGAACAAACAACCTGTCACCCCCCACTGGATGGTGGGGCTGTAGGTGTTTGGGCACAACAGCCTGCAGATAGGTTTTGCATGAAGGATGCTTGTACTCATGGATTATCACTTATAGCTAAAAATGAAAAAAAAAACTGAGAGAAGTGGCAGGCAGTTATGGCCAGAATGCATAATCTGGGATGGGGTGGGGGTGGGGGGGGGGAAGGGAAATAAGCCTGAACTGAATTGGAAAAAATGTATGAAATGCACAAAGCATCAATAAAAACTAATTAAAAAAAAAAAGAATAAATTCATGAGGCTGGAGAGATGCCTCAATGGTAAAGAGCACTAGCTGTTCTTGCAGAAGCCCTGGGTCCAAATCCCAACACCCACGTGGCTGTTAACAACCATCCATAACTCTAGTTCCAGGGGATCTGATGCCCTCTTCTGTCCTCTGTGGACACTGCATGACACAGGTGAACTTACATACATAGAGGATTAATATTTGTAAAAAAAAAAAAATAATTAAAATTTTCTGGGGGGTGCTGGAAAGATGGCCTAGCGGTTAAGAGCACCGACTGCTCTTGCAGAGGACCCAGGTTCGATCCCCAGCACCCACATGGCAGCTGAGAACTGTCTGTAAATCCAGTTCCAGGAGAACTCCAGTTCCAGGTGAATCCAACACCCTCTTCTGACCTCCTGAGGCATTGCACGACACAAGTGCACAAACCTACATGCAGACAGTACATTCATACACATAAAAAATAAATAAAATTTTTAAAAAATAATCAATTAAAATGTTTAATTAAAAAAAAGATTATTGCAGTTTTCTTCACAATAGCGAAGCTGGAAGCAACCCAAGTGCCCTTAACCGATGAGTGGATAAGGAAAATATGGTACATCTACACAATGGAATTTTATGCAGTAGTAAAGAAAGATGACATCATGAACTTTGCAGGTTAATGATGGAACTAGAAGCCATTATACTAAGTGAAGTAATGCAGTCCCAGAAAAATGACAAATGGGATCCTTCATATGTGGATTCTAGCACCAAATCTCAAGTTGTAAGGCAAACTGAGCAACGTTAATGTTATATTTCTTTTTATCTGAAAACAACTGTGCTGTTATAAGGTGAATCCCTTAATGATCCCCTACCAGTTATTTTCAGACTTTGTAATTTTGGTATATGGAGGGTAGCCTATTTTAGAGTAATATAAAATTAAAAGGGAAAATGTAAATTCATAAACAAACAAAAAGAGAATAAATTCACTCCTGTGGCCTCCAACCAACTCCATGAATCCATTGAAGAGGGTGCAGCCTGCATGAGCTGACCACACATCCTCAGCCCGCCACAACTGGGTGTCAAGCTCCACCACACAGAACTCTGGGATACACCATAGTATTTCTCTTACACAGGCAAAGTCTTTGCCATAAAATCTGATGCCCCTTATACTGTTGTCCCCTTGTGATGCCCAGCCACAGGACACAGCTTTTATATGCCCCTCAGCTGCCACTCTGGGCCTTGTCAGAGCCCAGGCCGATGAAAAACTATATTATCTGAGGTCACTCCAGGCCCTTGGCCCAGCCCCAGCATAAACTGTCTGGAACCCCTCCAGCCAGTGAGCTGACCTCAGCTACAGACCCCTGAGGGAGCCATCAGACACATTCAGAGAGAAATAGGCTCTCTTCAGACCCAAGGCTTCTGCAGGGTCACACTGACGCTAGACAGGAAGCCACTGAAACAGGACGAACACTCCAGAGCATAGGCCTGTGGTCTGGACCTACAGTCCACAGTTCCCACCTAGACCTACAGCCTGAGCTCCTGGATTTGAGCCCATACTAAGGCCTAGAATTCAGCCTCAAACAGGATCATCTCCATCTCTGATGACCGATGGCCAATCCCCACCCACCACCCCTTCCAGCCCAGCCTCACCCCTGACCTGGGCAATCAGTTTCTCCAGAACCATCTGAGGCCAATGGTTTCTGGGCTGATTATGAGTCTGAAATTCCTTCCCTATGTTCTCAGTTCCAAGTTCTCATTAAAGATATGTGGATGGACTTGTGAGGTGGAGAGACGACGCAGGAGAAGATGCCAAGACACTAATGCGCAAGTCCAGGAAATAAAGCCAAGCCAGCTAGACCTGGGGGAAGGGCTACGGGATAGGGAAGACAAGCCCCATACGGAATCTGCAGAAGGAGACAGGGCCAAGGGCGCCCAGCCAGCTCCCCGGGCCAGCTCCACCTCACCCTGCCTGAGCCGAGGGGTGGAGAAAAAGGGAGCAGAACCACGCAGACTCCTCCAGTAGAGGCCAGCCCCACTGGAAGAAGAATCAAGATCAAAGCCAAAGCGGCCAGCCCCTGAGCTCTCTGAAAGACGGTTTCTAACCCGGTCAGACCTACAAGGGTCCGAAGACCTGAGGCTCAACTTTGCCCGAAAACATCAGGCTGGCGAGGGACCAAGGCCACAGGGAGACCCCTTCCCAGGTCTGGGCACTCCCCCCGCCCACTTTCCCTCTAGCCCTCCAGGGTTACTCCCCTGCAGGAAGCCCAAAGGTGGGAGCCAGGCTGAGGCTGGGGAAGGCCAAGTAGGTGGCGCCCGCAGCGCAGCTGTTGACAGACAAGGTAGACAGCGATTCATTACCAGGGAAGAGGAGGTGACCAGAAATATTGATTAGCTCCAGAGAACACCAGCTTCCTGATGGAACAATTCCTTTACAGAGGTATCTGACACGGTGTCTCAAAATTAGAATGGTGCCCTGCCAGGCTATGCCCGATTGATCTGTCAAGCTGGGATGCCGGAGAGAACGAAAATAAATGAGCCATGCCTGCCTTAGAAGGATGGGACGATTTCAATAAATCACAGCACAAGGGCTGGCTAGCAGGGGGTGTCTGGAACATTTACTGGACACCTGCAGATATGCCTGACCCACCATCGCAGGCCACCTGCCCACAGCTGCTGTCACCTTGCACGGCTTTCCTCAGCTAGGGGTCCAGGCACAAGGCTAAAGGCTAAGCTCCCTGGGCGCAGGCAAGGAGACCTCACCCACATGTTGAGACCCCGGGAGCTGTGAGGCCCCTTTAGACCCGAACTCCAGCCTCAGCACAATTCAGTACTGGAAATCCAGAGACTGCTGAGGAGACTCGGGTTGGCCAGGCAGGATCGGCTCTGTGAGGCTACAGCTAGGGTCTGCTCAGCCTGGCCACTCAGCCACTCCTTTCACATTTCTGGTCCTAAAGCAAAGGGTGCTTTGCTTCTAAGTTGAAAAGATTGTTGAAAAGCCCACAAAGGTGCGCGGAGGATGGTGAGGCTATCAGAGAGACTCGGGGTCTTCACAGAGGGCATCCTTTGGGAGTTGGTATGGAAAGAATGCTAAGGGCCTTTGCACTGTGAGTGGGTGGAGGAAGGGGTATGCTGGGCAGAAGCAGCCCCCATCACAGGGACTGTGGCTGTGGTGCACAGGCGGAGAGGGAGGCTGTCTGGAGGGCTTAAGATGCTGTCTGTACAGACACAGCACTCTGGACCTCCCGACACCAACAGAACATGGACCACTGGACAGCCTTTTCTTCCCTCTCTAAGGGTCCTAGGTCTGTAAGCAATGGGCGCCTGCACTAGCAGAGGTCCCTCCCGCAGCCCTCCAGCAGCTCCCGGATGGCATGCATTCCATCAGACTGGCAACTGCCCCTTCCTAAGCCAGTAGGCTGGGGCTCAATTTCAGCGTCTACTCAGCTGCAGAAAGGGAACTAAATCACCCCTTTACTTCCCTGGAAATCAGGAACTTAGGCAGTGAAGGAGATAGCCAGTGTTGCCCACTCAGCCCACCCACCTGCAGCAGGCTTACCTGTGTCCAGAGCCTGTGGCTCCTCCAGAGGAGGGGTCTGGGGCATGGGTGGTCGGCGATACACCACGTGTACTCGGCCCCTCTCTGGTTCCTGATCCGCCTGCCCCTCTTCCAGGGGCTCAATGAAGAACTCTTCTTCCTCCATCCGGATCAGACCAGCCTACAGAGACAAAGTGGATAGGTCAGACTCTGAGTACACAGAGGGAGGGGGAGCATCAAGGAGCCCACCCCAAGCACCTCCCCTCTGGAACCCAGGACAAGTTGGACACAGGCAGGGAGTCCCTCATCTGCTTTGAATCTGCTTGGAGCTACAGGAACGTGCAGTCTGGGGGAGGGGCTCTGCCTGGGTCATCCCCACCCTACACCTCCACTCTCCTTCCAGAAAAATCCTTCTAAAGCTTAAGTGCCAAGAACAGTCAGAAGGAGTTCAAGGGCAGCTGTAGCCATGGGAAGACACTAATATGCACCTAATACAGGCCAAGGGCACCCCTCCACTTCCAGGGACCCAGAGTCTTTTGGACACAACAGCCTGTAGATTGGTTTTGCACGAAGGATGCTTGTACTCATGGATTATCACTTATAGCTAAAAAAGGAAAAAAAAAACAGAGAAAGATGCAAGACAGTTATGGCAGAATACATGAACTGGGATGGGGTGGGGGTGGGGGAGAAGGGAAAGGGAAAAATGCCTGATCTGAATTGGAAAATGATGTACGAAATGCACAAAGCATCAATAAAAAAAAAATTAAATTAAAAAAAAAACAAAAAAACCCCACAAAAGTCAAAACTGTTAGGCAAGGGCTCAGTCCACTGGAAGAAGTGTTTAGTTTGGCCCAAATGATACTTTTTTTAGACAGAATCTCATGTATCCCGGGGTGGCCTCAAACCCACTTGAACTTCTAATCCTCCTGCCTTCACCTCCTGAGTGCTACAATTACAGGTGTGCCCGACTACCCCCAGTTTGAGGGGCGTTGGGATGGAACCCAGGGCTTTGTACCATCTGAGCTATGGCCCCGGCCCGAAACAATATTTGTATTTGTGTGTGTGAGTATATGAGTGTGTGTGTGTGTGTGTGTGCATGTGCACGTGTGCACGTGTGTAGTGTACATTCGTGTGTGAATGTAAGGATCTACATGCCACAGCATGCCTATGGAGGTCAGAGGACAATCTCAGGTGTTACCTTTCACCTGTACTGACAGGTAGGTCTCTTGTTTTTTTTTCAGTGCTTTATTGGGCTATGCAGCCCGCAGGCTTCCCGAGATTCTCCTGTCTCTGCCTCCCATTGGGAACTGGGATTGCAGATTCTCACACTACTGAGTCTGGCTTTTACATGGGTTCTGGGGATTCAGACTTCCAAGGCAAGCACTTTTACCCTCAGAGTCATCTCTGCATCCCCAAACCATACTTTGCAAAAGCTCTGAACCCAACCATGGAAATGATGTGGTTCCACATTTTAGAATGAAGCTGCAGGGGTTAGAGAGATGCTCCACGGTTAAGAGCACTGGCTGCTCTTGTGGAAGACCCAGGTTCTGTTCCCAGCACCCACATGGTGGCTCACAATTACCTGTAATTCCAGCCCCAGGAGAACCAATGCCTTCTTGTGGCCTCCTCAAGCAACTGCACACATGTACAGATAATGCAAACATGCACATAATTTAAAATAAAAATAAATCTTAAAGAAAATGAAATCCAGCTTTTCTTGGAAAACACAGGATCTGTCATGACCGTGTGGCTGGCCACAGTCCCTACACCTCCCACCACTGCCTTCTTTGTTCTATGGCGAGGACACGCAGGCTTCCTGCTGGAACCCTCTGTCTACATCCGAGCAGCTGTGTTCCATGGCACTCACAATGGCCACTGGGTTATGTGTGCACACGACTCAGCTATCTGCCCTCCAACCTGCCACATACTCAGTGTGGGGGTGTTTGGCCCTGCTTTCCACCTGGGCCACCTGCTAAACCCTGTTCTCTCTTCCACAGTTGGCTCAGAGCCTCCCAATGTTCCCCTCTCCAGCACAGGCACCTGGGGCCACCCAGTTCGCCTGTCCCACAAACGCTTCAGTTCCCACACTTTACTTTTTTGGTCCGTTACCCATAAACCAAAGGTATCGTGCTGGGGGTTCATACTAAGTCTAACCTGGGGATGTGTTTCCCCCAGATCACACACTTATGACCCACAGGAGCTCTGAGAGGTTTCCACTGACTGTTCAGACTTAAGAAGTAGGGGATCCCTGTCAGTAATGGAGTTCTGAGTTCTTTTGGAAAACTGTGTTTCTGTTGTTTAGCTGGCAATAGCCAGCGTTCCCTCTCCACTCCTTCACATCGCCCACGCAGATGTTCAGAAACCAGATAACCCACTTGGCCTCTGCCACATCATCATCCTGACAGAGTGGCTGTGTAGGTGGTTCCCCTTCTTCCTGACCCCAGGGAACCCTGTAAGTCCTATCCCATTGCCAGCTGGAAGCTTCGAAAGCAGAGGTGCAGCTGACGCTCTCAGGGGGCCTGCTGAGCATCAGCCCTCAGCATGAGTCTAGTATGGGTTGTTAGATGCATCCGTATACCTGATGCCTCCACCCAGTGCCATGGGAGAGCCAGTGTGCCAGAGGGCACTACTGCTCACAGATGACCTACTGGGAAATTGTAGTTCTGGTCATAAGCAGAGGTTGGTACCCAGGCAAGGAACACAGAGGACAGCATCAGGCCAGAGTCAAGAAATAAGGAAGCTACCGGAAGACAAACATGCCCGACCCCTTGCATCAGCCAGAAGAGTCGGAGAGGGGAGCCATGTGTAGGCAGAGGGCTAGGCAAATGGGACTTAAGTGGTCAGGGGCCTGCAGGCTTAGTGGCACCGCATGCACAGGTCTCCACAGGGAGGGCAGTGGGCAGCCTGAAGCCTTCTAGGCAAGAAGTTCCTCAGTGGACTCACAAGTGCTCAGAACAGAATAGACTGGAAGGTTGCAGTGGGTCTGGGAACCTGGGAGCAAGCTGTGGATTCAGGGAAGGCAGGGAGCAGGGACAGGGCAGATCCCAGGAAGCTGAGGAAGTCGAACTTGGAGCAGGAGTTGGGGGGTGGGGGTGGATCTGATTCCACGAGGAGGGAGGCACCAGGTTCAGGAGGGCTTCTAGGTTTGGGGGTGACTGAAAGTTATCCCCCCAAAAGTTATCCAGGTCCTCATTCCTTCACAGGATAGGATCACAAACTTGGTGGAAGGAGACCTTGGTGGGAGGGGACCAAGCTGAAGCTCTATAGCTTAGGAGACTGTCCGGGTATCCGTGTGGTCCTAAAGACATCCACCTGCCTCCCTGAGAGCAGGCAGAGGAAGAAAAGAAGAGAAGGTGTGATCCCGGAGTCAGAGACCAAGTGCTGTAGCCGCAAGCCAAAGAATGTTGGCACCCGGCCTGAGAGAGCCCAAAGAGGCAAGGGCAGGCTTTCCCCCAATGCCAGCAGGGGAGACTCAGCCCTGCAGACACTTGGAGCCCAGGCAGGCCCCACTGCCTATGCAGTGCACTGACTGTAGACTTCAGCCCCCAGAGTTGTGAGACAATGAACTTCTATCCTTGCAGCCTCAGGAAATAAGCACAAGGTCCCAATGGGTAGCCTGGTGAAGGCCAGCCTATTCCAAAAGACACAGGAAGAAGAGAGAGGGCAACAGATCCCCAAGGACCTACTGGGATGAGAGCCGGGGGTGGGGAGGGCAGGAAGAGCAGCAGGGGTCACGGGTGAGGTCATTGGACAGTGAGATGAGAGGCAAAGGTTTGTGGGAACTCAGCCCCCACACTTCTGACTCAGCCCTGGGTCCCAGGGCACTGCCAACCCTGGAGGGGAGGGAGAAAATGCTTGTAGACTGAGTGAATAGATGACCCCCAAGCACCAGGACACGTCCTCTGAGACACAGGCTGATGGGAAGGGCCGGGGGCAGTCCCTGTCCACTGGCACACTGTGAGGATGTTTACAACAGCAAAAGTTACTTCCAGTAGACTGCTATGGACAGTTTCCATGAGTGTGGTTTTAGGGGAGACTGACGTCTGAAACCCATCTTTATTAATAGAACTCATTGGAACAAGAATGGAAATTAAGCCCTATGAGCCAGCCTGGGAGTCCAGTTCGCTGTGGTCCTGACACCCTCTGTCTACATGGCTGACTTCAGACAAGGTTTCAAAGTTCCCTGGGTCTTCTGTTCCTCAGCTGCAGTGTGTCATCCCTCCCTTCACACAACTGCTACAGAAGCTTGTGTAGCCAGGAGCATGCTCAATACCAGGGCGCACATCGGTATGCCTCAAATCAAGTGATTTAATTTATCTTGCTTGGTTTCCAAATAAGAAAACGCAAGCCCAGAGGATGAGGAGGCCAACCAGGGACATACAGAGTCTAGGAAGAAGACCCTGGGGCCTCCTGGAAGGGTTGTTTCATCAGTAGGACCATGGGTCACACCAGTCCTGTTGAGGCAATTAGGACAGGATGCTCCATGGGGCATTGGGTCTCCACAGTACAGCCTGCTCTTCTGGAAAGACCCTTGTCCCCAGGCTAGGAGCCATCTACAGTGAGGTCCCTGGACCCTGAGGTAATCCTAGTGGGACCTAACATGACTACAAAGCCATATCCAACCTGGCGGGGAGCAGCTATGTTTGCTGAGTGGCATCAAGTAACAGCATGGGATCCCCTGAGACCAGAGCTCAGGCTCTCTTCTTCGACCATGCTTCCAGTGGAAGGTCACTGAGCTGAAGTGAGGACACCGTGTCCACTTGATGCTCTCATGGTTAGAAGGTCAGAGTCCAAGCTGCCTGTCTGGGAACCCTCCCAGGTAGCCAGGCAAATGGCACTAGAGTCCTGGGTGCCCCAGTTCTGTGTGTGTCATGGGTTCATGTGTTTCTGCAGCAACTATGCAAAGGATGGACAATTGGCTCAATTTAAGCCAAGAATTGGAGACCCAGGGTACTGTGGCATCTGGCCTGAGGTCACCTAGCCAGACAGAAAGGGTGCCAGGGATCCAGAGATAAATCTGATGTGAGGGGGCTGGAGAGATGGCTCAGCAGTTAAGAGCACCAACTGTTCTTGCAGAGGACCCAGGTTCGATTCCCAGCACCCACATGGTGGCTAAGAACCGCCTTTAAGCCAGGCATGGTGGCACGCACTTCTACTCCTAGCACTCAGGAGGGAGAGGCAAGCAGATGTCTGTGAGTTCAAGGCCAGCCTGGTCTACAGAGTGAGTTCCAGGCCAGCTGGGGCTACAGGGAGACCCTGTCTCAAAAAGACAAAAAAAAAAAAATCTGATGTGAGGCCACTTTACTCAGGTTCCTCTATGTGACGATGTTCCCAAACAGAGGTATTTGACATATTCCTTGAAACCAGGATCCCCAAAACCATCTCTGTTGGGTACTGTGAAAGGCATACATATGTCATATTGATGAACCATCTCTGTTGGGTACTGTGAAATTCATGCATATGTCATATTGATGAACCATCTCTGTTGGGTACTGTGAAATACATGCATATGTCATATTGATGAACCATCTCTGTTGGGTACTGTGAAATGCATACATATGTCATATTGATGAACCATCTCTGTTGGGTACTGTGAAATACATGCATATGTCATATTGATGAAGCTGGTGGAACCCACTCACAAACCAGAGTCTGATCACTGACAATCATCAGCCCCATGACCACTCCCAGGATAAGTGGCTGTTCACCTCCAAAGTCAATGAACGTCCATCTCAAAGGCCAGTAGAGGACCATTTCCAAGACCAGTGTGTGAAGGGCCTGAGAGTAATGGTGGAGCAACTCCAAGGCTAATGGAAGGCCACTCCATGACCAAAGGATGGCTACTCACAAGGCCAGTGGATGAATCACCTAAGACCAACGTGTCACCATCTGAAGACCAACAGATGACGATCTCTGAGAAGAGATGACTACCCAAGACCGGTCAGTGGTTGACTCTGATGGTTAATCCTGACCGTCAACCTGATGGACTTTAGAATGTCTGTGGATGTCTGTGAAGCATTATCTAGTTTAGGGTAAGGGAGGTAGGAAAACCCAACCTACCCTAAATGGGAGCAGTACCGTTCCATGGGCTGAGGTCCCAGACTGAGTACAAGGAAGGTAAGCTGAGCGGTGCTGTTCCTCTTCCTTTGCTTCCCGACTGAGGACCCGAGGCGACCGTCAGCCTTAATCTCCTACCGCCACGTCTCCCACACCGTGATGGACTAGGCCCTCAAACTATAAGCCAAGATAAGCCTTTCTTCCCTTAAGCTGCTTTGCTAGGTATCTTGTCACAGCAACAAGGTAAGTAATTAATAGAGATGTTCTCTGAGAGCTCAAGGCCAGCTGCTCCCGTGACCGAAGGATGGTCCTGAGTAACCGGCCTGAGGCCATCAGCTAATTCCCAGGTGAAGACCACTAACGGCAATAATACTATGCAAGGGCTTCTCCCCAAAGAAAGCAGCTTTCATTAACAGAATGCTTGGTGTTCGAACATGTTAGTATGCAACCCGGGAATAAGCTGTCTGAAATGCGGCAACAGGAAATTGACAAGGGAACAAATCACAGACTAGGAGCTCATTTTTGCTGGGATTTTTCCAGGACTTTGATTTTCCTGCTGCCCACGGCAAGTGTATCTGTTTTTTCACATGTAATTTTTATTAATAAGAATCAGTTCAGTTCCCTCTCCTAACTCAATAAATATTAATGAGATCTCTTTCAAGCATGCTATCATGCGGTGCATTCCATTGAGGGGGGTCTTCTGGTGGTCCCTATGCCTCACCCACCCCATGTCCGTGCAGCCTGCTACTGTCTTATAGAAAGGCTGAGCCCAGCTCTCATTCTGTAAGTCTGTGACCATCTGCCAAACTAGTCAGGTTTTCCCCTGTGGAGTGAGAGAACAGCGCTTCTGGAGAGGATGCTTCCCAGCCTGTGTCACTGCAGGAACCCAGAACCTGGCCACACTTTGGACACCAAGTCAAGTAATTGGCTTTCAGATCTCAGCAGATTATAAACAGCCTGCTCCACCTCTTTTCTTCTATACCTAACCCCTTGCTGTCTGATTGATGGTAAAATAGTCACTAGAAATGGAAACTAAAAGTTAAAAATTTATTAGAATCCAAAGGCTTAACAGCTATCCTCTGCCACTTAGAATTTTAAAGCATTCAGAACTCTGAGATGCTCGAAGTTGGGGTTTCATAGGAAATGTAAGTTGCCGTCCTGACCCATCAGTAAAGCGACCCCACCAGCAACTTGCGCGGGAGGACTGCGGCATGCCGCAGGCACCCGCGCACACTCAACTCAAACCAAGTCTCTTGCTTAAACTTGTCACAAAGATTGTTATGTGTTTATCAAGGTTTCACCAGTGACAAAAAAGGAACAGAGATGGCTTAGTGGATAAGATCACTTTGTTCTACAAGCACAAAGACCAGGGTTCAAATCCCCAGCACCTACATAAAAATCCAGGCATGGCCGTGTGCCTATAAACTCCAGCATTGTAAGGAAAGGACAGGTGGATCCTAAGGGCTCACTGTCTGGCCAGCCTAGCCAGTGTCCAGTGTCCAGTTTAGTGACAGACACTGTTGCAGGGAACTAAGGCAGAGACAACAGAGTAAATGGCCTCCTGCTGAGACAAGCCCAGTCTACTGTCTCCTGCAGGTCTAACAGGGAGTGGTGCACAAACTGGCCTGCCTCTCCCCAGGGCATCTCCTGATGAAGCCTGCTTGGATGGACATTCCAATGCCTTTCAGGGACCTTGAGAAGGGCAGGTCGACCCGGAGAGCTTTCTGGATAGGAGCTGACCTTCACTGACCAGTCCTGGAACTGCAGCCTAGCTATCTCCACACAGCTGTGACTGGAATGCCCGGGAGAGCAACTTCAAGCAGGGAAAAGGGTTCATCATGGCTCACGGTCTCGGGTTTGGCTCCTGGTTCCCTGTCCCCATGTGCTTGGGCAGAACACGATGGTGGCAGGAGTGTGAGACAGAGGAACGTCTGCGCCTCGTGGTGGACGGGAAGCAGAGCGAGGAGGTGACTGAGGAGGAGGACAGGACCAGAGCCTTCAAAGGAATGCCCAAGGGACCCACTTCTTCCAGAGGCCTCACTTTCTAAAGTTTCTAGAATCTTCCCAAATAGTACCAGCTGAGGACCATAGAAGCCTATGAGAAAAGTTTCAAAGCACAGCAGGCTGGGAATAAGCAGCACTGGACTCTAGGCCTCTCTTCATAACCAGGACGGGCTCTTCGAGTTTCACATGCCAGGCGTTAATTTTGCATATTGATTTTCCCTTTTCAAAATGGGTGACAGCTCTCTGGAGAAGGAGCAGGAAGCACAACGTATGGGCCCAGAAGACGCTTGTCCCCCACCACTGCACCTCTGTCAGCTCCTGCCATGTGCCTTCTGGAACAGCATTTTCTAGAAAGTTCTGTGGGATATCCTTGTACCAGAACCTTTGTCTGCCTGGCTCTCTTGGAATTTAAAATGCTTTTATTTATTATTATTGTATATGGGGTGCATGTGTCACAACACACATGTGGAGGTCAGAGAACAACTTCGTGGAGTTGGTTCTGGGGACTGAACTCAGGTCACCAGCCTCAAAGGGCAAGCACCTTTACATACTAAGCCATCTCACCAGCCCTTTCTAAGCATTTGTGGTGGACACATGGGGTCCTTGTGAAGTGTCGGACACTCCTCTTATTCCCCTGGAGCAGTCACCCCATCCAGGGCTCTGTCTTCCTAGGAAGAGTGAAGCGACAGCTGGCCCAAGGCTTCCAGGGTTGATTGGAACAGAGTGACAGAGGACAGGACTGTCCCTGAGCCCCACAGAGCTCTGAAGACTGCCTGTCGGGCCTTGCACATCCGTGGGCCTAACTTCAGATCTTTTACTCCTCTTTT
This sequence comes from Rhizomys pruinosus, assembly GCA_009823505.1. NCBI lineage: Eukaryota > Metazoa > Chordata > Mammalia > Rodentia > Spalacidae > Rhizomys > Rhizomys pruinosus. Next base: position 893,969 of record VZQC01008797.1, read on the forward strand.
GCCCTAACCTAGCCAGCCAGTTTCTGAGGCTCAGATCAAGAAGCTACAAAAGTTACATGCCCACAGCCTTGAGTCCAGGGCCCAGCTGGACACATGCTGGAATATACTTTAAAGGGCAGGGTGGAGGGAGGGGCAAGCAGGAAAGGCTGGACATAGAGCCAGGTGACCTGGTTTGCCGTCCCTGCCATGGACCAGTCCTTTCTCCTCTGAAGTCCTTGTTCCCTCTTCTGCAAAGTGAGGGATTGGGCAAGTGACCTCTGAAGTAGGCACCGTAATCCTAACAGGACCAAAGAGAGCTCTACTGGGGAAGAACGAGAAACAAGCAAACTAAAAACCAGAAACCCACCCACCTACCCAACCTGCTGTGGAGTGTTACCTCTGCCTACAAGAAAAGAGTAACAGCCAGAGAGATGGCTCAGTGGTTAAGAGCACTGGCTGCTCTTGCAGAGGACCTGGGTTTGTTTCCCAGCACCCACATGACAGCTAACAACTCCAGTTACAGGAGATTTGATACCTTCTTCTGGCCTTTGTGGAAATTTCACACACATGGTGCACTTACATACAAGCAGGCAAAACACTCACATATGTAAAATAAAGATAAAAGAAAAAAAATTTTTTAAGGGTAAAAGCTAAGGTCATCTCCTGCCATGCAAGGCCTTCTGACAAGGCCACAGTGGCCACCCTCAACTCACATGTCTTCCTCTCCACACTCGGCCTCCCTTTGTACTTCAATGCCGGTGGCCATTGGTGTCACTAAAGAGACCTGGGCCTTAGTGAACCAACTATGACACTGGAAATTCAAACTCCTCCAGCATACTATAAGGCAGGCAGAACATCTCCTTTACAGAGGTCTCGCAGGACCAATGAAGTTAAACCACTAATTCAAAGTTCCCAGCAGGACACAGGCAGCCCCGCTTTACCCACCCTGAGAAGAACCAGTGCAGACGGGTGTGGGGGTCATAAAAGTGCAGCCTCTTGGGGCTGGAGAGATGGCCTAGCGGTTAAGAGCACCAACTGCTCTTGCAGAGGACCCAGATTCGATTCCCAGCACCTACATGGCGGCTGAGAACCGTCTTTAACTCCAGTTCCAGAGGAATCCGACACCCTCTTCTGACCTCCACGGCATTGCGCGACACAGGTGCACAAACCTACGTGCAGACAGTACATTCATACATATAAAAAATAAATAAAATTTTAAAAAGTGCAGCCTCTTTTCAATGCAATTTTTGCCTTTACCCAATTTTATTCAATTCTATCCAGATACCTTCATCTGCTAAGACCTAAACTCTGACTCGTGATTTCTACCTGTAACTGATAAAAGTGACTGGGAGCCGGGCGTGGTGGCGCACGCCTTTAATCCTAGCACTTGGGAGGCAGAGGCAGGCGGATCTTTGTGAGTTCAAGGCCAGCCTGGTCTACAGAGTGAGTTCCAGGACAGCTGGGGCTACAGGGAGACCCTGTCTCAAAAAGACCAAAAAAAAAATAAAAATAAAAATAAAAGTGACTGGGGAGGTGGCTCACTGGATAAAAGCATGAGGACCTGAGTTCGAATCACAAGCACTCACATAAAAACCAAGAGTAACTATGTGCATGCTGTGCGGAATGGAGACGGGAAGATCACAGGGCTTGCTAGCTCTGGATTCAGTGAGGGACCCTGTCTCAAGGCAACAGAAACAATAGTAATAGAGCAATGCACCCAATATTTTCCTTTAGCTTCCAGGTGTGAGGAGAGAGAGAGAGAGAGAGAGAGAGAGAGAGAGAGAGAGATTGTAAATATCAGAGAGTTGTTAATGTTCCATCAGCATTAAATGAGAATGAACCTCCCCTTGGCTTAAAGAGAAAAGTTAAAACATAAGTGTAAAGGGAATAATGTTTCACTATGAGGTCCAATGCTTTTCAAAACATGACAGCTTTATGGAACTATAATTCATATACCACACAACTCATGCATTTAAACAGTATATTGAATGTGTGAAAATAAACTGTCCCCATTACCAATGTTGAAACATCACCACCACCCCAAAGAGCCCACGAGTGTTAGCACTCATTCACTACGTCCCCCCAAGTCCTCTTCCCCTGCCCGGTCCTGGCAAACATTAATCTACTTTCTATCTCTATGAATTTGCCTATTCTGGATATTTCCTATAAATGGAACCATACAGTATGTGGTTGGATTCATTCATTTTGTATAATGTTCTCAAGGTTAGCCTATGTTGCAGTATAATTAGCATTCCACTCTTTTTTACTGCCAGTCAATAATTCCACTGTATGCATGTGCCACATTTTATTTATCCATCTGCTGGATGATGGACATTTGGGCTGAATCCACTTTACAATCCAAGAGTTTCAGATAAGAATGTTCCTCTCCGCCTAGATGTGCAAGCTTCAACACAGAGCATTGCTTTGGCTGCGGCCACCTGGGTTCCATTCCTCATCTGCTATTTGACGAAGGCCAGATAGGCTTTCAAAATCAATTCCTTTTATAAGATTTTTAATTTTTATTTATGTATATGTATACATATAATGCACATATATGTGTATTTTATATATCTGGAGGAGCATTATGTACACATAAGTGCAAGTACCCAAGGAGACCGGAAGAGGGCACTTGATCTCTTGGAGCTGGAGTTACAGGTGGTTATGAGCAGCCTGATATGGGTGCTGGGAACTAAGCTTCAAATCCTCTGAAGGAGCAGGAAGTATTAAGCCATCTCTCCAGCCCTTCAAAATCAATTCCCATTGAGGGGGCAAATCACAGGTTTTACATACAGCAACTGACCCCTGCATTTATTTCCACAATAATTAGAATTACACACTAGAAGTTATTTTCTGTATCTTCTGGGGAGGAAAGTTATATAACATAAAATTAATTCATAGCTAATTTAATTTGGAGGAAAGTAAAAAACAAAAATTGAAAAAACATAACCCCCACAAAAATCAAAGGGTAGAGAAAGGAAGGCAGATAGAAGTGGCTTAATTGCTTTAATCCTCCATATTAAAGCATATTCACAGTTAACAGTAAGTTACTCATATCAATAAATATGCTTCTTTAAAAGAAAAAAGGAAAAAACAAGCTGGGTATGGTGGTGTATGCCTTTAATCTCAGCACCTGGGAGACAGAGGCAGGACAATCAAGAGTCCAAGGTCATCCTCAACTACAAGATGGGTTCCAGGCCAGCCTGGGCTACATGAGACTGTACCTCTAAAAGGCCCAAAATAGAAGCTGGAGAGGTGGCTCAATGGTTAAGAGCACTAGCTGCTCTTTCATAGGACTCAGGCTTGGTTACCAGAGCCCACATGGTAGCTAACAACCATCCATACCTCCAGATCCAAGGCCTCCACAGGGATTGCATGAGATGAGTGTACTTCTATACCTACAGGCAAAACACTCATACACATAGATACACATAGAATGAGTAGATGGATGGATACATACATACATACATATATAATTTTTCAAAAAATCTTAAAGCCCAAAATAAATAAGTTTAGGGATACTATTCAAAGCCACAAAACCACTGCTATTAAAGCTAAATATATCTTCCAAATTACTAAAGAGAAGCCAGATAGCAAATTTAGAAGGCAAACAAAAGGAAAAAACCCACATAAAACAGAATAGCTAAATCATGTAACAGATACAATAAATGTAAATAGATTGTTTTTTAAAATCCTTATTCCTTACAAAAGAATTTCATTAGATTAGGGCCAAGTCAAAGGGCTTTCCAGATTTCCACCACTTAAAGAACAAATGTGTCAGTGACGCACTTGTGTATGAAAAGACAGACCCAGCTTGACAGCATTCCTGAGGGTTAAACCTTGCCCATCTCTGCACCCAGCATCAGTGTAGCGCAACAGGCGAAGCTCCTACTTGATGTGTTTTGACTCAAGTGCCAGCCTCAGACGTGGCTGCCTGTGAAGACACTTCAAGCTTCAGTGTTTGGAGAGTAAAATGAGGTTTGTAACAGGACATATACACTCTGTAGACATTGCGTGGGGAGCGCTCAGCAGAACCCCAATAAAATAGTTATTATTAACACTACTATAACAATGATGTGGGAGCTACTTGGAAACATGGAATAAAAAGTTAGTGCTGCTGGGAGTGGTGGCATACACCGTTAATCCCATCACTCGGGAGGCAGAGGCAGGTGGATCTCTGTGAGTTCAAGGTCAGCCTGGTCTACAGAGTAAGTTCCAGGACAGCTGGAGCTAGAGAGAGACCCTGTCTCAAAAAGACAAAAAAAAAAAAAAAAAAGTCGGTGCTAATGACCTGGAGAGATGGCTCAGCAGAACTGGCTGCTCTTACAGAGGAGCCTAATTCAGTTCCCAGCACCCACATGGCAGCTATCAACCCTCTGTAACTCCAATGCCAGGGAGTCTGAGCTGACTTCCCTGGGCACTGCATGACATGGGGGCACTCACATACATGCAGGAAAAACACTTGTACATATAAAATAAATGCAAATAAATAAATTGTTAAGGTTTGGAGTGAGTTTTCTATTTTTATCGTATTATCTTTTTGTATTTTTTATTATATTTTAAGGGATTCACAATATAAGAGCACAGTTGTTTTCAGATCACATTGACGTTGCTCAGTTTGCCATACAATTAGGTAACTGGTGCTAGCATCCACAGATGAGGGATACCATTCATCGTTTGTTTTTCTGGGACTGTGTTACTTCACTCAGCATGATATCTTCTAACTCCATCCATTTATCTGCAAAGTTCATGATGTCATCTTTCTTTACAGCTGCATAGAACTCCATTGTGTAGATAGATGTACCACATTTTCTCTATCCACTCGTCAGTTGAGGGGCACTTGGGTTGGTTCCAGCTCCTATATTATCTTTTCTAAGCTCTGTATGTGCATGTATGTGTGTTTGCATGTTGGTATGTGTGAGTGTGGGCATGAACACTTGACTGTATGCCCCCAAGTGTAAACCCTTGCCTTCTACCTTGTTTGAGACAGTCTCTTACTGTTCGCCATTGTGTACACCCATGAGCTTATGAGGATTCTCCTGTCCACATTTTCCATCTCACCACAGAAGTAGTGGGCTACGTACAGATGTGGGCCTCACATCCAGCTTTATGTGAGGTCTGAAGGCCTGAACTCTGGTCCTAATGCACATAGTAAGTATTTTACCCTCTGAGCTATCTCCCCAGTCCTGTATTCGATTTTTTGAATTTTTTATGAAGGGGACATATTAAATGAAAAATTCATTTTCAGAAAGGAACAGAGGGAAAGACAGGGGTGGAAATAGGCAGGGACAGAAAGAAAAGAGAAAAATGGGATAAACAAGACCCGACAAGGGCGCCTCACAAGAGTCAGGGGAACAGCCAGCCAGGCTGTCTTCCAACAAATCACACGACACTAAAGTAGCTCCCTCGGGGCCTGGCCTGGCCTGCCCAGCCTGGGAGAATCTAGAAAGCACCACGCTCAGGCCGTCACAGGCAGCTCCCTCACGCCTGCAGCCCTGGAACATGCCACGGCCAGGGACAGATGCCTCCAGGAAACGCAACCAGCCTGCCATCCCTGGTCAGGACAGAGGAGTCAGCGGGTCAGGCTCAGAGCCTGGGACTACATTGGGCCTTCCCATCCATCACTAGACCTGATAGTTGTCCCTACCAGATGTTCCTGCTGACATTTCCCAGGTCTCGTTGAGCATGAGGGCCACGTCGGGGAATGTCCCCAGTTGCAAATTAACATTCACATAAATAACAAGGCATGCTCCACTAAAGAAGAAAAATGAGTCTTGCTGCAGTGGGAACATTTGCCAAACCATCAAGAGGTGCCGTTTTTCTTTCAAAGCTACCATATCTCACCAGTTGGACCACAGCAGACTGTGGCCTTGAGAGGCGAGGTGAAGGAGGAGCACAGGACATGGTCCAAATGCCTTGTTCAACAGGCCCTTCCCTGGGCTGGCACCCAGCCTGGGGTGGCACAAGCTAGATCAAACCCAAAATCCTTGTGTGGCCATCAGCTGCCTTCCCGTCTCCCTGGAGGCCTGCATGGACTCTGCACTTTTCTGACCGTACCCTGGAGGCAAGCCTGTCTGTGCATCAGGAACCCTAGTCTATGCGGTCTGGTTGGTGGGCTGGGATAGCATGAGCCATGTCTAGGCATGCCAAGGAAGACTCAGAGGGAGGTATGCAATCCCCCAACCCCCACACCATCATCCTGATGGGTGGGAAATGGGGCAAGGTGTCATCAGCCACCTGCATACACAGGGTCCAAAGACCCACAGACAGTGATTGCTACCTATCCATAAGGAAGCACCCCTTCCCCCCGCCCAGACCCAGCCTCGTTAGCAGACAAAGCTTTCAAGAGTCCACCCCAAGGCCTCAGGTGACCCCAGCAGCACCCTGTTGGCATTTGTTACAAGTTCATCTAACCCAGAGCAGCTAGATTGAAGGTTCCAGGAGGACGTTGTTGGCATGGGACCTGCCTCCTGAACCTCCTTGGGGCCTCTGTATCGGTGTGTTAGGCCTGCCATAGCACAGAGCCATAGACAGGTGGTTATGCCACACATGCTCGTTCTCTCCAAGCTCCCAAGACTGAAGTTCAAGGTCACACTGTCAGCGTGTTGGATCTTTCTGAGGCCGCTATGTTGGGCTATATACATGGCTGTAGTCTTTCTTCTATGTGCCTGTGTCATGATCACGTCTTATAACGACATCAGTTACATTGGATCAGAGGCCTCACTCTTTAGGATCATCTCGTAAGCACAGCCGCATTCTGAAGTGAGGCGGGGAGAAGCCTTCAACAGATGAGTTCGGAAGAGAGGCAAGATCCAGCCTGCGTGGCTGCTCTGCCCTGACACCACACAGACCCAAAACTAGCTACTGACGGCTGCACCGGGACAAAGCTGAGCTTATGCACCAAGACAGGAGTCAGCTAGGCAGGTAACTCTCAGAATTGTCCCCCAGTGCACCCCAAATCAGATAAGTAGAAAAGCCATAACTCTGGAGAGGTCTGAGCACGCCTGGGGCTAGCCACATCCTTCCCAAATATGTCATTTTCACCTGTATGGCAGAGTAGATACTGGCCCAGATACTGCACTGCCAGTGAGCAGGGAGCAGGTGCCAGGACCTCCTCTTGCAATTCTGCTCTATTCTGTCTATGGGAACATGCAGGAGACACCCCAGAGTCCATGCCTGGAGCCCACTACAAGCCACAATCCTCCACTAGGGTAGGGAGTCCAGCTTTGTCTCCAGAGGTGTCTAGGGCTCCCATGAAGATATTTGCTACATGTTCACACATCCTAGAATTTTCTGAGTAATCCTAAGACTATCTACAAAGCTTTCAGAAGACAGGGCTTTGAACTCTAAGATAGAGGGTTTTTTTTAAGGTATTTTATTATTTTTATTTGTTTATTTTTGTATTTATGAGATAGGGTCTCCCTGCAGCCCCAGCTGGCCTGGAGCTCACTATGTAAACCAGGCTAGCCTTGAACTCATAGAGATCTGCGTGACTCTGCCTCCCCAGTTCTGGGATTAAAGGCCTAGGCCACTACACCCAGCTCTATTATTTTTATTTTATGTGTATGAGCGTATTGCCTGCATGTGTTTAAATGCACCTGTGTTGTGCAATGCCCTCGGATGTCAGTAGAGGGAGTTAGATTTCCCTGAAACTGGGGTTACAGATACTTGTTAACTGCTGTGTGGGTGCTGGAAGTCTAACCCAGGTTCTCTCCAAGAGCAGTCAGTGTTCTTAACCACTGAGCCATCTCTCCAGCCCAGCATGTTCTCATTAGGATCCTGCTGTGTAAATGGAAAAACCAGAAGAAGTCCTGGGTCCCAGGGAAAAGAGCAAGAGGCTAGGCCCTACCTCTTCCCATGCAGGCTGCTCCAGGAGGATTCAGTGGTCAGAGAGGACTCTCGCTCACACGCCAAGGGCCCAGCGGCATGGTTGATGGATTGGCACGGAGCTTGCAGCCTCTAACTCACATCTGCTCAGGGTGGGGACAGGTGGCAGATAGTCGAGGTCACAGTGGAAAGCAGAGATGAGGTGGGACAGTCAGGGACATAGTCCACCACTCCACCATTCAGTATGTGGTCAGCCATTCCTCTCTCTAAGCCTCAGTTTCCCCAGAGGTGAGATGAAGTGTTTCAGAGGGGAGTGGCGAGATGTAGAGGGATATGCCTTCTACATTGAATGCTCTGAGGGTACCCGGGTCTGGATGCTTTCTCACAGGACCTTGACTGACACCTCCCTGGGACTCTTGGCCTTGTGCCTCTCTCTAAACATCTCAGGCCACACATAAGACTCTGGTGTCCTGCCCAACTTTGATTTCCTTCAGATCACCCCTTCCTGCTCTGATCTCAGAAGCCTTCCATGGTATCCGGGACAGGCTGACCGCCAACTGTCCTCTGCCCGCCTGCCCAGCTGCCACTCCTGGGTTGGGCAGCCCTGCCAGGACCCCAGGCTGTCTACTGCCTCTTCTTGTCCAGATTTCCCCAAACAAAAACCAGGCCACACCATCTGACAGAAGAATGTGTCTGGTTTATTTATGGGAAGAGACGGGGCTGTCAGGGCCAGGCTGTTGTGCTGGAGCCAGACTGCTCGACAGACCTTCGGACAGTCCATCATGTGTCCTTGCTTGGTGAGCAAAGACCCAGAGGGAATGTGACAAAACAGGATACCCAGCACCAGAGAATCCCCTCTGCTGACGCTGGGAGAATTCTCCATTCTGGAGCAAGCACAGTAGTCCACATGGCCCTGGGCCATCTATGGGTCATCAGGGCCTGGTCCTGAACCCTGAGCACAAGGTTAACAGTGACCAACAGCACTGCACTTAAAATACTCCAGGCTCAGCTGCACCTACATCATTAGATTGTGCCAAAAGTGCAGGGCAGTCACCCTGGGGTTAGGTGTGGCGTAGGATTCTGCTCCTCACCGGGGCCTAGCTGTCCAGTGTCACACTGGGAGACAGTGGCAAGACCCAGTGTGTAAAAGGTCATGGCAGGGTCAAGTCCAGTGACCTTGCAACCTTGCCTGCTCCAGTCACCCTGCCCCTACCCATACAGACTCCCAGGACACAGCATGGCACCCATGCATGACAGCACGGCTCGCCTTTCAACAACGGCTGGCCTTTCAACAACGGCAAGCTTGGACTCTCACAGGAAGCAGAGAAGGTGAGCTGAAGGCAACTTTGAGACAGAACAGTCGCACCCTGACTGTGTCAGAGAGCAGGCTGCAGCCCCGGAATGTCCCTCACCAACCATGGAGGGCTGCTTCCAGTCCTTCAGAGCTCTGTCCCTCTTCAGAGGCAGCTTGCCCCCAAAACGCACATCAAATCACACCCTGAGCACTGCAGGACGGGGATTCAGCTTGAGAATGCTTGCATTGGGCCATGTCGGGGCATGGGAGTGAAATACTAGATAATGATAGTAATGGATTCTGACCCATGGAAAAACTAAATATACATGAGTCAACACTGTTAGAAATAAAAGACTTGGGCTGGGCGTGATGGCGCACGCCTTTAATCCTAGCACTCGGGAGGCAGAGGCAGGTGGATCTCTGTGAGTTCAAGGCCAGCCTTATCTACAGAGTGAGCTCCAGGACAGCTGGGGCTACAGGGAGACCCCGTCTCGAAAAGCCAAAAATAAAAATAAATAAATAAAAGACTTGGTATAATAAGTAAATAAGGGAGGCAGGGCAGCTCATCCTCATGGAAGAATCAGTCAGTAGATGCTGGGGAGTGTGAAAGAAGAAGACAGCCGTCCTACACAGGACTCGGAGTAACGAAGCTAGGGCCGACCTGGAAGCCTTCTCCCTGAAGACCACCTCTCATAGTTCTAGAAGATACTATGCAAGCTGCTAAGGGAGGAAACCAATCAACATTCCAGCCCAGTCCTAAAGCCTGATGACCACAATGACTGGCACAGCAAACTAGTGGCACTGTCATCTGGAGGAGAGGGGGTAACCAACAGCCATCTAACTGGACTTAAAGCCCTCTCAGTGGGAGGGAACTCAGGTGGCACTATAAATAGAGCCAAAAACACATGGCTGGAGAGGTCATAGATCCTATAGAAAACTTTATCTCTGTCATATCTCTAGACAAATGAAATTTCTTATAGTATGCTAAAAAGAGATCTTTATATTTACAGACAAGTATACCATATACCACTAATCAAGGAAGTTTCTTTTTGCAACAGATGGAGGCTATTACAGAGTTCCACACTGGTCACACAGAGAGAATATGTGTCTGCGAGATGGCTAGCCCTAAGTGACACATCTACAGTGCAACCCCTACACCTAAGGCTCATCGAACCCATCAGAACAGGGACAGAGAGAATATTAATACATCCCCAGCTCTCACCCATGAAGCTTCTCACACATTCACACAAGAGTGTGGTGCACACAGAAGGCCACAACTGGTTTGGTTTTAGAGAATAAGACACTGCAGAGTGGGTGTCCCTAGACAGGACTCCTATATTAAACCTCAGCCACTCACAGCTCAGGGACAATTGTGGAAGAGGGGGCAGAAGGATTGTAAGAGCCGGGGCTGGTACATGAACCTAAGGAACAGAGGCTTTCAGGCCACTGGAAAGTTGCTCATATGGACTTGCAGCAATGCTGACAGCACGCACAAGAACCACGCCGCCTCAATCAGACAACGACCTACCACAGAATGGGGGAAAGGGACAGCAGGCACCAAGCCTAGCCAAGGAACTCTTGGCAAATGTTTACTGTGGGACAGTAGATCTTCCTTAAGGGAATGACTCTAGACAGGCCGACTAGACTCCAGGGGATGAACTTGCACTGAGGGACCCCAGGATAGAAATGCTTGACCAGAAAGGACTTAACATACATGACAGAGCATCTGAAGTCTAGTCGGGGAGGGGAGCTATGGGGTCAGGGAGAGAGGAGGAGGGATTAAGATGTATTAATATGAAATGCACAAAATCAATTAAAAAATGGAGGAAAAATAGAGAGCCATCCTAGACCCCACAGGCAAATGTCATAAGGATTGCTAATGTGAGAACCTCCAGCCCCAGGTCTCTGTTTCAGAGGCTTCAGGTACCCACAGTCAGGGAGGGTGAAAGAGAGACAGAGAGACTACATTTATGTAACTATGTGTGTGTGTGTGTGTGTGTGTGTGTGTGTGTGTGCCTGTACTTGTGTGTTTCTATATGTTTGGTTTGGTACCATCTGTCTTAGGGCTTTTTGGTTATTTTTATGAGACAGGGTCTTCCTGTAGCCCCACCTGGCCTAGAACTCACTATGTAGACCAGGCTGGCCTCTGTCTCACAGAGATCTACCTGCTTTGCCTCCTGAGGGCTGGGATTAAAGACATGTGCCACCACCACCATGCCCAGCTCAATCTGTCTTGGAATGTCCCCTCCATAGGCAAAGAGGAATGACTGGCATTACCACCCACGGGGGAGTCCCCAAGGACAGCACCTTAGCCACGTGAAAAGGGTCTCATCCTCAACAAGTCAGTTCAGCCCTGGCTGTGAGGCCCTGCAAGAGGGCGTGTCCCACTTCAGCCCATGAGAAATGCACCAGCTTGACCTATGACAAGGAACCACTGGACAAACCCATGTGGAGGCCCAGTCTGAAAGGAAAAGAGGTGACAGCACACTTCAAAAGCACCCAGGGTTCCAGGGAGACAGCTCTGGAGGTTCAGTGCCCACCCCACAAGCATGAGGACCTGGATCTGATCCCCAGAACCCACAGAAAAAAGCTGGCCATGGTTTTACAAACTTGTAATCCCAGCATTGAGGAGATAGAGGCAGGCGGCTTCCTGGGGTGAGTGGGCCAGCACACCCAGAGAACCTGGTGAGCTCCAGGCCAGTGAGGGACCCTGTCTCCAACAAACATGGTAACGGCTCCAAAAGTGGTGCTCGAAGTTGACCTCTGGCCTACACACACACACACACACACACACACACACACACACACACACACCCCACAGGGCAACAGTACAGCCAAAGCAGTGCCATAGGGCAGAGGTACAATCACCCCCCTCCCCAACCTTCTGCTATGATATAGCTATTCCCTTCCGGTATAAAATGATCATACCATGGCCATCAAGAAGCAGAGGTAACTTTGGCCTCGTAGTCATGACAACCAAATAAGCATAACAGTATGGTAATAACTATTCATAGCAGTAATAATAATAAGGATATTAATACTCCCTAATAGGAGAAGAGGCAGGGTCACCAAATCCTCATCTTGGATCCCCCTCTGTTCCCTCCAGCCTCACAGGTCTTGGGGTGCTGAAGTATAACAGGATGTGGAAGACTAACTAAAGGCAAGACTACGTGATGCAGCTTCCACGGGGTTGTCATCCATGACGGAGTGGGACTCTGTTCTGACAAAGCCACTTTGGGTCACCCATGTTCCTAGAAGTAACCCGCACCCGTGTCCTGTAAAATAACCCAACATGCTGGCTGCTTCAACACGCTACACCTGAGCAGAATGGTTACTCTGGCCTGTCATCAGTGCCTTACCTGGAGTGAGTAGATATTTGCTCATGTTCCCCAGCAAAGGCAACACCATGCCTGCCCGCAGGGCTCACAGGATGTCCCGAGAGCTCCAGAGAGCTTGTGACTGTGAACTTGTCTCCAAATCCAGAGCACTCAGCTTCATGAGCAAGCTGCTGGAAGTGGGGTGCTTCCTTCATGAGGACAGGCGGGGCTGGGCCACCAGGATGTGCTCCGCACAAGCTGACACAGACTCTCAGTGATTCCCACTCATGTCCAGCATAGAATGAGTTTAGGGCTCTGGGCTTAGTTGTCCCCAAGCCTTGAGCAGAGGGGACATGTGCGCTTTGTATGCGGTCACGAGCTTTTGTTCATCTGTCTGCACCGATTTCCGTGCTGTCTCCAGGCTCTGGCATGCAGGAACAGGGTGATGGCTGCTAACGTATATCCTTTGTGTGCCTGTTTATGGAGAAGGGCTCTGTGCCGTTTTAGGGTAGTGTCCCTGAGCTAATTGCACCCATCTGCTTCAGGGTTTGTAGGGCTATGTGCTCAGCATCGGGTGGAGAGGAGACGTGTTCTAGGACAGAGGCAGCATCCTAAACAAGGAAGACGCAGTAGCAAGATGTGTCATTCTTCCTCTCTGCTAAAGTTCCTAATGATTATTTTTTAATATTTTATTATTTTTATTTTATGTGTATGCGTGTATTGCCTGCATTGTGTAAGTGCACCCATGTTGTGCAATGCCCATGGAGGTCAGAGAGGGCATCAGGTTCCCTGGAAGTGGAGTTAAGGACTGATGTTTGCCACCATGTGGGTGCGGGGAATTGAACCGGGTCCTCTGTGAGAGCAAGTACTCTTAACTGTTGAGCCATCTCTCCAGCCCCCCAAATAATGAATTTAACATCACTCAAAAATAAAAGTTGGCAATCAATCAATGGCCCACATCAATCAATCAATCAATCAATCAATCAATAAAGGCTCCCGTTCTCCTGCATCCTCTGGGTCTGACCTGCATTGGTGGCTGTCACTAACAAGGTGCAGAATGACCTCTGTGGGAGCCGAAGATGCGGGTGTTCCCAGGGCAGCTCAATGGGGGCACAAGACAGGAAACGGGCTTTGACCACCACCACCACCATTGTGGGGCTAAGGACCACAGAAGCAATAGGTGGTCCACTGCACCTCCACACAAGGAGGCGTTGAAGAGCCATGCACTGTGGAAGAACAGAAGAATGCTGTCCATTCCCACCACCACCCAGCTCTGGGAGACGTAAACGTGAAGTTAGCCAGGACCAGCACCCTCGACAATGCAGGACAGGGTGAAATGGCGCCTGCACCTACATGCTAATGAGGACAGTCACAAGCAGCAGTTGATCAACAAGAATGTGAGCACCTCTCCTCCTCCAGCCCTCTAAATCCCCATCCATCCATCTCTCCTCAGCCAACGTGGTTTGGGAATCATGATGTGCATCTTTTAACCAAATTGTGTAAAGGAAGAGTTCCTGTAAAATGTGTATGGCTCCCTGTACACCACAGGGACAGACATGTCTCTGGGAGTCCTTGTGGGATGGGGTACGATCAAGACACCCTAGGTGACTCTCCCTGGATTGTGCATGTGAGACAAACCCACTATTATGACAGGGCTGGCACACACCTCCACCCCAGAGCCCCGACCACTGCTCAGGTGGCTTCCAAGCTTATAACCCCAGCACTGGGGAGATGGAGACAGGCAGCTCCCTGGGGCTCGCTGGCCACCCAGCCTAGCCAAATTGGTGAGTTCCAGGTTCAGTGAGAGATCTCATCTCAAAAAAATAAGGTAGAGCACAAGTGAGGAACGAGGAATGAGACCCATGGCTGACACACATGCACACACACAAATGAAATTGTTTTGGAAATATAAACGCTTTTCTGTATTCCTAGAGGCTGTCAGCTCCGCACACCAGTTCATTCCCACTGTGTCCCCAGGTCCTGTGACATCCTTCCTGGGGGCACAAGAACTGTCCATCTGGCAGTCCCATGACCTCACCTTGGTGACAGTCTACAGTTTCTCACTGCCAGCACTCGAGTACGTGCTAACTCGGGAGCCTCCCCTCCCTGCTCTGGAGAAGACACCCTGGCTCCGCTTCCCTCTGCTCTCGTGAAGTAAGGGCCACAATGCTGTGTTGCTTTGTCCTGACAGACTCACACTTGCCTGCAAAGTGCTAATCTCTACCAGAGAGGCTAGCTAACTGTTCATTCCTCTAAGTAAGTCAGATGGATGTGCTGACTCGCACATGAGGGACTCTTATTCTAAAATGCTTTGTTTACATATCAGAAATTAGACTTGAGGCAAAAACTGGTGTCTCAACAAAGATTGTACATTCTCCTTTATCTTCAGCAACAAATGCACAGCGTCGCCATGGACTGAATGTGCCAGTGGCTGGGAAATAGGAGGCCACAACACACATGTATCATCACCTGCTCAACGCCAGGGAAAACAGTAACCGTGGATGATGAATCATAGCCCAGGACTTGAGTCCCACCTCCCTGTTACCATGAACAAGAGCCTGCTACTGGTCTTAGATCACAGCCCAGGACACACACAAGAAGGGGCCATGGCTAACAGACCCCAGTCCAAAACACACAAGGACATCAGCCACCCACTACCATAGCAAGAATATACCAGTGTCCTGAGAGAGCTCAGCCCAGGACAAGCACAGTGCCCTACCTTCCTGTTATGCCAGGGCCCAGCCCAGGATATACATGGACATGAGCTTCACATCACCATGGACCAGCACAAGCCTGAGAGGTCCCAGCCTAGAGAAAGTGCTGGAATTGGCTCCCAGGTAGTCTTCTCCCATAGTGGCATATTCAAGGCGTTCATCTTAATAACTCAGAACCAAGTACGCCATGCTGATGAAATGTGTTATAGCCTTATGTTGACTAGACTGCCCACTGCTGTGACAAATGCTGGACAGATACCATTTTCTAAGTCTATCTACTTATTTGTTTGTGTATTTAGAGACAGGGTCTCTTATAGTCCACACTGGTCTTGAACTCACTATGTGGTCAAAGATGACTTAGAACTTCCGATCCTCCTGCTTCCACCTTCTGAGTGCTGGAAGCCCAGCATGTACCACAGCTGCTTTGATAGATGTGATTCAAAGGGCAGAAAGGGTGCATCATGTGGAGAATGTGGTGGAGCATGGCTGCATCGTGTGGAAAGTGTGGTGGAGCACGGCTGCATCGCGTGGAAAGTGTGGTGGAGCACGGCTGCATCGTGTGGAAAGTGTGGTGGAGCATGGCTGCACCGTGTGGAAAGTGTGGTGGAGAACGGCTGCATCGTGTGGAAAGTGTGATGGAGCACGGCTGCATCGCGTGGAAAGTGTGGTGGAGCATGGCTGCACCGCGTGGAAAGTGTGATGAAGCACGGCTGCATCGTGTGGAAAGTGTGGTGGAGCATGGCTGCACCGTGTGGAAAGTGTGGTGGAGAACGGCTGCATCGTGTGGAAAGTGTGGTGGAGCACGGCTGCATCACGTGGAAAGTGTGGTGGAGCACGGCTGCATCGCGTGGAAAGTGTGGTGGAGCACGGCTGCATCGTGTGGAAAGTGTGGTGGAGCACGGCTGCATCACGTGGAAAGTGTGGTGGAGCACGGCTGCATCGCGTGGAAAGTGTGGTGGAGCACGGCTGCATCGCGTGGAAAGTGTGGTGGAGCACGGCTGCATCGCGTGGAAAGTGTGGTGGAGCACGGCTGCATCGTGTGGAAAGTGTGGTGGAGCACGGCTGCATCACGTGGAAAGTGTGGTGGAGCACGGCTGCATCACGTGGAAAGTGTGGTGGAGCACGGCTGCATCGCGTGGAAAGTGTGGTGGAGCACGGCTGCATCGCGTGGAAAGTGTGGTGGAGCACGGCTGCATCGCGTGGAAAGTGTGGTGGAGCACGGCTGCATCGTGTGGAAAGTGTGGTGGAGCACGGCTGCATCACGTGGAAAGTGTGGTGGAGCACGGCTGCATCACGTGGAAAGTGTGGTGGAGCACGGCTGCATCGCGTGGAAAGTGTGGTGGAGCACGGCTGCATCGCGTGGAAAGTGTGGTGGAGCACGGCTGCATCGCGTGGAAAGTGTGGTGGAGCACGGCTGCATCGTGTGGAAAGTGTGGTGGAGCACGGCTGCATCACGTGGAAAGTGTGGTGGAGCACGGCTGCATCACGTGGAAAGTGTGGTGGAGCACGGCTGCATCGCGTGGAAAGTGTGGTGGAGCACGGCTGCATCGCGTGGAAAGTGTGGTGGAGCACGGCTGCATCGCGTGGAAAGTGTGGTGGAGCACGGCTGCATCGTGTGGAAAGTGTGGTGGAGCACGGCTGCATCACGTGGAAAGTGTGGTGGAGCACGGCTGCATCACGTGGAAAGTGTGGTGGAGCACGGCTGCATCGCGTGGAAAGTGTGGTGGAGCACGGCTGCATCGCGTGGAAAGTGTGGTGGAGCACGGCTGCATCGCGTGGAAAGTGTGGTGGAGCACGGCTGCATCGTGTGGAAAGTGTGGTGGAGCACGGCTGCATCGTGTGGAAAGTGTGGTGGAGCACGGCTGCATTGTGTGGAAAGTGTGTCGGAGCACGGCTGCATCGCGTGGAAAGTGTGTCAGAGCACGGCTGCACCATGTGGCAAGTGTGGTGGAGCACGGCTGCATCGTGCAGAAAGTGTGGTGGAGCACGGCTGCATTGTGTGGAAAGTGTGTCAGAGCACGGCTGCACCGTGTGGCAAGTGTGGTGGAGCATGGCTGCATCGTGTGGAAAGTGTGGTGGAGCACAGCTGCATCATGGAGAGTGTGATGGAGCACGGCTGCTCACCTCCTGGAAGCCAGGAAGCAGACAGAAATAAGAGGAAGGGACCGGGCAAAAAACTATAAGCTTCAAAGCTATGTCCTGTGACACGCCTCCTCCAGCTAGGCTCCACCTTCTAGTGCCACCCTCAGAGGGTCAAGCCTTCAACATATGAGCCTACGGTGGGGGTGGGATTTCTTATTCAAGCAACAGCAAACCTAGAGTCAGAGTTGAGGGCTTAGAAACACAGCCAGGCAGCTGTTGGCAACAACTGGCCCTCCTTCAGTTCGCTTAGTTCCCAAATCAGGAACTATGTGTCCCCACACTTGCTGTGCCAGCAGCCAGCTCCCCACCAAGGTACTGTCCCCCCATCCTTCAGATCATAAGAAAATCCTGCATCCCCTCCCCAGGTACCAGTAAAACCCTCCTCCCCTCCACAAACTCTTCTCAGCAATCTGGCCTCTATTGCTCCTCTTCCCCAAATGCAGCATCCACATCCACTATCCTCTTCCCCAAGGCTACTGGGGACCTTCATATCCCCTTCTTTGGGCCTCTCTCTGGAGCATCCTTGGTTTCCATGGTATCAGAAGCAACCAGTTCCCTCATACTCCAGTGACCCTAGACCACAGAGCACATGTTTCCTTCAAAAGCCCACTTAACATTTACAGAAGCTGAGCAAACACCAAGAGTTGAAGCAATTTCAGAATTCTCCAAGTCTCAGCGCACCCAGGTGGCCTCTGTGCTCATAACTCGGGTATTTGGTCTGGACCAGGACATTCCTGCCAAGTCTCCATGGAGACTAACTCTTCCTGTCTTGCCAGAGCTTGGCAGCTGTAGAACATGCCTGATATCCTGTTGCTATGAATCTGAATGTATGTATCCCTTCAAAATTCATATGGTGAAACACTAGTCCCCAGGTTGATGGTTTGAGAAACTGAGGCCTTTGGGAGACCATGAAGTCATGAGATGGAGCTCTCTGGAAAAAAAAGACTCAGGGGAGCTTGCTTGTCCTGTCTACTGTATGACAGTCAAGTGAGAAAAGACCACTACAACTGAATCGGCTGACTCCTTGATCTGGGACTTCAGAACTGAGGAGACATGTTCTGTTGTACTATGTCACCAAGAACTGAGATAGAGCCTAGATACATCCAGAAATGTTTGAGGGGAGGGCAAAGTGATGGTAAGCAGATCTCTGTAGGACACTGTCATGTATGCTAGTTAAGAGATAGAGTGTCACTGCCATGGTGAAAATTTAATATAAACACTAGCGAGGTCTGATTTCAGCTTATAGAAGACACTGAGGATATGGAATGTTTGGGTTATAGCAGAAATTAACATGAAAGATTAACAAATTAAACTTCAACCACTTAGAAATTTTTCAAACAATCCCCTAAATAGCTCTTAGATTGATAGAAGCAAAACAGCAAGTACTTGTAAAAAGGGTGATATCAAGAACCAACGTATCAGTATTTCTGAGTGAGACCAAAGCTGTCACCAGAAGCAAATTCATAGCCTTAAATGCTTTGTGATTGTAGATCAAAAGAAACAGAAGTTAACATTCACATCAAGAAGACAGAAGAAAGGCCACAATATACCTAGGGTAAATAAGATAATGAAATCCTGATGACATCAGTTTGATCCCTGGAACTGACATAAAAGCAGAAGCAGAGAACCAACTTCACAAAGCTGTCCTCTGAGCTTCACATTGTGCATGCACCCACACACAATAACAATAATAATAATTTTAAATATATGGCACAAGATGGAAAATGGTCACCAACCTAGTCAAGTTACATTGTTGCTGTGGCCATAAACTCACTAGCTTAAAATAACACAAATTATCTCAGAGTTCTAGAGATTAAAAGCCCCAAAGAAGTCTCTTAAAGCTAACATCATGTCTAGGAGGCCGGAGAGATGTCTGGGTGGCTAAGAGCACTGGCTGCTCTTGCAGAGGACCTGGGCTCGATTCTTAGTACCTACATGGCAGCTAACAAATCATCCTTACTCCAGTTCCAGGGGATCTGATGCCCTCTTCTGACCTCCGCAGGCATCATATAACACAGGTGCACTTCCATACATGCAGGCAATACACTCAGACACATAAAGTGTGTATAAGATGGTGATCCTTACGGAAGCGCTAAGGAGAATTCATTGTCATGTCTTTGCCAATTTCAAGAGGCCTCTTGCATTGCCTGGCTTGTACCCCCGCCTCCATCTCCAAAGCTGTTATCCTTTAGTCTCTCCTTGACTCTGACCTGCCTCAATCTTCCTTTTCTAAGAGCCCTTGCAATTTCATTAGGCTTCTTTGGATAATCCAGCATAATGTTCACTTCTTAAAGCCAACTAATGAGCCACTGTCATTTCATCCTCCATTCCCAGTTCCCCAGGCCACCTAACACAGCACAGATTCCAGGGACGAGGACCCTGTATCCGTGTGGGGAGATCATTATGTCTCCTACAATGGTTACTCCATAGTGCTAGGATATCACAAATTTTTCCCACTTTTTTCTTTCCAATTTTTCTACAGTGGTTTTTGTGTGTGAGTAAATATTTGATATGATGGGGGAAATTACCTGAAATTGTGAAAGTGAGGGAAGAACAAAAGGAAAGCGGTTGCAGCATCCTTCTAGACACGTGTTCATCGTGCCCCTAAACCCTCTTTCTGGCTCATCTTTCCTTGCTCCCCTTGGCTGAGACCTGACCTGCCTGAGGATGGGACAGACCCTTTCGTTTCTGTGTCACCCACACTGAACACAGGGCTTTGGGCATAACAGGCTTTAGAAAATGCTTCATGAAACTTAGGATAAATCCCTTTACAAAGGAGGCCCTGCTTCTGTAAGAATGATGTGCATACTCAAATATGCTCTTTAAAGCTGAGATCCAAATCAACACAACAATATTATTTAAGTGTCCTCATACACAAAACTTAATTCGGAAACAGTCTGGGAAATGCAAGCCAGCAGACAGATAAAGCGTTATTGCTCTGGCCCTGGGGAAAACCCTTCATCTGCACAGAGTCAGAAGGATGTGAGAAGTTGGACAGGCCCCATAGGCCAGAGGCAGGAGTGTGTTCCCCATGGGCTGAGTGCCAGCTGCAAACATGGGCCTCCCCAGGGTGCAGATAGCAGCTGCCTCGGGCCAGACCTCCCAGCTGAGTTTAGGGAAGGTTCAGCCCTGCACTCTGGCTAAGCAGGCCCCCACTGTGAGACCACCACACTCTGAGGCTTTGTCAGCCTCTGCCTCCCAGAAAGAAAGCTCCAGAAGGCCAAGGGCATTGTCCAGAGGCCCAATTTAGCCCTGCCTTCTGTATTAGCTACTTCTAATTTTTATTTTTTTCCCATTACACTTATTTATTTGTGCACACAAATGTGCACATGTGTGCCGTGTCACACATGTGGAGGTCAGAGGACATCTTGCAGGAGTCAGTTCTCTCCTCTCACCTGAGTCCCAGGGATTCAACTCAGATCTTCAGGCTTGAAGGCAGGTGCCTTTACCTGCTTGCTGAGCCATGGCCTACTTTTCTTGTTGCTCTGACAAAAGGAACTTACAGGAAGTGTTTTTTTTTCCAGCTCACAGTTTAAGAGTACTTTCCATCCTGGCAGGGAAGGCATGGCTTCAGGAATGTAAAGTAGCCAGTAACTGTCCACATTCAGGAAGCAGAGTGAGGTGAATTTTGGGACCCAGCTACTTGCTCATTTTCATTCAGTCTTGGACCCCGGCCATGGCATAGTGCCTCCCAGGTTCAGGGTGAATCTTCTCACCTCAGTGGACCCTCTCCGGAAAGATTCCCACAGGCAACCCATCCCCCAAAGATTGGTCTCCTAGGCAATTCTAAATCCCATCCAATTAACACTCAGGATTAACTGTCACACCATCCTCAAATCCCATGGGGTAAAGAGAAGAACCCTATCTAACCGAAACCTGTATAATGATATATATTGGATGTGTTTGAGGGAAATGATGCAATATTTTTATCAATACACACATTCTTTTGGTCTTTTTTGAGCCAAGGCTTCCCTGTATCCCCAGCTGGCCTGGAACTTGCTATGTAGACCAGGCTGGCCTTGAACTCACAGAGATCCACCTGCCTTTCCCTCCTGAGTGCTGGAACTAAAGACGTGCACCACTACATCCAGGAACAATACACACATTCTCAAAAGAGTCAAACTAATTAACACAGCCAACATCTTGCCAACTTTACCATTCATGTAAAGTTCCCTCCATCCATTACTTCAGGCCACTTGGCCTTCTCCAGCCTGTTTTTCACGTGTAACATGGCACAAGGCAGCCATGTGTCACTCAACATGGGATACAATCTGATAGGTGCATTGTCAGACAAGCTTGCCACCGTGTAAGCAGTGTGGTCTTACATAACTACGATGGCCACATTGCTAGGTGACAGAATCTCATGAGATCACCTTTGCCTACACAACCTTCCAATGGCTAAAATGTTACTATGCAGTTTGGACTCAGTGTGTGTGTGTGTGTGTGTGTGTGTGTGTGTGTGTGTGTGTGTGTGTGTTTCTTATGGACTATACCACAATTTCCAGTTGGTTGTAAAGGAAACCTCACATTAAGTAATACCGCAGATAAATTCTACTGTTTCCTGGCTCTCCATTCTCAGTACAAACCTGTGTTTCTATTGGAGCTTCAAAGCTAAGATGTCAAAGTGTCAGATACTTGGAAGCTGTGCTGTCCAGCCCGGTAGCTCTAAGCCAAGGGAGGTTACTGAGAGCTTGACATGTGACTGGTCTGAATGGAAACGTGTGCTGTGTGTAAAATACACAACTGGACTTCAAAGACTTAGCACTAAAAAATAAAGGAAAAGAAGAGGAAAAAAACAAATGTAAAATATTTCACAGAAAATTCTGAAGTGCAGATAACACATTGAAATGATAATATTCTGGGATATATCAGGCAGGGTAGGACAGTATTAGCCATTTTGCAGAGTTGTCAAGGGATTAAAAACATGATGAAAAAAAAAAAAAGAATGTGAGCTCTTTGACACATCCCACTTTACAGATTGGGAAACTGAGGCTCCCAGCCATTCCATCACTCATTCAAGATCAGAGACCTAAGGACTAGCTAGGCCAGTCAGCTGACCCCAAAGTGTGACTCTCCCTGGGCCCTATTTAGGGATGGGGGAGTCTCCAGGGGTCTGCCCCATAGTTAATAATACCCCCCAAAAAGGTCAATCTACACACAGACATGCCCCACTTCCCTCCCCACCCCACCTATGAGTGGCTGAGAGAGCCAGGTGTAACATGCAAACACCAGCAAATCCATCATGTTAACAGCCTAAGGGAAAAGCACACAAAGCAATTATATCAATTGTATAGAGAAACGTGATAAAATATGATATCCATCTGTGAGCTGTAAAAGAAAAGTGCAACTAATATGGAAAGGAATTTTATAGCAAAAAAATTAAAGATAACATGAAACCCCATCATTAAAAACTGTTTTTCTCCAAGATTAGGAACATGTCCATTATAAATGTGCCGGAAATCCTACTGACACTCCCAGAAAGTACAATAAGCCAGAAAAATACATATAAAAGATAAGAAATTTAAGACTGTCACTATTCATAATCCTCATGATTGTCCAATATCCATAACTCCAAAAATACACAAAAGCAACTTCTAGAACTAATAAATTAGTTTAGTAAGGTCACAAAATGTGGGTCAAAACACAGAAACTCAATCAGATTTATACATTCTGGCAACGAACGTGAAATTTCTAAACTATTTACAAAGATGAAACAAAACAAAAATCTACTTCAGCTCTAGGGAAACGTCTCAGCAAGTCAAGGCACCTGCCCCACAGCCCGAGTCTTATCCCTGGGACCCACATGGTGAAGGAGAGTACCAAGTTCCACGAGCTGTCCTCTGACCCCCAGACTCATGCCATGGCACACATGTGTGTGCATGGGTACAGGTGTACACACGCACACACACACTCAAAATAAGCAAATGTGGAGCTGGGGAGATGGCTCAGCAGCTAAGAGCCCTGGCTGCTCTTCCAGGGGACCCAGGTTCAGTTCCCAGCACACACATGGCAGCTCACAACCATGCTCAACTCCAATGCTAAGGGATCCAATGCTCCCTTCGGCCTGCACAGGCATTGCACGACATGGGTGCCTTTACATACACACAGGCAAAACACTCGTACACATAAAAGAAGAGGCTTCTTTTTTACACTTTGTTCTTTATTTTTTTCAAAGCCAATTATTGATTGAAGCTCTGTGCATTTCATACAAAATTTCAAATCAAATCTAAACCTGTGCCCCCCTCTCTGGCAAACATGTTTTTCATCTTTTTCTCAATCTCTCTCAAAATTCTAGATGTAGAAGTCTACTGTTTCAAGCAGAAGTTTACCATTTCAGTCATTTCTTTGACACAGTCATTCTGTTGTTGTTGTTATTATTATTATTCCTTCCAATATTCATCACTTCAAAATATACACATATGCATGCCACATATATCATAGATTTTGGCATCTTCAGCTTGTGATTTTTTTTTCTTTATTAGGCTGAAAGATGTCATGTTTGAAGGCTCCTCCTTGGCAAGCCCAAACCACCATCAGTCCTGCCTTTGTGTTCCACACTGGGGTTTTCCCTTCCCATGGTCACCAAATGAGATCCAGTAAGCACCGAGTCCTGTCTTGATCTTCCAATACTGGTCTCCATGACACAGCCTGGGCAGTCCAACAATGGCAGTCTATACTCTGAAGAGGCTGAAACCCCAGTAGTAGCTCAGTCTACAAGTTGGATGTCTCAGCAGTCCTCATCTGGCAGTGAAGGTTTGGAGGATTCTAGGAGAGACATGAGTCTTCAGTCCATATTGGAAGGTTGAAAAGCTGTGTCTTCTCACATCTTTGAAGGATGGCAAAACCAGTGGCAGCCACAGGGTAGCTGCACTTGCCAGTAAGACAGGCAAAACAACTGCTCTTTTGTCTTTTTACTAAGATCTCAAGTTTTATACCTGAAGTACAATTTCTCAGGTCTTACTGTTTATTTCTGGTTATACTTTCCTTTTAGATCTTTAAGGCCTCACAGTTAGCCCAGATTAACCAAGGTTTTTGTTTTCTCAAGGTCAGTTGAGGATCTGATCCTCGAGGGTCACTCAAGGTTTTTTTTTGTGGGGGGGGAACCCTGGCTCCTTTTGGCTTTTCAATCACCAGTTCCGTCCACTCGAGGACAAAATCAGGTCTTGCTAGACCAGGCTTCCCTTTTTGTTTTTGTTTTTAATTTGTCTATTTATTTACATTTTTTTATCAAATCTAGACCTGTGTCCCCCCATCCCCCCACCCCACCAGAGCTCATGCATTCTGCCAAACATGCTTTTCATCTCTTTCTCAGACTTTCTCAATATTCTCCATATGGAAGTTGACTATTTTGAGCAGTTCTTTGATGCAGTCCTTTCTGTTGTTGTTGTTGTTGTTGTTGTTGTTGTTGTTTCTAATATGCATCACTCCCAACTGCTTTGGACAAAAGCTCAAGGGGCCGTGCACAAGAAATACTTACAACTAGGTAATTGGCACTAGCATCCACAGATGAGGGATACCATTTGTCGTTTGTTTTTCTGGGACTGTGTTACTTCACTCAGCATGATGTCCTCTAGCTCCAGCCATTTTCCTGCAAAGCTCATGATGTCGTCTTTCTTTACTGCTGCATAGAACTCCATTGTGTAGATGTACCACATTTTCTCTATCCACTCATCAGTTGAGGGCATTTGGATTGGTTGCCCAGCTCCGTGCTATTGGGAAGAGAGCTGAATAAATGCTGTGCATGTATTCCTGCGGTGGGGTGAGTCTTGGAGGGTACATGCCTAAGGAGTGGTATGGCTGGGTGAGGGGCAAGTTCATTCCAAGTCTTCCAAGGGTTCTCCACACCGGCGTTCCATAGTGGCTGTACGAGTTTACATTCCAGGAGTGGATGAGTTCCCCTTTCCCTACTCCTCCCCAGCACTTGGTAACATTGTTTTCTTGATCCTAGCCAGTCCTTTTGGAGTGAGATTGATATCTTAAAGTGGTTTTTGATTGCATTTCCTTAATATTAGTGATGTTGGAACACTTTTTAAAGTGTTTTTCAGCCATCTCTAATCTCCCAATACTTATAGTCTCTATTCAACGTCTTTGCTCCATCTATTGAGTGGGTCATTTGTTTTTCTTTTTCTTTGTTTTTGGAGTAGTTTATATATTCTGGAAAGCAATGCTTTGGCAGATGTTTCGGCAGTGAAGGTTTCCTCCCACGCTGTGGGATTTCTCTCAACTTCCTTGATTGTTTGTTTCTTTTGATGTAACAGAAGCTTTTGAGTTTAAATGTTGAGGTCCCCCATGTGTCAATTGTCAACCTTAAGTCCCGTGCAACAGCTGCTGTCCCGGATTTTAAGGAAGGTCTTGGCCGATGCCTATGTCTATGTCTTGCTGCCAACATTTTCTTCGATATCACCTGCGGGGTTTCACGTTGAGGTCTTTGCCATCTGGAGTTGAATTGTACAAGGTGGAGGTAGGGGTTTAATTTCATTCTTCTACAAGTGGTGATCCAGTTTTTTTGGGCCAATACCACTTGCTGAAAGATGCTGTCTTTTCTCCATGTGTCTTCTGGCTCCTCCCTTGTCAAATATGAGATGGGCTGAAATTGGTAATGTGATCAGGTTTGGATCTTCGGTTTTTTGTTCCATTGGTCAACAGAGTCTGTTTTTGTGCCAGTAACCAGGCTGTTTTATGACTATAGCCCTGTAGTAATAGTTTGAAGTCTGGATTGAGATCCCCCCCCCCCCATATTTCAAGTATTGCTCTTTTCACTCAAGGTTGTTTTGGCTATTCAAGGGTCTTTTGCTTTTCCAGATGAAGTTAAGGACTTTTTTTTCCAAGCGTGTGAAGAAAACTCTTGGAGATTTTGGAATTGGATTGAGTTAATCGATACAAGAGTGTTGGTAGAAATGGACATTTTTACAATGTGTTTGATTTGCCCAATCCATGAGCATGGGAGGTTGTTCCATCTTCTGATGTCGTCTTCAATTTCGTTCTTTAAAGGTTTAAATTTTTGTTGTAGAGATCTTTGATGTCTTTTGATTAGGTTTTTTCCTAGGTATTTTATTGTTTTTGAGGCTAATTGTGAGTGGGAAGGCCTCTTTGAAGTCTTTCTCCAGTTACATGTTCTTGGGGTAAAGAAAGGCCATTGATTATTTTTTTTAGGTTAATCCTGTATCCTGACTTTGCTGAAGCTGTTAATCATTTCTAGGGTTTTCTGGTGGAGTTGTTTTAAGCATCCCTTAAGTAAACAATCATATCAATCACAATAGGGATATTTTGACTTCCGCTTTTTCCAATTAGGACTCCTTTAATTTCCTTTCTTGCCTTATTGATCTAAAAGTGTTTCAAGCACAAGGTGAAGAGGAGTGGTGACAGGGGGCACCTTGCCAAAGTTCCTACCTTTAAAGGAATGGTTCTGTTCTTCCCTTATTTAGGATGATATTGGCTTGTGGTTTCCTGTTATGGCTTTGATTACATTGAAAGAAATGATCCCTCCAATCCAATTCCTTCCTTCTAAGGACTTTAAGGCATGAAGGAATGCTGGATTGTGTCAAAGGCATTTTCAGATTAAAATCAATTGAAATGATGGGGTGGTTTTTGTCGTTCAGTCCATTTATTGTTGTTGATGATGTTTAGTGAGTTTCATATGTTGAACCATCCTGAATCTCTGGTATAAATGATCCAACTTGGTCATGAGGGATGATCGTCTTGATGTGGGTCCTGTAATGCGATTTGCCAGTAAATCCTGTTAGAATTTTTGGCATCTGTGGTTTCATTAGGGAGATGGGTCCCTAAGGCTCCTTTTTGTTTGTATCGTTGCCTGGTTTTGGTATTAGAATTATTCTGGCTTTATAGAAGGAATTGGGAGAATTTCCTCCGACGTACCGTCTATAATAATGTTTCAGAAATAATGGTTGTAGGTTCTTTTTGATGTGTTTATAGAATTCTGCCGTGAACCATCTGGGCCTGGGCTTTTTTTAGTTGGGAGGTTTCTTATTACATCTTCAATTTCTTCATGTATTATGGGTCTGTTTAAGCTGTTGATCTCTTCTTGGTTGAGCTTTGGTGATTCCCAGGATTTCAGATATTCATCCATTTCTTCTAGGTTTTCAAACTTGGTAGAGTATAGGTTCTTGAAGTATTCCCATGTGATTTTCTGGATCTTTTCCTTGTCTGTTGTGATATTTCCCTTTTCATCACAGATTGTATTGATTTAGAGTTGTTCCTTCTTTCTTTTGGTTAACTGGGCTAAAGGTCTGTCTATCTTGTTTATTCTTTCAAAGAACCAACTTTTGGATTCATTGATTTTTTTGGTATTGTTTTCTTTGTTTATTTCATTGATTTCTGCTCTGATTTTTGTTATTTCTTCTGTCTGTTGCATTTAGGGTTCATCTGTTGTTGCTTCTCAAGTGTTTTTAGCTGTTGTCAGGCTTCCCTTTTTGAAGCTTGAGCAGACTTTGTTTTTTTTTTTTGACTGGACACTGACTGAAGTCCCATTAGTGGATCTCCAAGACTTTCCTGCACAGGAAGACTGGTGACTCACATTTGCAGGACATTTCAAGAGATGCCCCATGCATAGTCCCCCAGGACTTAGTTGGCCTCTGAGGGCAAAGAACAAAGTTATCCCTTAAGACCCTCGGCCAAATTGGTATGGGCATTAAGTATAGTCGTTAAGCATCCAGAAAGGCTGTTATACCAGCCTGATACTTTTAACTACTCTATAATATTTTAGAAAAGGCTTGGACAAAACCTCAAGTAACCTTGTATAAGAAATACTAAGAAGCATTCCCATAAAATAAATACAGTGGTTAGATACAATGTCATGACAAACTAGTTTTTTCACATTCCTTTGATCTTATATTACTCTAAAATATGCATACATACCCTCCATCCATACCAGAAATTCCTAACTCTGAAAATAAATGGTAGCTTAGTTCTAGAACCTGTTAAGGGATTCACAATATAAGAGCACAGTTGTTTTCAGATCATGAGGAATATAACATTAATGTTGCTCAGTTTACCTTACAACCAGGTAATTGGCACTAGCATCCACAGAAAAAAATAAGACTTTAGAAGCCGGGCGTGGTGGCGTACGCCTTTAGTCCTAGCACTTGGGAGGCAGAGGCAGGTGGATCTTTGTGAGTTCAAGGCCAGCCTGGTCTACAAAGTGAGTTCCAGGCCAGCTGGGACTACAGGGAGACCCTGTCTCGAAAAGACCAAAAACAAATAATAAAATAAAAACAAAATAAAATACCCATT
This sequence comes from Rhizomys pruinosus, assembly GCA_009823505.1. Classification (NCBI taxonomy): domain Eukaryota; kingdom Metazoa; phylum Chordata; class Mammalia; order Rodentia; family Spalacidae; genus Rhizomys; species Rhizomys pruinosus. Next base: position 922,489 of record VZQC01008797.1, read on the forward strand.
TGCCCTGATACATTAATGTACTCCAGATCACTCACTGCACAGACACCATCACCATCACCATCAACACCACCATCACCATCACCACCACCACCATCACCACCACTACCACCACCACCACCATCACCACCATCATCACCATCACCACCATCATCACCATCACCTACCACCATCACCACCACCATCACCATCACCACCACCACCATCACCACCACCACCACCACCATCACCATCACCACCACCACCATCACCACCACCACCATCA
>VZQC01008797.1:924278-953817 GCA_009823505.1 Rhizomys pruinosus
CAAAGCTGATCCTAGGGGCCAGGAGCCCACAGACTAAGGCCTGAGGAAACAGGCAGCTGTCAGGAAATGGTCAGCTGGGGCCCGATGTGCAGTGCTCACAGGGAAGAATCCAGTCCCACCCACCCAGGGTGTGAGACCTGAGGACGTCAAGTCACTGGAACACAGGGTGCAAGAGAGACAGGGACTCAAAGGCAGCTGGAAAAAATGGCATTTGTCTGAGAGTGAGACACCTGGTGGCTTGGAACACAGTCAGGAACACATCTACACAGCCAGCAACACTCACAGGCACATGAACATTTGCTCACACATACTCAAACCCATCAAACCCATGTGCTTGTACCACACCCCCAGCATGTCACTCAAACACAGTCGCCACCCTCCAAGGAAGCCTGGATGGAGCCCCCAGGTACATTAGCATAGCTCGAATGTGTCCCCCAAAAGCTCATGTGTTAGAAACAAAATCCTCAAAGTCATATGCTAATGACATTTGGAGGTGGAACTTGAGGAAGTGATTGGGATTGCCTGAGGCTGTGGGGCAAGGGGCACACCATGGCACTGGTGGCTCCATAGGAAAAGGAAGACAGCTGAGTTAGGCACCTGCTCTGTCTGTCCACCTGACAGCCTCATCCCACTGTCACGCTCTTCAACCTCCGTCTCCAGAACTTCAAATAAACGTCTATCCTATATAAATCATCCAGTCTCCAGTTATTTTCTTATAAGAAGAGACAATGAATTGTCTGACAAAGATAGATACACACTAGATACACATGCACACATATCACACACAGAGACACATAATCACACTGCATATGTACTACTCACACCCACAAATACAGACACATGAACATACATATACAACTCATATTCTACTCAAACCCACTACTCATGTGGAGTCACATAGACACGCAAGCACACATTAGCATAGCCACTGAAACACATACATAGACTCACAGAGCACACATTCACACACACACACACACACACACACACTCAGCATAGGCCTTCAGAGCCAGAGTGAGCAGGAAGAGGCCCCAGAAAGCTGCCCTCCAGCCCACACTCCCAGGCAGACAGACATCAGGAGAAGATGATTAGACCTAACACACTTCCATCTACCGGTAATGCTGAAACTACTACACAGGGCCAGGCCCTGTGCCAGCAGAGAGCCAGGCAGACACTCCTGACCTCAGAACAGCGGCCCTGGGAGAAGGTGAGGCAGGCCACAGGACCACCTCCCATAACCATGTGCTCTTCCCCAGGCCTGGCAGGCCAGAGGTCTGGGCTTCTAATCAGAAGTGCTGCTCTGTTACAGTGCCACGTCAACCTTGGGCCTGAGGTCCTTGGGTGAACCCAGCACCCAGAAGAAGGAGGGCTCCCAGCAGGCATCGTTGAATAAGGCCAGCCAGCCTGAGACCAGTACAGACCCCTGCCCTGCTGGCATGGCCAAACAGCCACCCACACTGCTTCCCTGCACTCAGCATCCCGCCCGGGTGTCCTCTGCTGCCCTCCAAGGTTCAGCTGGTAGAGACTCAAGGCTTGTGGTTCACACAGCCTTCCAGGCCTCTCAGAAAGCTTGCATCCCACCAACCCCAAGGCAGGCTCAGCTCATCACTCCAGGAACCCTGCGTGGAGGGACAGAAACTCTACCCAAAAGTGTTTAACAGTCAGGATGCAAGGAGGTTCACCATTTGCCGGGGCTTCCCAGGCCAGGCTGCACCATCTGCCCACAGTGCCGTGAGCACGCCAGGCTGGCAGCCAGGGCCACCGGAGCCTGTGACCTCGTTCTCTATTCTCTGCATGACTGCACAAGAGAATCTCTGAGACACAAAGCAGGCCTGTCACCTGCCTGCCCAGAACGCTCTGGTGGCGTCCCACCACATGACTGCCTCATCATGCCCATTCTTCCTCAGTCTAGGTGCAGAGGTCTTCCTTCTGGCCTCGGCACACTTCAACTTAGCTCCTGCCTCCGGGCCTTTGCACCTGCCGATTGTTCCATCTGGAACAAGTTTCTCCCAGAAAGTCAGGTTTCCACTCTGAATGTCTCTTTCTCAAAAGGACCTTGGCTATAATTGTCCCTCCCCTGTCACACTCTACCTTGCCATCCTGTTCTATTTTCTCATGGCACTATTTGCCAATCCTGGAGATGTGGTTTCTTTACTGGATCACTGTCTGCCCTCTGACCAGATCTCAAGAGGGCAGAGGCTTTCCTGTTGCATCTGTGTCGGGTTTGTTCCCTGAAACTCCTTCTGGAGGTTATGCCTCTCTGTGTATGATGGATTACTTTCAATTGTCCACTTGACTCAATCTAGAATCATCTAGGAAGGGAGTCTCAGTGAGGGATTGTCTAGATTAGATTGGATTGTGGGAAGAGGTGTATTTTGACTATGTTAATTGAAATAGAAAGACCCACCCATTATGGGTGGCACCTTAGACAGGGGTCATGGAGTCTATAATAACAGAGAAAGTTGGGCGGGCAGGTGTGGTGGCACACGCCTTTAATCTAGCATTCGGGAGGCAGAGGCAGGCGGGTCTTTGTGAGTTCAAGGCCAGCCTGGTCTACAGAGTGAGTTCCAGGCCAGCTGGGGCTACAGGGAGACCCTATCTCAAAAAGACCAAAAAAAAAAAAAAAAAGAATAGAGAAAGTTGGGCTGGAGAGATGGCCTAGCAGTTAAGAACGCCAACTGCTCTTGCAGAGGACCCAGGTTCGATCCCCAGCACCCACATGGCGGCTGAGAACCATCTGAAACTCCAATTCTAGGAGAACTCCAGTTCCAGGGGAATCTGATGCCCTCTTCTGACCTCGGCAGCCTTGCATGACATGGGTACACCAACCTACATGCAGACAGTACACTCATGCACATTAAAAAAAAATAAAAATAAATTTAAAAAAAGACTAGAGAAAGCCAGCTGAACACATGCAGACGTGCCTCGATTAATTGCTGTCTGCTTTTGACTCCCTCCTTGACTTCCTCACTATGATGAACCGGGAGCCAAAATAAATCCTTCCTTCCTTAAATTGCTTTTGTTGGTTTTTATTTAGTAGCAATTGAAAAGAAATGAAGACGCTGTATAAGCGAGTACAACTTTAATCCAACTAAGGCATTTAGAAGTGGGTCCTTCAGAAGGTGATTAGGATGACAGGACATGGCTGAATCCCAGGAGCTTCATGAGAAGACGGAAAGAGACTGAAAGACGTTCATGCGAGCCTTGACTTTGACCTCAGGATAGTCTAGGCTAGCTCTGAACCCCACTCTCAAAAAGGCCATCGCTAGATGAGGCCCCTTGGCTTTGAACTTCCACAACTAGGAGTCAAAATAAACCTCCTTCCTTTGTAACTCACTCATCCTGTGGTGTTGAATTATAAGCAACAGAAAGCTAACACACTCCTAACACTTTACAAACCAGGGTCAGGCACCTTCAAGACTTAATAAATAAGAAATCACTTGACCTTTGAAGCCTCTGCCCCCCGACTTTAGAATGATGTATGGCTTCCTTTTCAAGGTCCCCGACACACTGTAGGCCAAGTTCACCATCTACGGAATCAAGATGGAGAATAACCTATGTACTCTGAAAACCAAGTGCTCTGGCTTTCAGAGAGAGCATTTGGGTTGGTTGCCTGCTTGGAAGGGAAGGTCAGGCAGTGGGATTGTCTGACACTGTTGTCTTCACAGAGGGAGGTTCTGAAGGGATGTCGGGAGGCACCGGGACCATCTGACAAATGACCGCCTTGGGGACGGCAGAACTCAGAGGTGCCAGGAGAGAGCACTCGAAATGCCAGCTGGAAAGGCTAAGGCACGCCAGCTGGAGGGAGAGCTGTGCAGCCTCACAGGCAGGCGAAGGGGTGGGCAGGGGTGGCCAGCACTGCTCACAGAGCAAGGATGAGGGTGGACAAGGGAATGTCAGGAATTCCCATGAGAACCACTCCGCAGGTCAGGCCCCCACAATATACAGCCTCCTCGTTTTTCCTAGGTGCAAATGCATAGAAGATTTTTTTAAACTGTGTTTGCCAGTTTTACTCAAGACGGCTTCTGTATACAGAAGGAATCAAACCCGAGAAGGCTCAGGGAAGTGTCTACTCCTCAGGGTGCTGACCCTGGCACTTGTGTTGATGTCCCAGAACTTGTTGACCTGGCTAGGCTGGCTGGACAGCAAACCCCAGGAAGCAGCCTGTCCCTACCTCCCCAAGCTCCGAGATTACTAGTGTACCCATCACACCAACACCTTTATGTGGGGGCTGAGGATCAAACTGAGGTCTTCGTGTTTGCAAGGTAAGCACTTCAGCAACTGAGCCAGCTCCAGCTGCAGTTACTTCTTGAGTGTATCTGTGGGGTACCAGCTGCCATGGGACCCTGTCTTCTTGACGTCTCCTCACCGCTCTGTCTGCCTCCTCAGAGCCTCTGGTCCTGCCCTGGGGGTTTATTCAGCCCAGAGCTTGGCACCAATTAGGAGTCGTTGGAAGTACCACTCCTGGACTCCAACTCAGTACACATTCATCTTTCTATTGGGCCAGGTACAGGTGAGGCCCTAGGTGAATGGAAAGAATAGAAAGAGGGTCGGATGGGAGCAGGATCCTTCCCTGGGGTCGCAGAGCCCTGTCCCCCTCCTGGAGGCCCCCTCATTTGGTTGTACACTGGAACTCTGAGGCTGCCTCATCTACAAGGACTTATAAGGAGATAGGGGTCCAGCCTAGCAGGGAGGACCAATGAAATTCACCAGAAAACTCAATGTACCCTGCTCCAGACCACCTAAGAGCCAGTCTGCTTTCAGGGATATATAGGGAGAATCCAGGCAAGCTGTCCACAGAGGCAAACCAGCTCTGTACACTCAGTCTCCAGCAGCCAGGAGCCCAGGCCCATAGTGGGTATTAGATAGGGCTGGAGAAAGGCCACCTCTTTGGAGCCTAGGCCATATGGAGTCCCCAAAGCAATCCCCAATCAGATGTCTGCAGATAGCTGTTCCCCTAGTATCAGTGACCTTCAACCCAGGGGACCATCAAAGGGAACCTAGGTTCCCCAATCTGTCCCCCCATGCCAACAAAAGTATGTGGCCTGTACAGTGAAGTTCTTCCGTTCCCTGAGCCCCAGATTTAGGATGTACGATGGGAGACAAATCATGGCTCACAAAAGGAGCCGTGGAGACAATGGAATAGCCGGGAGCCCTGGAGAGGCAACATGGCCCTGGTCCACTTCCTAGGGACGGTGAGAGACACAGGGAGAGGGCACCTCAGATCAAGGCCACCCTACTGGAGTCAGGGAACCTTGCCCAAGACATCAGTTATGGTCCCGGTGCCAGGGCCAGACCAACCCCCTTGCTACATCCCCATCCCTCAGATGAGGACAGCTGTTCTGACTCTGCTCCACTCAGGGTCTGGCCCTCCCAGTTCAAAGGGAGCTGGTCTGCGGCTAGACAGTTTTCTGGAAGGGCTTTGTCCCATGTCTGTCCTGGGCTGGCCTGCAAACTAAGCCTCTCCCCTACTTCCCTTCATGACCTCAGGGCAGGTGTCCTACTCAGAAGTCTGCCCAACAGCCAGGCTCAGACAGTTGTGAGTCCCATGCCAAGAATCACAGTACTGCAAGGCACAGCCACAACAACGAGTGAGGACAGGAGCCACTGATGGAGAAGCTCCGCAGGACCAAACGTCCATCAAGCCCCAGTCCTTCTCTTTGACCCGACTCTGCACATCTGTAAAGCCCAGTTTGGACAGAGAACCTCACTAGGCCAGTTTAGCAAGGATGCCCATCTTCCATATCTGGTCAGGCTCCGGGTCGTCCACCAGGAGGTGACATCTGCTCATCCTGTCTGTCTTCAGCAAGTCAGTGAGGTCAGCATCATGGCATGAATACGAGGTGTCCACCAGGACAGCTCATGTGCCAGAGTCTTAGCCTTCAGTTGGTGGCACTACCGAAAGGTGATTGGACCATGAAGGTGGTAGCGTTTGTTCATACCCAATGAATTAGGGCGTGGGCAGGTTGGAAATAGATCACTGGGGCCAGGCTTCTGAAGGATATTTTTGTCCTTGGTTCCCCTCCACCCCCCCCCTTTCTCCTCTTCCCCATCTTCCTTTGATTCTTCCTTTTTTCTTCTTCTTTACTTCGTTTTACTTCCTCTTCTACTTTAAAATCAGCCTTGTGGGATGGCTCTGTCCTACTCTAGCTGTATTCTAAGTGTGTTTAAGGCAAGCTGCTGGCGCTTCCTCCTCCTCCTCTTCCTCTCCCTCCCCCTCCTCTTCTTCTCCTCCCCCATCCGCTCTCTCTCCTAGCTCCCATGAGTTAAGTAGCTTTCCCCCACTATGCCCTTCAATCAACAGAACCAGCCAAGTATGGATTGAAACTTCTGAAACTGTGAGCCAAAGATCAACCTTTGCTTCTACAGATTGTTTCTCTCCGGGATCTGTCACAGTGACAAGCCCTCTGACGAGCACGGTTGGCTTAGCCAATCCCACTCGTTCCTGATATTTCTACCTGTGGCAGGTATTTTGTTGCAGCATCCTGAATGCAGTCCTAACAGAGGCTGAGGGAGAGAAGCCAGACACACAAAGAGCCCTGAGAAAAGGGCAGGAGAGACTGAATACGCTCGTCTCAAGGTTGGTGATGTACCCACAAGACAAGGGATGCTGGCGGCCACCAGGAGGTGGAGGAAACAGGAAACAGAGTCTCCCCAGAGCCTGTGGAGAGCACTGTCCTACCCAGCTCTTAATTCTATCTTGTCGAAGCAGACTGGTGTCTTTAGAGCTATAGGAAAACAATAAACTTGTATTGTTTTAAACCAAAACTCTATAGTAATTTGTTACAATGGCCACAGGAAACTGTTGGAACCAAGAACAAGGGCCTGGCCTAAGAGTGGGGAGAGGATTATTCTAGAAGGGGAGATAGAAGAGTGGTGAATGGGGGCTGGAGAGATGGCCTAGCGGTTAAGAGCGCTGACCGCTCTTACAGAGGACCCGGGTTCGATCCCCAGCACCCACATGGTGGCTGAGAACCGTCTGAAACTCCAATTCCAGGAGAACTCCAGTTCCAGGGGAATCCGAGACCCTCTTCTGACCTCCGCGGCGTTGCACGACACGGGTGCGCAGACTTGCATGCAGACAGTACATTGATACACATACAGAAATAAATAAAAATTAATAAAAAAAATTTTTTTTTTAAAAAAGAGTGGTGAATGGTGGACTAGTTGGTGAGCTAAATCCTCCTCTCCCATGGCAGGAAGGTAAGAGATGATGTTGAAACCTGACCGTTCAAGAAACACCACCAGGGCGAGCCAGTAAACGTGCCTGCCGCCTGATGATGCAGGCCTAAGGACCTGAGCTCAGCCCCAGAATCCCTGTGTAAGTGAGAGAAGAGAACTGCCCCCAACTTCACACACACACACACACACACACACACACACACACACAAACACACACACACAAAGCCAGAGGAGGTCCTGGCACGAGCCAGGGTATGGATGTACCAGCATCAAGATTGCTAAGCAGAATCCAAGGGGAGCCTGCTGGATCTCCAAGCACACAGACCCCAGCGGGCCACATGCCAAGCTTCAGGCCCCTGCATCAACATGGGGGCTTTAGATGGGACCCAAGGCTAGGCCAGAGCAGGAACAGAGACGGCATCCAGCAGGCTCCTCATCCCTCCCTGCCAATCCTGCCAGGTCGGCCCGGTCCTTGTCTTGCTCAGCTTGGGGGAAGCACCCTGAGCCAGCCATCTGGGGCTTGGCTGGGCCTCAGCGTCCTGGCTGCCACGTCTCACTTGGAGCTGGGCAGCCGCCAGCCCTGAGCTAAGTGAGCAAGGGAGGTGGGTGTGCAGAGAGCGGGCAGGACCCGGCTCCGCCCCATCCCTGAGCATGCCTAAATCACACAGTTTTTCCCTTTCTTTTTGAAACAACTGTAGTGAATCCACTTTGCCCCCCTGAGAGCCCAGGACACAAACGTGGGCCCCCAGCTCTCCTGCTCCCCACTCCTGCCTGCCCGACCCCCCGCGCCGCCCAGGCAGTGTCCCTCCCTCCTCCTCAGCTGGACATGGCCACATCATCACTAGATTGCCCCACTTTGCACACAGGGAAAAGAAAGGCTGCTGACTACACTCGTATGCTGGGTGGCAGAGCCGAGCAGGGTGGCACAGGCTGGAATGACAAGTCCTGGACTCTGGAAGGTGCCTTCTTCTGCCAAATCCTAGCAGCCTCTGTGTGCCCAGCCAGGTGACCAGTCTCAGCCCACAATGCCCCCGGCCTCCAATGCCAGCAAGGGTTGCCAGGGTCCAAGCACTCTGCTATGTCCAAAGCACCCTGTACCAGTGCCAACCAAGAGCCTCAAGGGGCACACAAATTCCCCTCCAGCGTCGCCTGGGAGCCTCAGGCTACAGACTCTGCATAGAGGCCCTCCTCCCACTGGAGCAATGGTCCTCCTCCTGCTCCAGGAAGCCAAATCACTGCTAACTCCAGCCTTCTCTCCCAGTCATTCCATCCAGCAAACTAAACCCAGGATCCCCCTCCCTCAACTGAAGCCCCCTGGCCATCCCACCTCCCAATATCTCTGCCCTACCCCAGCCTTTGCCTGTTCCTGTCCAGGCCTGGCACAGCCTCCAGGCACATCTCTCCTCAGTTCCTCCCAAATCCACCAGCTTAGACCTCCCCACACCCCAGAGGACAAGTCCTAAAATGTACGTCACACAGCAACCAGAGGCAAGGCTAAATGGGCACCTTCTGTAACACACAAGAGGACACAGCACTGTGTGAAGGCAATGTCAGAATCCTAGGGCCCACTGTACCTCTGTGGTCACCAAAAAGAATTTGTTCCCTGTCATTAACCATGGAGCTGGGGTACTGGTCAGGAAAGCGGAGCTCAGATCAGTATGCACACACAGGGCTGGTGGAAACCCAGCTCTGGGAACAGTCCTCCCAACTCCCTTGTCAGACTTACTAAGAACGACTGGACTAAGGCTGGGCAGAAGGTCCAGCCACAGCCACTGAAGCCCCTGGGAGCTTCAGCTCACATAGGAACACCCTGTGTGTTCTCAGAGAAGGACCATGCCTAGAGCATCCAGTACAGACAAAAGAGACTTGAAACAGAAGGGACAGGGATTTTCACAAAGATAATGAATAATACCAGAAACCCAGAGGGAATAAGCGACTAGCAAGAACCAGTCAAGACAAAGCGAAGTCAGGAAAAGACAAGAACCCAAATAAGACAGCAGAACGGAAGGGCCAAAGGACCAACTCAGAAGCAAAGAGATTTGTTGCAAAAGCAGAGAGAGGAAAAGAGAGAGTGACAGAGAGAGAGAGAGAGAGAAAGAGAGAGAGAGAAAGGAGGAGGAGGAGGAGGAGGAGGAGGAGGAGGAGGAAGAGAACAACAAGAGAGACAACATGGATGGATCCCAGAAGGGATGGATCAATAGGGAAGAAGTATTTTTAAAAAGTAATGGCCAAGACTTTCCCAAGATCTGATGAAAGATTCCAACTTCAGTGAGTTTATAAAGAAGTTCTCAATTGCTGAGACAACCTAGGCTAGCTATAATCAAATTCATGAACATCAAAGTCAAAGGAAAAGATCTAAAAGCTTCCAGAGAGAAGAGGCAGATCCCTACAAAGAAGAAAGCATTGGACAAACATCAAAGTCCAGGACCCAGGGAAGGGACCCTCACCCCAGGGAGGAGGCAGGCCGCAGACAGAAGGCACACCTGCAGAGAAGTAAAGTGAGAGGTGTCTCTGGGGAGAAGAAGCTGGCCATTCCTTGAGGTAAGTGATAGAACCTGGCATTGGAGGACAGCTATGTTCCCCTGAGAGGGACACTGGTCACACCCACCTAGTCAGGTGGCATCCTGAGGTATGTTTACATTTTTATTCATTGTTTTATGTGTTTGAGTGTTTGCCTGCATGTATGTAAGTGCACCATGGGTGTTCAATGTCAACAGAGGCCAGAAGAGGGTACTGGATCACCTAGAAATGGAGTTAGAGATGGCTGTTAGTCGCCATGTGGGTGCTGGGAACTGAACCCAGGTCCTCTGCAAGAGCAGCTGGTACTCTTAACCGCCAAGCCATCTCTCCAGCCCCCTGAGGTATGTTTTAAACAGCCTGAGTGAGGGGACTGTATGATAGGGCATGTCCCAGCCATGGAATCAAGCTAAGCCTCACAGGAGGTAGGTAGACCAGGCTCTCGCTTACCTCTGGGCGTTCACAGCCCCCACAGAATGCCCTCCTCATTCATGGGGATGGTATTTTGGACTCTCTGGATGTGTAAGCTCCCAAAAGGCAGGGACTGCTCTAGGAACTCTGCTTCTTTACATGGTGCCCCCCAAAGCTGGGGACAAATGAAGGATGGGAGAATACAGCTAGATATAAACAGAGAGAAAAGAAGGAAAGAGAAGCTGGGAGGAAAGGAAGGAGAGGATGAAGGATGGAGAGAAACAAACACAAGAGGGTTGCCCTTCTCTAGCACGGGTGAGGACTGGGATGTCACTCCCTATACCGCTAAACAGAAAGAGGGATGCAGAATAGAGGGAGAGGAAGAAAGGAGGAGAGGAGGGAGAGAGGAAGAAAGAAGGGGGGAGGAATTCCCAGAGAGAGCCCCTGCCAGCCTGTGCTGCCAGGTCCACACCACCCCAGCCTTCCTATCAGCTCTAGGCCAATAGGGTGGTGCCCAGCTCCCCTGTGGGTCTTCCTGAGCACTCAGTCCCTTCCCTCCTGAAAACCCCTGTCAGGCCTGTATCAGTCCATGCTGGGGCTCTGACCAAAGCTGTCCTGTCCCTGAGGACGGATTCAGCTGACCGAGGACACAGGGCTGTAGCACTCTTCCAAGCCCGTTCAGGTGCCTGACCCTGACTACATCTCTGACCCTGACTACATCTCTGACCCTGACTACTATGTTAAATACCACACAGGAGGAGCCTCCAGAAGACAAGGAGATCTAGAAGACCCTGGAAGCTCACAGCTGTGATTCTGGACATCGATGCTCATCTTTCTCCTGGGGACAGGTGTAACGTTCTATCTTGCACCACGAGAGGCCTGCGGAATCATCTAGGGGAGACACTGAGACCTGGTGGTGGGACGGCAGGTGTACGTGCTGACATTCTGCAAAGGATGAGCTTCCTGGATTAACTCCCTGCACTGGCTTCGGTGAAGCCTGACTGGAGTACCTCCTGGGAGGAAGGCTCATTCTGGCTCACACTTTGAGGAGATAGGCTCATCATGGCAGGAAAGGTTGGTGGCAGGAACATGGGGTCACACTGCACCCACAGTCAAGAGGCAGAGAGAGATGGACTCTGGCGCTCAGCTCACTTCCTCCTTTGTCTCTCTATTCAGTGTGGGCCCAGCTCATGGAATTGGACCCCAGCACTCGGAGGGGGTCTCCCTCCTGAGTTAAGCCTCTCTGGAAATGAGTTCATAGACTCACCCAGAGGTTATGTTTCCATAGTGATTCTTTATTTTTCTTTTTGAGACAGGGTCTCCCTTTAGTCCCAGCTGGCCTGGAACTCCCTATGTAGACCAGGCTGGCCTTGAACTCACAGAAATCCGACTGCCTCTGCCTCCAGAGTACTGGGATTAAAGGCATGCACCACCACACCCCCATGGTGATTCTAAATCAAGTAAAGTTAACAATCAATATTAACCACGATGTTGCCCCAAAGCCCTGAGCCAGTACCATTAACCTCACCTCTTCCGTCTTCCGCCCCCTGAGTGACCAGTACCCTCACCTCTTCCTGTCACTCACCCAGTGGGTGACCAGTACCCTCACCTCTTCCTGTCACTCACCCAGTGGGTGACCAGTACCCTCACCTCTTCCTGTCTCTCACCCAGTGGGTAACCAGTACCCTCACCTCTTCCTGTCTCTCACCCAGTGGGTGACTAGTGCCCTCACCTTTTCCTGTCACTCACCTAGTGGTTGACTAGTACCCTCACCTCTTCCTGTCACTCACCTACTGGGTGACTAGTACCCTCACCTCTTCCTGTCACTCACCCAGTGGGTGACCAGTACCCTCACCTCTTCCTGTCACTCACCTAGTCGGTGACCAGTACCCTCACCTCTTCCTGTTGCCGTTCTTGTGAGGGACCTGCACAGCTTCCCTGGGGACAAGGAGCTGTGCTCACTGGAAACGAAGCACACATCTAGCCCAGGACCTGTAATGTGATCAAGGCTCTGTGGCAGGGGGCAGAGAAGCACAGACTGAGGTGGGCCTGCAGCATAGTGAGTGGGGGAAGCAGGTGCAGCCTAGGCCAAGAGAGGTTTAGAAACCCACACCGCTGCTCTCTAGAGCTGAGACACTAAAACTGACTGCTCCTCACCAGGGTCCCCACCACCTGTCCTCCCCAGAGGTCAGGGGTAGGCTTCTGACTGGGCTGGATCTCTGCCCTGAAAGGACTGTCCCCGGACCAGGTGTGGAACAGGGCATGCTGGCCTCCTGTTCTTCCAGCCCAACTCCCTAGCTCAGGGCCACCAGCTATGCCTGGCCTTGCTCAACCACAATGACAGAGATCCCAGGCGAAGGCGTCTGGGCAGAAAGGGCCATTCATCTCCAAGCTTAACCAGCTCTTCCAATTAGTGAGAGGAAAATGGCAGCATTTCCACCCAGGAGCAGCAATGTGAGATTATTAATTAAATGCACTGCTTCTGAGCTGGGGAGCACGGGAGGCTGAGCCCTCATTAAAACTGCAGGAAGCAGAAGCCAGGAGAGGGCGGAGCAGAGGGAGGAGAAGAGAGGGAAGCTGGGGCTGAGGAGAGGGGAGAAGGCTGGGATGGGAGGCTGCCAGGGACAGACGAGGAAGGCCGCAGGAGGGATGGCCCCTTTGACAGCATCCAGCCTTTCGCTAGGAGATGGGAAAGAACTGAACCACCCATGGGGACCCCGGCTTTCAGAACCTCCATGATTCAGGACAAGGACCCTAGTCCAGCAGCTCACATCTACCTTCCTGAGGCCTGAGACCAAGAAAAAGCAGAGGGGTTTCCTGCTGAGAGCCAGCAGGAGGGGCACAGCCCCCTTTACTAGAGAAACATGGATGTTAGTCCCTGCTTTTGAGACATGGAAGCCTAGCATCTTGCAGGGGTGAGGGCTTGAAGAACCTTCCAGAAAAGCCAGAGCCTTCACTCCAAAGCAGTAGGCAGGGTGTGTGGGAGGCAGGCAGTGGGCAGGGAAGCCCTCGGTAATGGTCACTCTGCTGACCTCATTTCTTATACCCCCAAACCTGCATGGGTCTCTTGATTTCCTCCTGCTGTGGGAGACACATCAGAGGTCACTAGTGGATCTCCATTACAACCATGAGCCCGGTGGCAATGCCCTCAACACAGATACCCCACTGCATTCCACTCATGTGAACACCCACACACGTCATGTACATATTCACACACAAATGTACACACATGTGCACTTGAACTGACCAGGCATGCATCACACATGTGCACAAATGTTCATCTTACACATGCACCCTCAGCACTGTGTGCAAACATGCATTGCACATGCAAAATGGCCTCACGCCTCCTGATGCTAGAAGACTGGCCTGCTTGGCCCCAGTGATTTCTGCATCCCGCATCCTAGCCTGGGGACTCTGGGGTCTACAGTGTTCAGTCACCCTCCTCTTCCCTGACCCTCTGCTTTCAGAGCCAGCCAACTCCCAAGAGGGTTGGAAAGATCCCTCAGTCACCTCCTCACCCTGCCCAGCCTTGGAGGGAGGCAAGACTGCCAAGGAAAGTCCCCGCCTGCCTCCTCCCTCCAGGCTGCCTCCTCCCTCTTCTCGGGCTCCAGGCCTTGCCCCTGCCTCTTCCTCCATCATCCTCAGCCTGCCTGGCCAACGCCCTCCTTTTGAGACCTCAGGAATACCTTTCTACCTCTCTGTCACAGCGGGGAGGAGACACAGGCTTCTCCTAGGCCAAGCAGAATGTCTTACCATCCAACTACAGGGAGCACAGCTCAGGGCTGTTGACTTGCCACAAATTGATTATGATTTGAACCCATATTGTTCCCCCCAAATCCAGTTGAGGCTGATTTTCAGTTGAGAGGTAGGGCCAGGAGGAAAGTGTCTGTGCATGGAGTTAGGAGTGGCTGCCTCTGCTGGTCCTCCTCCTCCTCCTGCGCTCTCCACAGTGAGCTGAAGCAGCAGCAATGCTCTCACTAGATGCAGATGCCCGGTCTTGGAAACCTTGGGGATCCAGAACTAAGAGCCTAAGTAAACCTCTTTTCTTGGTAACTAATTCAGTCTTGGGTATTTTGTTATAGCAACACAAAATAGATTCAGACATTAGTCCATTAGATTAAACCCAGGAACTGTTCCTGGTGCTGTTTAGAAAAGCTGCTTCCTCTGAATGTTGAAACTACAAGGATGTGAGGTGGGGGCTCAGCCATTTCTACTTCACTCGATGAGCATGCCTGAAAATAAAATCAGCATGGAGTACAGACCAAGAGCTGGAGAGAGTCAAAGAGGCTGAAACTGCATCCAGCCAGGCCTGAGGCTAAAACACCCTGAGCTTTCCTTTCTCTCGCTCTTTTTTTTTTTTTTTTTTGGCTTAGGCCAGCTTCACCTATCAGAGCCCCACACCCCCATCCACCTGAGTCTGTAGCCTGGTGGTGCCCCCCCAATTGGTGCCCCCACCTCGCTTCCCCCTCAGCCCTGGGCCCACGGACTTGCAGAAGGAAGAGGTCCCCCCTGGGCTCTGCGCATCTCCCAAGTTCATCACCATCAGAAATGGTAAGGCAGACAGACACTGAATGCTGTAGAAACATGGCATGCACGTGTGCACATGCATGGAATATGCCATGTCCACATTGCATGTGCGTGTGTGTGCGTGGATGTGTGTGTGTGTGTGTGTGTGCAAAAGTCTCAGAGAAAATGCACAGCACGGCCTTCTCTGTAAGTGTATTCACATGTGAATGCATACATGCGACGGTCACATGCTAAACTTTGCTTCCTTTGATCTGCTGATGCATTCTGTTTTTACAAAGGCACTTAAGAAACTTCATGGTTTAAGAAAAGACAGGACAGAACGCTATGCCACTGTAAAGCCACCCTGGACCTCAGCCACCAAGAACCCCAGGATGTGCCAGGAACCCAGCATGGGTGAGGAGAGGGCCTGAGAAGGTAGCACCCACCCTTCACTTCATTCCATTAGTCCTGAGTAGAAACCTCAGGCTGAGATCCCGGAGGCTCAGAGAGGTGATGGAATCTGCTCAAGGTCACACAGGAGTATCAGGTTCCATTCTCCGTGTTCTACCCAGGGCCTCAAAGCAAACTATGAGCCACCCCCTCCACTCAGGGCAAACCCAAGGCAATGCTCGGTTCTCCCCCTCCACTCAGGGCAAACCCAAGGCAATGCGCGGTTCTCCTGAAGGCCCTGAAATAGAGCCCCATTGCCACATAAGACACCCAGGAGACGCTGGGCTGCCCAGAGCAATTCTAGAATGGCTCAGCAAGGCCGCTGCCAGCCACTGCATCAGGGAAACCTCTGGCTGCCTCTGAAATCCAAGAAGCAGGACAGGAGGCCCTAGGGAGGGAGGAGGGAGACAAGGGCCTTGGCAGCTCTGGGGCACGTGGGGAGCAGGTCAGGTGGTTGTAGTCCAAGAGTTCGAGAGAAAAACTGGACGACACAGAGCTGCTCTGGGTCCCAGCTCCTTCCAGGGGGCATAGAATGCTAGAGAAAGCTGACCTTTCACCCACAAGCTGAGACCCAACCCCACTACAGGGGTCCCCAAAAAGGGTGCCCAGCAAGGCATCTATCTCCTAGCTCCTAGCTACTGTGCTCAAAAGCTGTGCTACACCCAGGCTGGGGCCAGGGAGGCTGGGCCCTCCCTATAGACAGACACCCAGGAGGCACAAGCAGAGACTTTCAGGCTGAGCACACTCCAAGTCAAAGCTGACCAGGCTCCAGTGGATGAACTCACACCAAGGGACATCTAAGGACACGAACTTGATTCAACAGGCCTTGTCATATATGACAAAATGCATGGGATCTGGTGAGGGGGTACGAAGTGGGAGCAGGTAGAGAAGAGGATCTAGATAGCACTAAGATGCATTGTATGAAATGCACAAATTAAATAGAAAGCATATATTCGCAAAGCTGAGAAGTCTCTGCAGCACCAGGTTTGCCAGGGGCTTCACAGGAAGTGACAGAGGCCTGGTGCCCTCCAGAGGCGAGAGCCCAGCCAGCAGTGGCAGAGCTGCGTCTGCGTCTGACATCAAATCCATCTGCTGTCCCCTGCTGACAGGCCTTTGGCTGCCTGCCCTCATAAGTAGCTGTGAAGGGAAATGGCCTGGCAGAAGGGACGGTGGAGGGGGAGGGGTCTCAGCTGTCAAGAGGGGCCCGGCCCCCTCACTTTCCCCAATGAAGAACTTCAAGAAGAGAGCACAGCTGGGAGCCTTCATCACGGTAGTGGACTGCGCCTTCCCATGAACAACTGGGTCACGCTTCAGGCCACAGCACCCACCAGGGTCTCCAGGGACCAGGGGCCTGTCTGTCAGGAAACACCCTAGAGAGCTCTTACCCCAGGCTCTGGAAACTAGGAGAAGAGGCTGGAGACAGCCAGCCCCAAGGGTCAGCAGCACCTGTGCCCAGAACGATGCAGCATCTCTGGCCACCTACTGCAGATGCAACCAAATAGTGTTTAGCCTCAGAACAATTTGAATGACAGTCATGAATTGTTCAGCGACACGTCACATTCTGAGACATGTCTATAGGTGATCACACCCTTCAGACTTCAATCCCACAAACTTAGACGGTCTCCATCAGTCAGTAGACTCAACCTCTTGACACACTTAATGTGGAAGCACAGGACTGAGGAGACAGCTCAACTGATAAAGCACTCGCCTTGCAGCCATGAGGACCTGAGCTCAACCCCCTAGAACCCATGTCAAAAAACATCAGGGGTAATGGTGAGTACCTGTAATCTCAGGGGAGAGTCAGAGACAGGTAGATCCCTGGGACTCTTGAGCCACCCGGCCAGTTTTCTCAGCGAGTTCCAGGCCAGTGAGAGATTCTGTCTCCTACCCCCTCCCAAAAGTTGACAGAGCCTGAGGAATGACCCCTGAGGCTGTCCTGTGCCCTTGATGCATTTGCAATCATGTGCACCTGAATACATACACAGGAAAAATAAAGGAAGTAAACACACGATGCAGCATGCACTTTATACATGACTAGGAGCACAGCTATCTATCGTTGTATTAGTTACATTGCTGTCGCTGTGATAAAGCACTGTGACGAAGGCAACCTACAAAAGAAAGTTAACTTGAGCTTATGGGTCCAGTGGGAGACTCATACTGGCAGGGGAGGCGTGGGCAGGTGGCCAGAGCAGGAAACTGGCTGCTCAGATTTTCATTCCACATGCAGGAAGCACAAAGAGTGAATAGGAGGTGGAACAACGCTACGAACTCTCAAAGTCTGCGCCCAGTGACACGCTACTTCTTAACAATGCCACTAACTGGGGGCCGAGTGTTCAAATACTTGAGCCTGTGTGGGACACTTCTCATTCAAACTGCCACCGTCATCATCCCACATGTTATGCACCTTACAGAGCTGCATGCACTCCACTTTTATAAGTAACAGTGCAGCAATTTTCAACACATCGCCATAAACAAGCAAGCATGCATTGCACTATGACGGCTCTGATCTGATCTCACTAGGTGACAGGAATTTCCCAGCTACGTTGTAACTTTATAGGGCCATGTTCTATGTGCAAAACATCATCCCAAGATGTGTAACTGTAGGCCAGGCGTGGTTGTGCACACCTTTAATCCCAGCACTTGGGAGGCTGAAGCAGGCAGATCTCTGAGTTCAAGGCCAGCCTGGTCTACATAGTTTCAGGATGGCTGGGGCTACAGGGAGACCCTATATCAAACACACAAACACACACACACACACACACACACACACACACACACACACACAGATATGTAACTGTAAAAGTTGAAAAGTGCAGTCCTAGGTCTTGCTAGCTAATAAATCAGTTCAAAAGCACATGAAGTTCCAATGCAGTGACTCCATGGGGAAAGTGCTCAAAGTGCTCACTGCGCACGCCTGATGATCTGATTTTGATCCCAGGAACCCATGGTGGAAGGAGATCTCAAAGGAAAACACCAACTCCCAGAAGTGGCTCTCACTTCCACATGAGCACTGAGTACATTGGCATGCACACTTGATAGTAGCACACAACAATATTTATTTTTAAGAACATTAAAAACTTGTACGTGAACTTATACCAACATTGTTCACAGGAGCTACAGGTGGGGACAACGCAATCCATCAACTGGTAACTAGATTGTTTTTAATTATGGTACTGGGGCTGGAGAGAGCTCAGTGGTTAGGAGTACCGGCTGCTCTTACAGAGGACCCTTTTCATACCCAGCATCCACATGGTGGCTAACAACCGCCCACCATTCCAGTTCCAGGGGAATCCAACGCCTTTTTCTGACTCTGTGGGCACTGCATGACACAGGTGCACTTACACACATGCAGGTAATGCACTCGTACACATAAGAATAATAAATTTAAAAAATCTTGATATATACTTATACACTAGAACAGAATCAAACTACAAAAAGAATGAAGGTCTGATGTGACAGGAGATTAGGACAGAGGGACAGGCATCAAGGTGACAGAGGAAAAGACTGGAAACCTCACCCAACATCTACATGAAAGGGACAGAACGTGTGCAAAGTCCCAGCATGTGCAAATGCGGAAGCATGTAAATAACCCCTGACGAGTCAGGACTGGGCTCTTGTGTTCTTGCCCAGGTCTCTGGCCCACTTATATTCTTGGAAGTGTCCTGTTTCTTAATAAACTGCCTCTGTTTCTACTACCATCCATGGGTCTCTGGTCTAATTCCTTGTTCCAGAACACAAGAACTGGACATCCAAGCAGGTGCCCTCTGGACTTGGATGCACTTTAGGAACATCACACCAAGTAAAACTGTAGAACACGGCAAATATTGCATGATTCCATCTTCTTGAGGGGCCCAGGAGAGGCAGGTCTAGAGAGCAAAGACCAGGCAGGGACTGGGTCATATGGGGTAACTGGCATGGGCATCTGAAGAATCTTCTTTGGGGACTCATGAGCATCTTCTCAAATTAATTGTGGTGGCTACAAACTGTGACCAATGAGTGTTATACCTTCAATGGGTGTGTGTGTGTGTGACTTCTATTTCAATAATGCTGTTGCCAAAAAAATAAAAAGATAGGGATGATACGTTTAAAAGCCTATGTGTGGGCCGGGCGTGGTGGCACACGCCTTTAATCCTAGCACTTGGGAGGCAGAGGCAGGCAGATCTCTGAGTTCAAGGCCAGCCTGGTCTACAGAGCAAGTTCCAGGACAGTCAGAGCTACAGGAAGAACCTGTCTCAAGACAAGACTTGCTGAGTGGGCATGGTGCACACCTTTAATCCCAGCACTCGGGAAGCAGAGACAGGTAGATCTCTGAGTTCAAAGAATTCAAAGCCAGCCTGATCTACATACCAAGTTCCAGGCCAGCTGGGACTAAAGGGAGACCCTGTCTCAAAAAGACAAAAANAAAAAAAAAAAAAAAAAAACCAAACAAAAAAAACTATGTGTAGCAGTTTTATAAGGTTTTCTTTCAATGGTGAGAGCCTTATTTAAGTAAAATTGATCTCCGTGTATATTGTGCATTGAAGACATTATTTTCATAAGGGGTTCATGAACCTCACGAGACTGCCAATAGCTCTGTAGTATGGAAGAGGGGGCAGCCAGCAGAGGCACAGCAGAGCAGCTGTGAGGAGGAGGAAGCCTCCTGGAAGAGAGACGATAAGGACGTGGTCATGGGATGTGGCTTTTGCACTTTAGGCAAAAGCCCCGAGGTCGCTGCCAGCTCTGCTAATGGAGTCCATGTGACTGGAGGTCTGTTCCCTTCCAGTCACACTCAGCCTCTGGCAGGGTGCTCTGTCTCCGCACTTAGATTAGTTTGGGGTTCAACTGTGACCACCCCTAAATGGTCTCCACCTAGATCTGCAGCAGGGGCTGTTCTCAACTCGGGCCAAGGGAAGGGTCAGACAGCCAAAGAAACTGGGAAATTATGGCGGCACAGGTCTTGGCATGCTGGGCTCAGGAGCCTGCGCTTTTCTGGGTAGGTAAAGCTACTGGAGGGACTTAGGAGCCGGCAGGCAAGCCCTGTGCTTGTCATGGGGTGTCTGCATCAGCGTGTGCACAGGGAAAGAGACTCGAGGAGGACAGGGCAGAGGTCCTAAAGACCCAGAATACAATAGGACCCCAGGAGCCTACCAACACTGTCAGCTCTTCTAAGCCTTCCCCTTCATCCTAGACAAACACCAAACTTCGCCCCTGGAGCAGTCATGTGACCGTGCCAGGCCAATCAAGCTCTCTCTCTTCCCCAACCACAGTGATTTGCTCACAGCTCTCCACATGACCCAGAATGAGCCAATGAAAGCCAGCTTTAGTCTCTCACTGTTAACACCGCCCCCCCAAGTCAAGCCTCCTGTGCTCCAAGGGCCTAGTTAGTGCCAGGTGGCAGGTGAGCTGTAGAGGCAGGTCACACAGAGGGGGTGACAGTGATGCGAGGCGTGGCCAGAGCAGCCGCCCCCAAAGCCAACACAGCCGCCCCCAAAGCCGACACATTTCCTCCAGGCCGGAGCCAGTTTGCACACTAGGTTTCCTGTCCCTTATTGTCACAGTAATCTGGGCCTGAGAACAACATTCAGGGAGGGACAAGCTGCAGAGGTGTGCCTGAAAAGACAGGGGAGCCCCCCTCTCCCCAGATCCACCACTAAAGAAGAAATTAAGGACAAGTTCTGTCCAGGTGCGAGAAAGGAGGAGGAGGGACAGGGTGGTCCCATCCCAGGCAACTCTGGACAGCTCTGCACCCACCAGGGCCGCTCCTGCCTGTGCTCTCGCTCCTCAGAGCCTTCCCGCCAGCAAGACTCTTTTCTCCTTCCAGACTCAAATCTTTTCCACATCCTGACTAATTGTGTTCAGGTGCGGAGGGCTGCAGTGCCTGCATCTGCGTGCTGTCCACCCCCAGCCCTGGCAAGCACCCCAGGAATGTGTCCCTGGCAGGAAGGAATGGAGGACCCCCGGCCTCTTTCCGTGTCCTAGGGGCCCTGGATGATGTCAGCCGCCCTTGGCGTCTTCCAGTAAACATCTGTTCTCCTTAATCTGACCCAGGAATTCCATTTCACAAGAGTCACGGCCTCATCTGGCAGAGAGCCCCTCCCAGGCCGATTATGGTCTGGGGCAGGGACAGCATCCTCTCCAGGCTAGCATCTCCTCCCTCAGCCCTGCCTCCTCTGCCCACACTCCAGCCCCAGCCCCGCCTACAAAGCCTCCAAAGTGATTAACCTTCTTACTTCGTTCCTGCTCACTGTTCCACAAGGAAAACACTACCTCGTAGTAACAAAGGCTGTTGCCGAATGAATGCTGGCCCGTGGACCTTACAGCCAGCATCAAATCCTCGTTATAACCCACCTGGGCAGTTTCTGTTCAACTTTTGCCTTTTACAGAAGACAAGTATGTGTGTCTACCAGTGAGAGGAGTCAGGATCAAGCATCTGCCATGCAGCAGGGCCCAGGCCGGCTTCAGTGCACAGGGACTTACAGGAGCTGAGGGTCCCTAAACTGAAATCTTAGGAAGGAGGAAGGGAGGGGATGGAGAGAGACCACCATTTAAAATCTACATGGCACCCATGTCAACATAAAACTTCAGGTGCCTTCACAGGGACTCAACAATAAAAGCAGGGGTGGGCACAGGGCTTTGCTCCCCCTCAAGTCTAGCCCCCAGGAACACAAGCCTAACGGATATCCCAGGTTCTCAGAGAAACTGGAAACCTGGAGCTTCCTAAACAATCTATCAAACACTGAGATAACCAAAGGAAACTCATCTGTGGGTACACACAGCCAGGGCGCACAGCACGGGCCTCCTCCCTGCATAATGGCAGCTCTGGAGTCCAGAAAATTCTTTCAACAGTATGGAGCAAGGCAGGGATTCCACCAGGGCTCCTAAGTCCATGTTCATCCCACCAAGCCCCATCTCCACAGGAAGCTCACCACAGTGTCCGTCAAAGGCAGCAGGCCCAGGCACACTGTTCCCTGGCCTTCCCTAGCCGCAAGGAATCTCCCCTACAAAACCACTGACTGCAGATATGGGTGTTTGGAGGGTTTTCTTGATACAGCAGGCCAACAAATGAGAAGTGATGTCCAGTGGTGACCACACAAACATAGGGGATCCACGCAGGCCAGCATTTGTTCCCTGGGGTCCACTCAGCACTTCCAGGAGGAGAACTAGGACCCAGACCACAAACCCCTCAGAGGATGGAGTCGGAAGCTGAGAGACCAGGGTTGTTGTAGCTGTTGTGCAAAATGACCACCACCCCATTTTACACACAGGTGTAGTAAGATAAGAAATGAATAAACATTGGATAAAGAAGAAACCAAAATATTCTGGTTTGCAGATGGCTGCATACTTAGGACTCCCCTCCCCCCCAAAAAAAAACACAAAAAAGGAAAAAAATTAAAGAAGTTCCTGAAAATATCTAGACCTGAAATAAATGTAGTCACTCACTTGTAGGTCTAGGAACGCAAACATGGGCCACAGCCAAGGAAGGGATTTACTTTAAAGGGATTTTTTTATGATTGTCTGTTTCATATCGGTACTATTATAACAACAGAGGGCTGTTTTGCTGAAAGACAGGGGAAAAGGCAAGTCACTGGAGATAGATGATGAAAGGCAAAAGAGGTCTGGAGGGGTGTCCTCCTAAGGACGAATGCTGGGGGCCTTGCATTTGCCAGGCCCACTGTGCTTTGTAAATGTTCGGCTGCAATTCTACAAATGCATACATCCTTTGTACTAATGGATCATTTTGAACTCTGCTCACTGGGCACAAAGGTGTCTAAGTGGAGAGTGTCATTCATCTGGAACAAGCAGGTCCCATGTATCCAAAGCAAATGGTCACGTGTATATTATAAATTCAAAGTATTCCTAGATAGCTACAATAACCTGCTATAAAATACTACAGAAACGATCCTATTCAATGCCAATAAAATTCTAAAACTCTCTCATAAGCCTACTGGGATGTACTGTGAGAGATTTGAATCAGTGTTCTTATTTCCCTTAGAAAATTAAATATCATGAGGATGTCACTGGCTTGTCAGCAAAGGCTTGGGCAAGGCCCTGACACTTGCTGGGTATTTCAGTAAACATGCATTATCTCCCAAAATCAAGGTCTGCATGGGATATTGTACAATGTCGTAAGAAAATAATCCCCAAATCCATTCAGAAAACAGGCAAGAAATAACCAAAACAGCTTTTAAGCCATGACGGTGACATTTGCCCCTTTAGGTATCTGCACACATCCCTAAGCAACAGTGATTTAAAAGCCTAGAACTAGCACACACACAAAAAGTGAGACCAGAAATAAATTAGTCTCTCCAGGAAGTTTATGGACAGTGGAGCATACGTACCAAATCACAAAGATGGGTAAATTGGTTAGTGAGTGGTGCTGAGTCAATACAGTGGAAATTTAGAAAACAATAATATCTAAAGCCAACCTTTATTCAGTATAGAGCGCATCTTTCATTTGAATTAAAGGTGTTAAATATTTTTAAAAATCAAATGGAAGGTCAGGCTTAGTGACACATGCCTCTCATCACAGCATTGGAAAGGTAGCAGCAAGCTGATGACAAGTTCAAAGCCATCCTCCTCCTCTACATAGAGTGCAAGGTCAGCTTAGCTACATAAGATTCTGTCGCAAAAAAAAGAAAATGTAAAGAAGCAAAACAAAGACTATTTCTGTGAAAGGCTGGTTGTTTTCTTCCAAGCCAGCAGCGGAAAGCAACAGGAGAAGCCTAGAGGAACCGGCCAACCAGGGAAGTACTGTAAATACAATTCATCCAAGATAGCAAAAGGTTAATGACTAGCTCCAAGGAGCACCAGTCTGCTTCAGACGGGGAAAGATATAAGGCAGCTACGACCAAGTACCACAGAAACACCAGGTTCGACAATAATAGGGTGCTGGAAAACCAAAGGCCGATTGGAGGAAAGTTGGTGGCCAATCAAGGAAGTCCAAGCCCAAGAGAAAGCAAGCATGTGCCCACCCCTACCCGGCCTCGGCTGCGTTCATTCCTGGTATATCTGTTCCACAAAAGAGGCCACAGAAGAGGCCACCAAAGAGGCAGGACCAAGGTGGCCCAGGTAGAGCCAGCAGCCATCCTGGGACTGCCCCTAGCAGCTTTGGCTCTTTGATGGTGTAGACAGATGCCATGTGTGACACTCACCAGTGAAGGCCCTGTTATCCCTCTCCCATAGAACAAGACCCAAGGGCAACCTATCTGAGCTTAGCCACGACTATGACAAGGAAGGAATGTGGCCTGACCTTGTTTTCTGGAAGGTACACCAAGAATTTAGGGTCTGGTTAGCCAAGGAGGAAAAAAGGAAACAAACCCATTGGCCTCAGTCAACCCTGGTCCTATGGGTGACAGAGGGCAGGAATGCACTTCTGAGGAGGATAAAACTTCTATCTGGAGCCCTGGCTACCATGGAGGGAGCACAGGCTGTGTGGTCCTGGGTGAGTCACTCCCCTTCTCTGACCTGACTTCTTCCCAGCACAAGGAAATAACCTCTTGCTGTGCGTAGAAGCACTGAGGGCCCCCCCGGGGGGGAGGGGCCTCCCAGGGGCTGATATGTAAGCAGGAAGGTGTAGGTGCAGACTGCTGGAGGAGCAGGAAGCTGGTGATGAAAAGTCCCCACCTGAAAAGAGAGTCCCACAGCCAGTCCTGCTGGTGGAGGACTCTAGGAAAGGAGAGACAGACGAAAAGAAGGAAGGAGGGAGGAACGGAAGACAAGGGGGAAAGAAGAAGAGATAAAGGAAGAGGTAGAAAGAGAGGGAGGAAGCTCAGAGCAGGACCCAGCACTACTCGCCCCTTGGGAATTCCCACTCCATCACACACACACACACACACACACACACACACACACACACACTCTGCATCTGCATCTGGGGGCTGGTCTGAGACCTCCCTCATTCCCTCCCTCCCTCCATCACAGCCCCAGGCTGTGTGCAGTCATACTGGGATCTGTTTTGATTCACAGCACTTCTGATACCCAGTGTGTGGCTGTCTCCCTCACACCCACCAATTCTCCAACTCTCTGGGTGTCTCGCACGTCCCTTCAGGACTGACTTTAACTACCCAGGAGTCCAGGTCTGGTCCCTCAACACTGGCTTGCTTCACAAGTTCCTGGGAGCAGAGCCGGAGGGGGAGGGGAGGGTGTCAGGAACTTGGCATAGAACCAGCTGCTATAAACTGTAAACCAGGGGCTTCCCATGACAACTCACATTAGGTCAGTTGCGAGAAGGTTCACAGGATGCGGGAAACAATTTCATTTACTGTTACAAGATGGACGTGGGAAGGGGAATGGGGAGCTTCTCCATGCCCTCTCACAGACCACCACATCTCCGCCTTTTGAAGTGGGGGGAAGGGGATGCAGCCACCAGACAAGAGATCTCATTAGCATACGCACTCAGATTTCAAGGTTCTTAGAAACAGTCCTATCAGGAACCAGGGCACTTAGATCAGATATTAGAATAATTACGATAAAAGACACTCCCGTCCCTGTCACTTCTCCGGAAATTACAATTCTGAGTCAGGAAGCAGGATAAAGAACAAATCTTTATGGATTCTCTCACATGATCATAGGGTCCCAGACAGGTCCATGCCACCTTGAGGCCTAGACCTCAGCTCAGAGCTAGTGAGTTCAGATAGGGGAAGATGGCCATCCTTGGGCACAGAGAAGGAAAAGAAACTCATAGGGCCTGGGAACTGGGAAGAGGGGCAGGCCTCACCAGCCCTACCCCATCCACAGTTAGCACTGTAGCATCGATCAGTACAGTACCCGGCACCCAGGAATGTCTGGGAGCCCTGGACTACCCAGCTCAGCACAAGCACCCGTCACTGACTCCTCTGCGGCTCATCTCCCAGTTAGCTGCTCTCAACCATCCGCAGCCTCAGAGACAGCTGGGAGACCAGCTTGCCTCCCTTGACAGGGCTGTGAGTTACCACGTGAGGGTCCTAACCTTCCCTCTATGCTACCATTTCCTCCACCACAATCCATGAGAGCATGCTTTCTCACCGAGACCCCCAGTCTTACTCCCCTCACTCCAGCTGACAAGAAACAGGTAGCCTAGCAACTGGGGAAACAGAGTCACAAGCAAGCAGGTGGAGGGCCAGGCTCCCTCTCCTCTTCTGCCCAGACCTTCAACCCGTTGCCTGGCTCTGGGTCTGTTGAGTGCCCATAAGACTCTTCCGTGTGGCTTGTGACAAATACAGAGCTCAGAACCTCGGGGGCAGCCTAGATGTACTGTTGTTCAAAGCCTTCCAGAGTCCATGCCGTTCATGAACAGATAGGCAGACCCCACGGTGGGAAAACAATTTTATTCTCCGCAGGACTGGCCACGGATTTCTGCTACCAGGGAACTGTCTTTGTTTGGAGAAATTCATTCTGGAAGCTTACGAGAGACAAAAGGTACCTGTGCCTAGAAGCAGAGGAGAATGAAAAAGGCCCATTTCGCAGGTCAAAGCAGAGGGCAGGCTTCTGGAAGGTGTGGGACTGGCCAAGGGAAGTTACTCTGGAGAACCAGACAGAGAACATACTACTGGGAGAAGAAATGTTGCAAAGTCAAGAAGACAACTCAGGGCCCTATCCAAGGCTGGGAGGTACCTGCTCCATCCGCAAAGGCTTCCTGGGAGTGAGTTCTTCCTACTGGCAAATGGGAACTGGGATTCTATTCTGGGCCAGTAGAGTAGAACACTGAGAACTGGCAGCAACCCCTAGACTGTGGACAGCCCCTCGACCTACCCATAACTATAACCCCTAGACTCAGGACAGCTCCCAAACCCACCCATAACTATAACCCCTAGACCGAGGACAGCTCCCAAACCCACCCATAACTATAACCCCTAGACTGAGGACAGCTCCCAAACCCACCCATAACTATAACCCCTAGACTGAGGACAGCTCCCAAACCCACCCATAACTATAACCCCTAGACCGAGGACAGCTCCCAAACCCACCCATAACTATAACCCCTAGACTGAGGACAGCTCCCAAACCCACCCATAACTATAACCCCTAGACTGAGGACAGCTCCCAAACCCACCCATAACTATAACCCCTAGACTGAGGACAGCTCCCAACCCCATTCATAACTATAACCCCTAGACTGAGGACAGCTCCCAAACCCACCCATAACTATAACCCCTAGACTGAGGACAGCTCCCAAACCCATTCATAACTATAACCCCTAGACTGAGGACAGCCCCCCCAACCCACCATAACTATAATATCACTGGCTTGAGGGACAGCGTGTTAAAACATTTTATCTCCATTTCAGCTCCTTTGCTGATAAAAATGGGATCTTAGAAAACTAGAATTCAGAGGATATTGCCTTCACATGAAATCCATCTTAATCCTCAAGCAAGCTTTATATTAAGCAGAGACCCGCCAGGGGCGTTCCCAATAGAGTCAGGCACACAGGAAAGTGCAGGCCCAGCCGCCAGTTACTTAACATTACTGAAGACTCTAGACAGTGCAGACTGGAAATAAGAATCTAAAGTCATCAACATTTACAGACAGTACAACTGCATACCTAGAAACCCAAGGGAGTCCACAGAGATATATTAGAATTAATATATCAAGCTGCTTGATGAAAGATAATTACATAAAAAGCAATGATAGATGGAAAAGATTCAATTCACAAGGGTAAAAAGAAAACAAAAATCCTTGAAATAACCCTGATTTTTAAAAGAACTAGATGAAGTATATACAAAAAATGTAGACTACTTTACTGAGACACATGGAGACAAAATAAACTGAAGGACACACCATGTTCCCGGCAGATATGACAAATTATGTCAATTCCTCCTTTAATTAGCTTTTAAGTTTAATTTAATGTCAATCAAATTCACAAGGGATTGTTGAACCTGACAAAACAATTCTAAAATTCATTGAAAGAATAAACAGATGTGGCCAGCCAAGAAAATTTTTGCAAAGGAACAGCAGCATAGAAGGAAATCTCCACAGAGGTTCCGGAATAGTGCGAGCCACAGAAACGCAGCATGTGTTGCAGAGAGAGCCACATGTATGTGTATATGTGTACATGTACCATGTGTTTGCCAGTGTGTGTGTGTGTGTAGACGGGCTGGATGACAGGTATCCTTTTCTATCGATCTCCACTTTTTCTTTGAGGCAGGGCCCCTCACTGAACCAGGAACACACCAGTTTAGCTGAGCTGACTGGTCAGCAAGCCCCAGGGGTCCTCCTGCCTCTGCCTCCCCTACGCTGGGATTACAAGTGTGTCTCTAAACCTGGCGTTTCCATGGGAGCTGGAATTCCAAACTCGGGTCCCCATGGGTTCACAGCAAGCACTTTACTGTCTGACTAAACTGCTGGCCCCACATTTTTAAACAGAAAGAAAAGACCAGTGAAATTAGTCTCTAAAATATATTTTGTTTAATCTAATATATTCAAAAATTACCATTTGAAATTATAATCAGTACTTTAAAATTATCTCCAAGGACTGAGATACAGCTCTGCAGCAGAGTGCTTGTCTGGCCTACACAAAGTCCTGGGTTCAATCCTCAGCAGCACAAAAAAAAAAATCTGTAAAATATTTTATTTTTTGGATGAGGGGGTAGTGGTAAGTCTCAGAAATCCAATTTCTCCTTGATAAGCAGAGTACCTCTTGATGCAGACCAGTGACATTTCAAGTGCTCAGTAACTTCATGTGGCTTTGTAGCTGCTGTGCTGGGAAGTGCAGTGTCTGAGTAGCTAACACTTTAGATATCTGAAGCTCTAATAATGAGCACTATTTGGTGGTGTTAGAAGAACTAACTAGGGGTGGGGGTGGAATTCAGCTGTAGTGTGGCTTAGCCCAAAGTTTCCTTTATAACCAACTGGAGCTTGCGGCATAGTCCATTTAAAAAATACACATAGGGGCCGGAGAGATGACTCAGTTGATGACATGCTTCCTCACACAAGAGCCTGAGTGCAGCTGCAGGACTCCTGTGAAGAAGGAAAGTCCAACAGCATGAGCCTGTGATCCCAGCCCTGGGGAGGAGGGGCAAGTGGATCTCTGGGCCTCACTGACCCTGAATTCAATCCACGAGCGAGGCGCTCTAGATTCAGTAAGAGACTCTGATCAAAGGATCAAGTGGAGAATTACCGAGGAAGACACCTGCCATAGATGTCTCCCCTAAACATGCACATGAACACACATGAACACAAACACAATTCATGCAGCACATGCCAGGTAATGATATTTTGGTTAATGATGGACAGCATACGTGACAGTAGTCCCATAAGATTACATAACCTAGTGACATCATATCCAGCTTAGCATATATGATATTTGCACAACAAAATCACCTGATGACCTCTCTCTTGAACAGATCCCTGTCCTCGAGTGGTACACGAATACTTACACATGCTACTGGTTCATGGCTCTTTATTATGCCTCCAGAAGCTTTATCCCAGTCAAACTGGCCACTCCTGAGCCTTGCACAAATTTGTATAAGCATAAATATATATATATATATATATATATATATATATCTATATATAT
>VZQC01008797.1:954918-1019293 GCA_009823505.1 Rhizomys pruinosus
CATCATCATCAACATCATCACCACCATCATCATCACCATCACCACCACCACCACCACCATCACCACCATCATCACCACCACCGCCACCACCACCATCACCATCACTATCATCATCACCATCATCATCATCAACATCATCACCACCATCATCATCACCATCACCACCACCACCACCACCACCACCATCATCATCATCATCACCATCATCACCACCATCACCACCATCATCATCACCATCATAATCACCACCACCATCATCACTGCCCCATCACCATCATCATCATCGTCATCATCATCATTGTTGTCATCATCATCAAACTACATTTTAGATAAGAAGATGCTTGGCGTGGGGGACATGTTTTCACATACACTGCCTCTGAAGTCAGGACAAAGCCAGTGGGTCACCATTGCTTAGCGCCCAACTCAACGGTGGCATCTCATATTGCCATCACTTTGACTTGGGTGCCTGTGTGATTGGCATTCCTTGTGTTGAGCCCCCACCCCGTCACTTGAAATGTTTTCAGAAGTCGCATGCTGTAATGGCAAAAAAGGGTCCAAACAGGTGCAGTCAGCAGACTACGTAGCTTTGGCATTGGTGAGGCAAGCCCAGATGCCCAAGATGCCACTGGACATGTGCGGGGGGGGGGGAGGATTCTAAAGCAGATAAAGCCAGGCCACACTTGCTTACCAGGACTCACAGCAAACAGCACGAGGTGGGAGAAACAGCCCATTCATCATCCTGAGGAGAGCGATGGCAGCAACTTAGAGCAATGAGAACTTGTGCCATGGACTGTGATTAAGGTACCACTCTGCAGCCAGGCATGGTAGAAACACCTAGAATCCCAGCACTCAGGATGTAGAGGCAGAAGAGATGCAGAGAGTCTAGGGCCTGCCTGATACACATAGAACGTTCCAGTCCAGGTAGGGCTGCATCAAAAAAAAAAAAATTCCCAAACTCTAGATCTGGGCTTAAATGGTCACTGCACACCCTTCCATCCAATGTCCAGTGTGTGGAGACTGAGGGAAGCCCCACTGTGCCATCCAAGCACCTGCGTTTCACAGCATCTCAGACTGCACCCTGTCCAGACTGCACAGCTTTCCAAGCAGAGCTGATGGGATCCTGCAGCAGCCTCCAGCCCACACACTAACCTCATTCTTCCTGGACAACTAATGAAATATCCAGGGTAGATCAGGGGCAGCACAAGACCTTCCTGGCCTCTCAGCAGTACCATGCCCATGGTCCTGGATGCTAGAGTTTCCTTTGCCAGCAAGTGGAAGCTGTGTGTCCCACTCTCTGGCTCTGAGTCGATGTGCAGTATAATTGAAATTCATGGATGAGCCCAAGGAGCCAGCTCCAGGCTCAGTAATAACTTCTCCATATTAATGGCAGCACCGCAGACCTGGTGGACAGCTGACATTTAATATGAAACATACACAGCAGAACCAGAGGCTGCTACCCGGCCCTCTCATTCCAGAACGCCTGCCAGTAAGGGAGAGCGGAGACAAGGCAATGCCAAAGTTCAGGGGACTGAAGTCCTCCCCTCCCCTCAGTACCCCCACCACACCTGAGAATCCATCCCAGCAGGGCATCTCTGCCAAGGACACACACGTGCACACACACACAGCCACACGCTCACTTACATGCATCCATGTGCACATCCACACTCAAATACACTCATGTATGGACACACACATGCAACCGTGTGCACATGCACACATGAGCTTACTCAATGGCACATGCTCACATGCGCTCATACAGACTCCTGAGCACAGCCTTGTGCACACTTGCATGCATACACTCTCATATGAAAGCAGGCATATGCACATGTGTATTCAAGTGAGCACTTGTCCCTATGCAGACAGCTACCTGTAGTCTGTAGCCACATATGCATATCACACACGCATATTCAAATGTGCACCTAGTCACACACCCCTACCTGAACACACATGCACACACATATATTCAAATATGCACATACATCTATACATACATGCATGCACATACATGCACATGTACACACATGCTCACTCAAAGGCATAAGCACTCCGTTTCATATGCTTACATGACTGATCATGCATAGATGTACACACTCCTACATGCAAGACATGTGTGCACACATGTATCCATACATGTAGACTCCATAGCTAAGTACACACACACTAATGCACACACAGTATCCATGGCTAGGCACAAATATTCACACTCAGGGACCCTCAGGGCTGTCCCTGCCAGAGAAGAAGCTGGGGTAAGGAGGGTGTGCACACCCATGTTCCCAGAAAGGGGTCCCCACATACTCTTTCCACAGCCCTTCAGATACTAGTGGGATGGGACAGGTCACAGTTCAGGCCACCAAGAAGCAAGCCTCAGGGATGTGCAGGACACATGTCCGGGAGACTCAAGCCAGATGAGCCCAGCCTCCTCTGCTCACCTGAGCCTTGGTACTTGGGCCTCTCACAGCAGGCCGCTCGAGCGGAGACCCAGCCTTCTCCACCCCCACATGACTGTGAGCAAAGTCCTCCAGTCAGTCAGTTGTCACTCACCTAGCACTAGAGACATGGGGACAGGGCCAGCTGTGGACAGCAGGTCCTGCTGAATGATCAGGAGTAGCCCTCAGCCACCAGACCAGGAACAGACCTGGCCACACAGGAGCACAGGACAGAACAGCAGCGTGACATGGGATGGCCTGAGAGAGCCAGTCGTCCTGGGCACAAGCTCAGAGACCTAAGGGGGCCTTCATGAGGGACCAGGTTGGTTCTGCTGTGCCCCTCCCTAAAGAACTGCAGGGGGCCAGGCCCACAACGCTGTGAGGCTCCCCTGATCGGGTCTATCTCTATCAAATGGGGACATCGATTGCCAGCTCGTGGGAATGCCGCAGGGTTGAGGGCAGAGACATAGTTGCCACAGAGCCTTGGTGCTGGTTATTCTAGGCATTTCCTTCCTCTAGGAAAAAACAGAGAGGGAGCCCAGGGCTGCCCTCCCAGGGTGAACCCTGGGAATCTTCCTCCAACAGCCCTTGCTCTACTTGTTATCAGTCCAGAGTCCAGGGTAGGGCAAGCATGTAAGTCAGACTGGAGCCAACCAGCACACTGCATTCCTGGGCTCTGATGATTGGTTAAGGCAATGACCCAGCCCCGCCCAATCAGTGATGTGCAAGCTGCATCAAGCTTCCAGATAACTATCCCTTCCATTTTCCTCCAGGGTGTTCCTGAGGGCCTGTGGGGGTGTGCAGGCAGCTACAGCCCCCCAGGAACAGAGTCACACTGGAAAGGAAGAACTCAGCAGGAAGAGTAGAAGACACTACTCCATGCTTGAATTACTCCTGCCCAGTCCTGAGAGTCCTCCGATGTTGGCTGAAGGCAGAAAATCTGGATTTTAGATCAAAGATGCCTTTCCAGCACTGGAAGGGGCCACCATGGAGCAGGCGAGGGGACCAGTGGGCTGCTGTCCTGCCACCTTGACCACAGACCCCTGACCAGCCGGCCTCCATCTTGGCCCGATGACTCGGTGGCAGCTGGCTTGAAGGGACAGTCCCTGGAAAAGCCCCTTTCCTCCCACCTAGGAGCCCCTGTGAGTGTGCTGGTGAGGCCCACGGAGAGGCTGCCAGAGCTGCCCCGCAGGCCCTGCTGGGGGACCATTACTGGGCTTCCTTGCCCACACAGAACAGAAGAACACAGCTTTTCTTGATGAACACATGAAGGTCGAGCAGCCGGGAGCCCGTAGTCAGAGGCAGCTTCTCAAGGAGATGGGGCTGGGCTCCCTCGGGTCCACACCTGCCTCCCCCGACCCTGCCTCTCGGGTCCCCATCTTACCCCTAAGGTGTCTGATTTTACAACTCCAGCTTTGGAGTGTTCCTAGGACAGGAATGGTGGCTCCAAGCACTTTCCTCCTGGAGAAACTGAGGCAGGGTGGGGAGAAGGAGGTAGTCTGTCCAGGGTCACAGTGTGAGTCTGCGGAGTCATGAGGTCTCCTCCTCCACCTTCCTGTAGGCACCTAGGATGCCCTTCCCTTTCCTGCTTAATTTGATTTAAACCAGGAGATCTAAAATCAGATTTGCAGAGGCAGAAATTCATGCAAAACCTCATGTGCGCTCAGTGTGCAGAGCTTCCGGGGGTACTTGGGGCCGTTCTTCACAGGGACCTGGCTCCTGAAATTCTGTGGGGTTGGCTCCAGAGCAGGCCCTTAAGGGGGTGGCCCAGCCTGAAGCACTGGGGGTGCAGGGGCCATACTCTTCCCTGCACTGACTTCCAGACTTCCAGCCTCACTCCCTGGACACTGTCACTTCCCAGCTCTCAACTGACCTCACCCAATCTAGACCTGGACCCTGTGGACATAGCCAGGGACACCCATGGAACAAGCTGCCAAGAAGCACAGGATAGGAATGACCTGTGTGTGTGAGTGTATGTGTGCATGTGTGTGTGTGTGTGTGTGTGTGTGTGTGTGTCTCCAGGGTAGTTCCCAGGATAAAGGGCCATTTAGCTAAAACCTGCAGAGTAAGACAGTAAGAAAGAAGGAGTAAAGATGACCCCAGCAAGGCCTACGCAAATGTCATCCTGAGTGTCCATCCCAGGAAGAACAAATTGCCCAGAGAGGGCACACAATGACAGAAGATGCTAGAATTCCCAGGCTAAGTCAGGACAGGAGAGCCCTTGACTGCCAGGGCAGTGGGTTAGGACTGTTGTGCTATGTTTTGTCAGTGAAGGAGTGATGTGAATTGATGTGTGGTTTTTAAACACAGCTCTGGCTGAGGAGAGAGGGAGCCCAGCAGCCTCCAGGTGTGGTGGGAGGCCACAAAGAAGGACTGGAGTGAAATTTAGAGACTTCTGGCATGGTGGCCGTCTGGGTGTGGGGTTGGCCAGTGGAAGGGCAATCCTAACACCCCTGCCCAGTGAAGAGACCTGTGTTCATGAGGAGTAGAAGTGAGCACGAACGTCTTTCAGAGGCCCTCTCCATTGGACTCGCCCTCAGCCCCAGGGACAAGCACATGCATACCAGGCTCCCATCCCCTATATCCCAAACAGGGCCAATCAGATGGCTCCCCAGGAAGGGACCGTGGAAGAGATCATCCAGAACAGAGTGTGTTTTACTTCAGAGAATGAATGACTCCTAAGAAAGCAAGATAGACCTGGAGCTGCTGAGGGTCCTCATGGAGGGGGGAGAGCATTCCAAAATAAACCCAGAGAGAGGAGACTGCGCCCGCTCTGAGCCTCTGGATCCAGGCAAGCCTGAAGCCAACACTCCTCAGAACTGCCAGATAGTTACACTGTTTGTTCCATCTAATATGAACTGATTTTCTGTCACTTAAAGTCAAGGAGGTAATAGAGGAAGCAGAAAGCACCTCGAGCGCTTAGGAGATCACCCACAGTAGGAAGCAGGCAGGGGACCCCAGACACTAGGGAACCTCTTTAGTGCTCCTGAAACCTGCTCCTTGCTCTCCAAGACAGGGTGGAAGGAAAGAGGACCCTCCTTAAGAGAAGTGCGCACAAAGCCAGGCACCTCTTGTCTCCAGCCCAGGGTTCGAGGGGCTGCCCCACTGGCAGCTGAGCTGGCTGAACCCAGCAGGGGACCCCAAAGGCAGGAGCACTCTCTTATCTTGGTCCCTTAGGGTAACTTTACTTGCGTCTGTAGTCTTTGTCTCTGTGGTGTTTACTGTTCCTTACGGCCTGATCAGGGTGACAGCCCAGCAAGGACTCCCAGGAAAAGATGGCCAAGACCCCATAACATGGACTCGCTTCTTGCCACAAAGCCTTGGCTCTATGACAAAGGGTCTGCTTACAGGACAAGGGGGCTTGTGCTGAATCCCAAGGGAAGGACCAACACCTCCTCTCTCATGCCCCAGGATTGGACCAGGCCTTGGAGGTCAAAGCCTTCCCACTGCCCAAGCTCTATCCCTAGTCTTTCCCAGCCAGACACACCGAGCCTAGGAAGGCCCCTGGGGTTGCCTGAGTGGGAGGAAGGGGCGAGATGAGGTGATTTCTATCCTGAAGTCTCTACTGGAATCACTCACCAGTGAACAGTCAAGACACCCACCCAGAAGGAGCTGAGGCCAGAGTGGGTCCCTGGGCAGTCAGTCACTCATCCTTCTCCATCTAACTCATACAGACAATAGTCAATGCTACTGACTCAAAGGGTCTGTGGGAAATAAAACAGGAAAGATTAGAAATGTTTCAAAAGGGGCTGGAGGGATGGCTCAGAGTTTAAGCATACTGGCTGCTCTTGCGGAGGACCCAGGTTCTGTTCCCAGCACCCATGTGGTCACTAACAACTGTCCTTAATTCCAGTTCCAGGAGACTCAACATCCTCTTCTGCCCTCAACAGGCATTGCATGACAAGGGTGCACTTACATACATGCAGGCAATACACTCATACACATAAAATAAAAATAAATAAATGAAATATTTTAAAAG
Organism: Rhizomys pruinosus; assembly: GCA_009823505.1. NCBI lineage: Eukaryota > Metazoa > Chordata > Mammalia > Rodentia > Spalacidae > Rhizomys > Rhizomys pruinosus. The sequence goes on from VZQC01008797.1 coordinate 961,324, forward strand.
AAATGTTTCAAGAAATGTGGATTGTTGTTGTTGTTGTTGTTGATATTGGCATGCAAATAAGAACTCAGAGGACAATAATATGAAGGCTGGCCAGAATCAGACAGACACACATTCTGATACCAGCTGCTAAGGTTGCAATGGGCAGGCTCTCTGGGCTTCTGGAGGCTCAATTTTTTCATCTGTAGAATGGAGACAATGGTAGATGCTCAGCCTTGTACATAGTAGGATTGCAGCAAACTGACACTTACCATATAAAGCTACTCATTGCCTTCCTTCTGAGTATGTAAAATGCTGTGACATTAGTCTCTCTGCCATGTGGCCCAAGAAATACTAGAAAATTATTTTATGGCAATGATAGATACATTCCCTAGGCATTTTTTTTCCTTCACCAAAAAGATAGCTTGGTGCTGGTGGGCTCCCGGGTTCACTACAGAGGGTCTCCATCTGAGAACGAAGCCAGCCCACGGGCAGCACAGAAAAGCAGCAGCTGAGGTCCTGAGAGCTGGCGGAAGCACCTGGATCCAGCCGAGCCTGCAGAGCAACCACCACATTTGCTAATAAGTTCCCTTTCTATTTAGACTAACTTGACTTGGACTTTCTGGCACTTGTAACTGAAAAAAACCCTGATTGATAGATACAGTGGGAGGATTAGATTAGAGTTCCCTGTACTAAACAGATTAGGAGACTGCTGTCTACAGTAATCAAAGTCACTGCTGCCTGCCTTCCCCCCTTTAAAGCAGAAAATACAGTCCTATGTCCTCAGAAGCAGGCAAACAGATACACAGATGTGTGACCAAGACAGGGACACGACAGCAGTCCCAAAAGGGCCTTTGGGGTAGACAAGGACCACTTCAGCATCTAAACCCAAGCGGTGGGGCTGCACTGCCTGCTGTCACCCCACTTTCTAATTTTATTTATTTATGTGTATGAATGTACTATCTGCATGCAGGTGTGTGCACCTGTGTTGTGCAATGCCGCAGAGGTCAGAAGAGGGCGTCGGATTCCCCTGGAACTGGAGTTCTCCTGGAATTGGAGTTACAGAAGGTTCTCAGCCGCCATGTGGGTGCTGGGGATCGAACCAGGTCCGCCGCAAGATCTGTGCCACAGTTTCTGCATACGGGTGCTGGGCCAGTGGAGCTAGCTGCAGAGAGCACAGGTTCCATGCTGGATATTCAAGAGACATGTTGGATGACAAGGAACTGGCAAGGTTTCTTCACCATAGAATACAAAGGTTCTGGCGCATCTCTCTGTTCTCTTTCTTGGGGTGAATGTAGTTGCAGGCTTCCCCATGATGACTGTCCCCCAATTCCCTGTTGCTCTAAGCAACTTGGGGCACAGCCCCGCAGAAGAGTCTTGGAGGAATGGGGCTATAGAGCCTTGTTTCTCAAACAGTCTTCTGAGAACATGGAACACAGGCCTAGGAGCGCACCCATGCTGAATATCACTCTAGATACACTCGAGTTGAAATGTATTTAGCAATGCTCTGGAGGAGCGGGCTGCTCCATACAGCCTGACTCATTCACTTTGCTGTGTCTAAGTAGTTATCAAGAAAGGGCACAGCAGCAAAGGAAGGGACTCTGTGTAGCCTCATGGAGAAGGGCATGCACTGCTGGGTGAATTAAATGTGTGTTTCCACATACAGCCTGTTGAAGCAGGGCACAGGCACAATTTGCTTCCTAGTATCCTTCCATGTCTTCTACCCTGCTCCCCCAAGAGGAGTGCCAACTAGGCTGGAGACCCATTATCACCAGCTATGTGGCCTAGGGCAAGTTACTCAACTTCTCAGAGCCTCTGTGTGCCATGTATAAGCCAGGAATGAGGCCACCTCCCCTAGAGGGTGATTGTGACAACGAGAGAAGAGTCATTGATAGAAAACCTGAATAGGTACACACAGAGAAAGAGAAAGAGAGAAAGAAAGGGGAGGAAAGAAACCAGGAAGAGAGAAGAGGAAAGGAAAGAAGGAAACGAGACAGGAAGAAAAGAAGAAAAGGAGGAGAAGCAATGCTCAGGCCCACTGTGCCAAGGCCGTTATCACTGACCACAGCCCAGGAACTCAGACAGGCTGCAGGAGTCTTTCCAGGGGAGTCTCCTGCTCTGCCTGTGGATGGCCCAGTCCTGACATCTCAGCGTGCCTGTCCTGCCCAGGCCAATTCACACCTGGCACCTCCACACTTAGGACTCTCTACCCACCTGCACACTTAGCAGCTGACAACTGGCTCCCTTGCTCTCACATCAAAAGTACCTGAGTTCCCCTCGGCCTATCCTCTCAGCACAGGGTCTGCCCCATCTCCCACTGGTACAAAGGATAAATGTAGTCAAAGGTGCTGCCTGAATAAATGAACCGCCAAATGGGGACATGAGATGCACCGTCACACACACCCCCCCCTCCCAGCGCTGTCTGCTGGGAATTAATTAGCAGACAGGAGTTGACTCACCAGCAGACAGAATGCTTCCACATGGATCCCCCACCATCACCTCACTTTGTCTTAAGTTCCCAGCAATAGTTTTGTTTCTTGCTTAGGAAACTCCTGCATCCCTAAAGGTGAATTGTCTGTGAGGCTCAGGACTAGTCAGACAACAGAGAATGTAGAAAGTTGCCCTATGGTAACTCAACTCTTTTACGGACATGGAAGAGTCATCCCCAGAGTGTCCAGGTTCTTTCTAACTAAATCTGACCAAAGGCAGTGATTTTTCCAAAGCAACAAGTGATGTTTCCTGTGTGTCCATAAAAGGAACACCAGTGGTTGTAGGGCTCAGATGTAATTGCTGGCTCCTCAGGGGACAGGACCAACCTGGGCATTGCTTGGGGCCAGGAGTGTGGCCACTTCCTCAGAGGAGGAGTGCCCTATACAGTAATTAAGGCAGAGCTCCCAGTGGGCAGCTTCAGATGTCTGGCCAGCCACAGCCGGCCTGACCACCGCACACCCAATCAAAAATAGAAAATTGCAGTGTCTTCTGCCATGTGCCAGGGCCCCCAGGTGGCGGGACAGCACTAGCTCTGCCAATGTCAGCCTGTGCTCTGAACGCTGATCTAGGCTTTCTCCAGGAATCCCTACGCAGGGACACCCGTGGCAGGGCTCCTGACATACAGAGGAGCCTGGGTAGTCCCAAAAGGAACAGTCCCTGTCCATGAAGCTACTCCTCAAACTCAAACAGCCCATAGGCCCTGGAAACTTCGACCAAATGTTCTGCTTGGTCCAGATCAGAGGGAGAAAGGTGCCTTTTCAAGTAGTGAACTGCAGTTCAACAGGAAACCACAATATAAAAGTCAGTGGTTCACGGTCAGCCAAGGGACAGAGGGCTTCAATGTCTGTCATCACCTGCACTGCCAGCACGCACGCCCACCACATACATAGTATACACACACACACACACACACACACACACACACACACACTCAGAAGGCACTCAGACACATCTGTGAAGCCCATACAAACCTACCTATGTGAGTCAACAGCACACTCACAGGTACACAGGCAGAGGGTTTGGGGGCTGGAAGTGGGATTCTAGTAAATCTCCCCCTTCCCTGACCAATCAAAACATCTTGCCTTCCCGCCATGCCACTGCGTCCCTAAACATTGTAGAAGTAAAGACTGTCCTCAGTTCTGAGCGCAGGCCACGTCTTCCTCCCCAGGGACTCCAGTTTCCAAAGCTAGCCAAGAGCCAACACAGAAAGGAGGGAAAGGAGAGAGTACTCACCAGCCCGTCACAGTTACTAAGCGCCACGGAGGAGGCTTTGGCTAAACCGGCCACGTCCCCGACATAGAAACAGGTTCCAAGCAGGGGCTCCACGCGGATGTCCCCCTTCTCACCCTGCCATTCCATGGTGGCCCCTGGAGCCACGAGGCGAGCATTGGGGCGCAGCCGCAGGTGCAGGTCTCTGCCAAAGACCGTGACATTGTAGAACAGGGGGCCTCCGGGGTCGTCCTGGCCGCCTCCGGGAAAGCCCGAGGTCTGGTCCGGGGCGGCTCTTCGGGCTCGGACCCCCGCCCTGACCGGCTCCGACGACACCACGTGGGACACCAAGCGGCCCTGGGCGTCAGTGCGCACCGGCACCGCCAGGATGCGCTCGGCTCCGAGCCCCGGGGGCCCGCCTGCAAAGGTAAGGGGCGTTAGACCCGCGGGACCCCGGAGCCCGGGGGCCCCGCCGCCACCCGCGTCCCCCGAAGGGGAGGGCCGCTCCTCCAGGAAGCCCCGGGGCCAGCTTGCGCCTCTTTCTCGCGAGTGGAAAGGGGCGTTGACTGGACCACCGCTCCAAGCCACGCCGCCTGCGGCCGGCCCGGTCCTGGAGGACCGCGCCAGCCCAAGGTCTGCTCCAGCCCAAGGTCTGCCCTGGGCCAAGGTCTGCCCCAGCCGGCTCCAGGTCGGGTTCCGCGGCACCTCGCAATTTCCCAAGGGGCGACCCCTGCCCCGTGTCCCCACCCCTGGACTCTCCGGTGCCTGGTGGGACACCGGGTCCCCAGAAGTCGCTCCCCGACTAGCGCGCCTCGACCCCTGGGCAGTCCCCGCTGCCCGTGTCCCCGCCGCTGTGCTCCCTCCGAGCAGGAGCGCTCGGCTCCGCGCGCACGGGCGGCCTGTCCTCTGTGTCCAGCTCGCGGCCAGCCCCTCTTCCCGCGTGGGGGTGCAGCCCGGTCCCGGGATCTCGGGGATCCCCGCCGGGGCCCCCTCCCGGTCCTCGGGCCCCAGGCGGCGTGCTCCGCACCGGCTGCCCCGGAGTCCCCGGCGCCGCCGCTCCCTGGCTCCCCCGGACCCGCTGGAGCTGGCTCCGCTCCGCAAGGTCCGCCGCGGGGCTCGCCCGGCCCTCCCCGCCCGCGTCCGCACCCCGGGAGCGGGGAGCGCCGCGAGGCTGCCGCGGTCCGGCGGCATCTGGTGCGCCCTGCGCGGCCGACCCGGCCCGAAGTTGGCCAACTTGGCCCCGGGCGGGGCGCGCGGAGTTTGCCCAAGTCGGGATGGACGGCGCCTGGGGAGGGGGCGGCTGGGCGCGGGGCGGGACCGGCCGCGGCGGGGCGCGGTGCGGGGCGCGGGGCGCGGGGCGCGGGCGCCTACCTGGGGGGGCGGCGGCGGCGGCGAGCCGGGCGGTCGCGGGCGGCGGCGGCGGCAGCAGCAGCAGCAGCAGCAGCAGCAGCAGCGAGGGGCAGAGCAGGCGGCGAGCGGCTCCCGCCGGCGGATCCATGGCAGCCGCACCGCAGCCGGGGCCCGGCGCTCGCAGCCGGCGCGAAAGTTCCCCGCGCGCCGCCCAGCCCACATCTGGGGCAGCTGGAGCCGCCCGCAGCTGCAGCACCGCAGGGCGCGGGGCGGAGGAGGAGAGCGCGGAGGAGAGGGCGGGAGCGGAGGGAAGGCGGGGAGAGCCGGAGCGAGCGGGGAGCGAGCGGGGAGGAGGCGGGAGCAGCGAAGGCGAGCGAGCGAGCTAGCAGGGGGAGGGCGGGGACGGCGGGCGCCTCAGCCTGCGGTGACCCGGCGCTTCTTGGCGCGGCCGCCGCCGCCGCCGCCGCTCCCCTCCCCGCTTCCCCGCTCGCGGCGGAGCAGAGACACCCCGAGGCGGCGGCCGAGAAGCGCTGCGGGATGGCCCGGGTGCCAGCCGCCCGGCCGCCCTCTGCGCGCCCCGGGTCACCTCAGAGGAGTGGCACGGTCGGGGCTTCCACGCCCAGGGAACCTTCCTGGAGTGACCGGGTCCCACCCGTCAGCCCCGGAGACTGCATGGACCGCCTCACCCTCTTTCTGTGCCTGGAAGATAGAAGAGCCAGGGAATGGATAGGGGGCCTTGCCAGGGTGCTGACATACTGGGGACCACGCCTGGCCGCGTGTTCAGATGGAGGCCCGGAGGCCAGGGAGTGCCGTTACAGGAGGGGTCACTCCAGAGGCTACCGGGAAGATCAATGTTGGCCTTCACAGAGATGCAAGGTTCCGTTGGTCCGGACTCCTCCCTGTCCATGTCCTCCCTCCGCTGCAACCTTCTGTGCAGCCTGTTCCTGCCAGATTTGGGCCCTGTCTTAGATGCAAAATCTAGCTCCAGGCTTCCTGGCCTCAACGGGCTTCCCGGCCATGGTGCTCCCTAGTCCCCACCTCGAATGGCTCGTGGACACTCTGCCACCTCTCCAGGGCAAGGACTAACATTCATCCCCGACAAGTTAGCTGTGAATACCCACTCCCAACTGGAGCTCTTCATCCCCAACAGGGTCCTGACCCTCCCCTTTGTTGGAGTCGCTGTCCTACCAGGCCTGCTGTCCCTGAGGATAGTGGCTCCTTCCCAGGCTCCCCTGGACATCCCCCTCAACCTTGTGTCTACTGGAACTTCTATGCCATGTGATCTAATTTCTGGTTCATTCTCTAAGAGTGGACGCCTGACCCTTTGATCTTGCCTTCACCCTACTCCAGACCCGTGTGGCCAGGGCCATGGGCAGAGGACCCAGACATGACTCAAGGCCTTCCCTGTGGTCAGGAGGGCCCAGTCCTATGGGGGAAACACATAAGTTGTGACATCAGATCCCTGCTCTGTCATTTCCGGGACACTGTGTAAGGGCACTGCAGCTTGACAACACATTAACACAGAAGGTTCTTTGTCTCCTAAGGACCCCTGAGGCTGGATCTGGCCCTCAGACATAGTGGACATTTGTCAACATTGAAAAAGGATGATATTTGGGGGCATAGCAGTTCCAGTGTGCACTCCCAATACTCCAGGAAGCTGAGACAGGAAGAGTGCAGCGACTTCCAGGCCAGCCTGAGCTACATAGTGAATTCCAGGCCAGCCTGAACTACATATAGTGAATTCCAGGCTGGTTTTGGCTCTTGAGTGAGATGCCCTCTCCAAACAACAAAACCTTAAAAGAAAGACAGAAAGAAAGATAAAATGATAAAGCTTCACATTTTTGTTTCTAACTTCTGCAGGAATTTGGAGGGGTGGCCACACTAGGCCACATTCTTGCTTAGCCTCCATTATTAAATGGGATTCTTATCTGGCAGTTTGCTAAAGGTCCCTCCGGACACATGCACCCAGCAGACATGACTCCATGATCTCTGATGACCCACCTTGTCCCAAAATTGGAGCTGGAATCCCAGTGTAGCAGGTGATTCTAGAAGGGAACATCTTGGAGGACTTTGCTTAAGAAGCAGTGTGGGCTGCAAACTGAAGGCTAAGGGTTGGGCTCAGCCAGCTGCCCTCCAGAATCCTGGGCACACATCTTCCTGGGATTCTCAAAAGACGAAGGAAACCCATCCAGCAGCTTCGCCCACCTCAGGGGTCCCATGCCTGACCCCATCACTAACTTCCCAGCCAAATTATGTTTGTTATCATGATTTGTTTGTAATTTACATAAAAAATTTAAAGACTATATCTTAAATTACTGCCATGCAAGGGAAACCCAACATCTCACCATCTCTCCATAAATCAAAGATCACTGCCCTCCAAATAAATACAATGGAAAGCAAAGAGAGTCCCACTGAAAGGGGAAGCCGCAGCCCACAAGCAAGTGCTGAGACCTCACAGACTCCTCTGCTTCCATGGAATGAAATGGATGAAGGGACTGAGGGAATAATTCCCTTCCTCTGCACAGACAATGGTTTCTGACAGGTTCACAGACCTGAATTATCCAGCACATTTGGAATACTTGCTCTAGGATATTTGGAAAGAAAATGTACATCTGACACTTGTGGTAGCTCTTTCTTCCCATATCACTCCATGCAGACAGGACTTAGAACTGCAATCTGCTCCCACACCAGGGTCAGTGGAAGCAGATCACTGCCCTTCATCAGCCTAGCCCAGCCACGGCCCACCATTAATTCCCTGAAAGATGCTGTGGATGAAGTAGGCATGCAAACTTCACATTTTTACCCCTTTGGTGGAGGGTGAGAGGTCAGGAGCATCATAGATTCCTGCTTGATTATCCACTGTTAATTTACATGGCTGTGGATGTGGCTCGGTTGGTAGAATGATATACGAGAATCCAATCTGAGCTTAGGTACACATGGGCTGGCATTCCAGCCAGCGCCTCCCAGAGGCACAAGTGAGAGTCCTGGGACCTCCCTGGCTGCACCCATGGATGGGGATGTGATGGTGCAAAGGTCTGGGGTTGGACCCTGGGAGTGGGGTCACACTATGTATGTATATAATGATCTGTCCATTTGAGTAAAGTTCCATTCTGTATTTAGATTCATACTCCCATATGTCCGTATGCTGTGCTTCTCACACAAGTGCTTCCTGCATAGCCTGGCCCACAGTGGAAATGAATGGGACGAACCACAGACCGCTTGTGTGTTTCATCCTCAGTAAGTGCTTGTGGTCCCAGCACTTGGAGGCAAAAAGATCAGAAGCTCAAGATCATCCTCAGCCAAATACCAAGTTCAAGGTCAGCCTGGTTTACAGACCCTGTCAATAGTTAATTAATAAAATACAGGACACAGGGGCTGGAGAGATGTCCTAGCGGTTAAGAGCACCGACTGCTGTTACAGAGGACCCGGGTTCGATCCCCAGCACGCACATGGTAGCTGAGAACCATCTGTAACTCCAATTCCAGGAGAACTCCAGTTCCAGGGGAATCCGACACCGTCTTCTGACCTCCGCAGCATTGCACGACATGGGTGCACCAACCTACATGCAGACAGTACACTCATATAAATAAATAAATAAATAAATAAATAAATAAATAAATAAATGAATAAATAAATAATACAGGACACAAAAACCCCCAGTGCTTCTTGCCTTGAGTCCACTTATTTACTCAGTCTCAATCCCCAAACCAAAAGCAAAAAGCCAGCAGAGCCAGTCCAGCTAGTACATGGTTCTGGGAGATTGTGCTCATTTTAACTTGAATGATTTGACTTCTGCCTTGCCCTCTCCCCCTTGGCCAAGTCCCATCCTTACCTACCGTCCTCCATCTGCTCCTTGCTGGTGATTGTTAGCACCCTGGCCCCCAAAGGCAGTGGAGTTGTGTGGTGATCTAGAACAGTCTGGTATATGAGGGGAAGAATAGGGATAACTCAAGGTCAGCTCGGGTCCTCCAAACCCAACCTATAAAAAAAAAATCTTCCTTGAGGATTCAAAGTACAGAAAGAAATGGATATCTTTCCTGATCATTGATACTGGGCATCAGGACTCATCCTACATGCTCTGGAAGGGACATCAAGAAAGATTCGTCCCCAGCCCTCAGTGGAAGGGGTGTCAGCTTACTCCGCAGCGAAGGGGCAGGACTCCCCGCTCTGCCCCAGACTTCCTGGTCAGATGCCAGTACAGACTTCCTTAACACAGGAGCCCTTCCAGAATCTTCCCTGTGCACAGATGTCCAACAGAATCCAGCTCCCCAGTAGGTATCCTGCTCCTATCTCAAGGTCGTCTTTCTTGCAGGGCCTTCCAAGTGGATGAGGGCAGTAGAATTTCATAATCCTCCCTCCCAACAACCAACCCCTAGGATTTGTAGGTAAGGACCCAGACTTTTGCAGGCTCATTGGACCCATGCACAGAGTATCCTTAACGAGAGGAGTTGGTGACCTTGTCATGGGACCTCTGGAAACAGCAGCTCCATCCAACTCTGCTGTTGGCAAACAGCAGGTGTGGTGGCCCCGTCAGGTGCTCTGGCAGCGTTCTGGCCAGGAGCGGCCTTGCTAAGCAATATGTCAGGGGAACGCTGATTGAACAGAAAGTGGTGGCTAGTGGCCTTTGGGGAGTGTCATTCTTGATGTTTCTTGAGCCACCCCCACATACACATCCTGACAGGGAGCTGTGTCAGGCAAAAGAGGAAACGTGGGTGGCGTTTAAGCAGCATTTTCTTTGTTGTCTTTCTCTACACTGAGATGTTCTATCACCATTGGGGTCAGTGCTGCCTGGAACTGAAAGACAGGGCCTGAAATCTGGAGACTCTGGGATTCTGGCTCAGTCAACACTTCTACATGAAAACAAGATGAAGGCTCAGGCTCAATCTAAGTGAAGGATCTAGCCCAGCACTTACTTGTGACTTCATCTGCACATATGCTCAACCTAGCAGAGAGACCAGGGATGAACTTCAGAGGGCGCACCTGGATGTGGCAGGCACTGCTACCTGGGCCTATTTAGCTATCTCTGGCCTCTCATAGGGATCTGGGGGGGGCGGGTAATTTGGTCCAGCACTCCCTTCTTGAAAAACCTCTTGGTCCCGGAGACGCCATAACGCGCCAGGCCAGGATCGAAAGGTTATTCCTGGATGGACTGTCAGCCCATGAAAGGAAACAGCCAGAATTGACCAGAGTCCAAGTCAACAGCTCCAGAGAGAGTGGACTGTTTTACCTCTCATCCACCTGTGCCCCTTTTCTAAGCCTAGGGACAACCTGCGGAGGGGGCGTGGTAGAATGTAAGGGTGGCGTTTGGTTGATGGTGAAACTACACAATGTAGTCTGGACACTCATTTGCAACTTGATTGAACAACAACCTGTCACCCTCCCCACTGGATGGTGGGGGCTGTAGGTGTTTGGGGCAAACAGACAGCCCTGCAATAGGTTTTGCAAAAGGATGCTTGTCTCATGATTATCACTTATAGCTAAAATGAAAAAAAAAAAAACTGAGAGAAAAGTGCAGGGACAAGTTAGAGCGAAGCATGATCTGGGATGGGGTTGGGGGGGGGGAAGGAAAAGGGAAATAAGCCTGAACTGAATTGGAAAAAATGTATGAAATGCACAAAGCATCAATAAAAATTAATTTAAAAAAAAAAAAAAGAAAAAAAGAAAAACCTCTTGGTCCCTTAAGATGCCCCCAACTGGTGTACACCCTTAAGGAAATGCAGAGTGCTCCCTATAGACTCAACTATGGCACCCGGGGCACTGCCCACTTGGCTATCACCTTTGTCCACACTGGCTAGGAAGACAGCCCAAACACAGGTATCATGCCATCCCCAGAATGCCAGCTGACCCTCCTCTGGCAGGTGTGCAGAGGCTGGACCACCCAGCTGCTGGCAGGCAGGGACAGGGGCCTCCTGGGGAAAGCCCACATAACAACTCTGTGGAGCCAAGTGCATGTTGGACATCCAGGCACCAGCTCATACCTCCTCTGTCTCTTTCCAGATGAGAATGCTACATGGTCCCAGGCACCCCCTGCTTGGTGAAGATGTCCCCCCATGTGATTTCATGTTTATATTCCTACACTACACTACATTAGCTATAGAGCCCATAGAATTCACCAGTTCACGTACCAATCCTCTAAGAGGTGTGTGAAAGGACCAGTTCTGTCCCATGGTGGGGGTTTGTGTGCAAAGTTCCTTCTAAACCTCTCTGAACATTTCATTTCTTACAATCAGAGGTGCTCAGCCTATGGCGCGGGCACAGGCCGTGCTTGACAGCCGCCACCACCACCCTATCTCTGGCCTTAGGTCTTTATTCCTTCTAGGTCAAGTCCTGTCCCCCTAGTCAAGCCTGATCCTGCCCTGTTCATAACATCAGAGGAGTGGATCTTAAAGGGACCAAAGCCTCCATATGGGGCTGGCCACAGTCTCCAGAATGAAGGCTTAGGACCAGATCACCGATCATTGGGAGGAAGAAAACCACATGCGAAGTCAAGAGCCCTTGTCATTTCTGGAGCCAATGAGGACTCCCTAGGAGACACAACCATACACACACACACACACACACACACACACACACACACACACGCCACCACACCCTTAGCAAGAAAGCACTGAGACCCACCCACCCCCCACATGGTCCCCAGGACACTGAAGTGTGGACTTCATGGAGAACCTGGTAATCTTTGCTCCTGTTAAAATGGGAGTGTTGTCCCTCTAATGGTGTCGAGAAAAATAAAAAGACATAGCTATATAATTTTTGAGTATGCATGTATTTGTATGAGTGTCTGTGTGTGCCTGTATGTAGAGGTCACAGGTTGATGTTGAACGTCTTTCTCAGTCACTCTCCAACTTATTTTCTGATACGGAGTCTCCCACTGGACCTGGAACTGGCCAGTTTACCTGGGCTGCCTGATCAGCAATCCCTGGGCATCTTGTTGCTGTCTCTCCAGCGCTAGAAGTAAGGGAACGCACAGGTGAGCCCAGCTTCTTTACTTAGGTGCTAGGGATGGACCTCAGGTCTTCACACCTGCATGGTGAGCACTCTACCCACTGAACCATCTCCTCACCCTTACTTAGCTTTTAAATGAACCCCCTACATCAGGTGTGGTGGCGCATGCCTTTAATCCTAGCACTCGGGAGACAGAGGCAGGCAGATCTTTGTGAGTTCAAGGCCAGCCTGGTCTATAGAGTGAGTTCCAGGACAGCTGGAGCTACAGGGAAACCCTGTCTTGAAAAGACCAAAAAAAAAAAAGAATTAAATGAACCCCCCATGCCCTGTTGTTTCCTGCATGTCTGGCTCCAGGCCGCTGTTTAATAGGAAACATTTTTTTTACACTCCTCAAGTCTGGTCCCCAAAGTTTCCCCTTCTTGGGCAATCTCTCTCTTTCCCTGGGGAGACAGAGTCTGTACGCCTGTAAGCACAATCAGGATTCTTCCAGCTTATAAATGCAGCTCCCACGCGTGTCCACTAGTGTTTCAGGGCCCTGAATGGTCCCTGTCTCCANAATGCGCCCCAAGATTTATAGCAGGGCCTCATCCTAAGACCCATTGTCATTTAAAATTAGAAACCAACCATCACCCAGGGCTGGGGATGTAGCTCTGTTTGGTGCAGTGCTTGCCTAGCGGGCACAGAGCCCTGGTTCAGTCCCCAGCATGAAGCAAGCATGGTGGTGCATACCTGCAATCCCAGTGCTCAGCAGGTGGAGACAGGAGAATTAGAAGTTCCAGGCCAGTCTGAGCTACGCAGTGAATTTGAGACCAGCCTGAGACATATGAGACTGAAAAATAAGAAAAGACCATAGCTCACTGCTTCTGCCCAGCATGGAGAAGAGAAGACACAGCCTGTGCCTCAGTCACCCAGGAAAAGATCCAAATTCAAAACTTGAATCACAATGTTTAGTGAATATGCATTGGGGGAGGAGGGGTGTCGTAAAACCTAGAATCTTACATTAAGGCATCCTAAGTCAGCATCTGTCTGTGCTTTGGGCATTTTCCAGGATATGTTGAGTATGGTCTTTTACTTCCCTTCCCTGCCTGGAGATCCAAGCCCTGGGCATACTTACTGCAGGGCATCCCTGAAGAGACTGCCAAAGTGGATTTTGACCCAATATATAGTCCTACGAGTAATAAAGCAATTGACAAAATAGCCTGGCACATAGTACGTGCTCAGTAAATATTACGAAATGGCTTAACAAAGTAAGGTAATTTGGAAAGATATATTTGTGCAGAATATGTTTTTAAAAGGATTTCAGCAGAAGCTCCAACCAACGAACTGTAAGGAACCATGGTGGGAAACACTAGAGAGATGGCTTAGCTGTTAAGAGCACAGGCTGCTCTTCCAGAGGACTTGAGTTCAGCTCCAAGCATCCACATGGCAGTTGACAACCATCTGTAATTCCAGTTCCCGAGGATCTGATGCCCTCTTCTGGCCTCCATGGGCATTGCATGACATGGGGGGTATGTGCGTACACACATGCATGCAGGCAAAACATTTATTCATACACAGAAAATATAAATGCATCTTAAAAATGAAAAAAGTTAATTACTCAAATAAAAGGAGGGGGCTGGAGAGTGGGTCAGCAGCTAAGAGCACTGGATGCTCTTGCAGAGGACCAGATTCAATTCCCAGCACCCACATGGTGGCTAACAACTGTCTGTAACTCCAGTTCCAGAGGATCAGATGCCATCTCCTGACCCCAAAGGGCATTACACAACATGGGTGTGCTTACATACATGCAGGCAATACACTCATACACATATAATAAAATAATAAATAAAATATTTTAAAAATAATAATAGGCAGTGATATAGACTGCATGGGACAAAGAGAAGGAAAATGGAGAGAGGTTGACTAAGCATTGATGAGGACGAAGTTACTAGGAATGATTCGCCTAAGCACTGAGTGTCTCAAACAGGAAGCCTGGCACATGCAGAGGCCCTGTGGCCGCAAAGAGTTTTTCTTGCTTCAAGAGAAGCAAGAATAACAGTGAAGATAGCAGGATGGAATTGGGGAGCAGAGTGGGCAGGGCTCACACGTTTCCAGTCCCCGCCTTTTGGTTAAAGCTGGGGAACGAGGCAAGACTGGGTTCATTTCAAAATTCTCAGGGAGCCAGGAGCCATCACCAGGACACTGGCCTTTCTCAGAAGGACACATTGCCCTGGCTCATGTACCTTCATCTGCCCTGGTGCTACATTTCCTCTTCTCACTGGAATAGACAGGGGCAGTTCCCTGAGAAGCAGGACTGGAGACAGCTCAATGGGCTAATCAGGAAAGTTCTAGGGTAAATCATCTTCCCCAATTCCGACGCTATCTCCCAAGGTGGATCCTAATGTGTACACTCAGAGATGAAGAAGCTGGAGCCTGGGGAAGCTGACCCCACCCCTCCATCAAGTCCAGCTCACCAGGGCATGGTGGCACCCAGACGTCTCTTTGGTCTTCTGGGAGGTCGTCAGCTGGCACGTCCCCTCTTGCTGACTGCTGAATCCTCAGGGCTCCCTGCTAGGGGCTCACAGGGTTTTGGTATTCATCTTGAATTATGTGCTAGGATTTTTTTTCTTTTCTTATTTTTTAATGATGGAAAAAAATATATTAAAACCAAAGCTTCTGGAAAAACCACTTGTTCTTGCCCGTCTTATATCGCTCTTCGAAGTTGACCTTGGCCTCACATCTGGCCTTGTGTTTCAGAGCTGGGTCTCTGAAGACATCCTTGTTGACTACAGTTTTGTCCAAGGGGATGTCCACTAAGTACCTGGTAGGCATGAGGTGATTGTAGTTATAAACTTTGATGAAAGACTTGATCTTTGATCTCTTGGCGATTTTCTTCTTGGCGATTTTCTTCTTGACCGCGGTGCTGTCGCTTTTCTGGGGTAATGGTCAATTCCAGCTACCAGAGCATGGCTATAGGGGCGGTCTGAAGTGCCATCATCAATGTTCTTCACGATGACTGCTTTCCATCCAGAGTAGCGTCCTGCCAGGACCAGCACCACTTTCCCGGGTTTCATGAACTTGCCCATTTCGGCAGCTACCAGGAGGCGCCCAGCAGAAAGTATGTGTTAGGATTTTAGAATATCAAAATATTCCCCATGAAAATATTCTGCTCTGACTTTGAGAAAGAAAGATGAGAAAAGGAAAGCTGAGGGGAGGGGTGGAGAGGGAGGAGGACCGAGGAGGAGCATCTGCACTCCCTGGGCTGCCACGGGACGGCCAGAACAGAGAGCTCAGGAGGACAACCACAGCCTTGAAGTGACTTCCTGGCCCTCACTTGTCCCCTCTTGAGGAAATCCTGTCCTCAAGCTCAGGCCCTGTCAGTTTACCTCTGCCTTCTCCAAGGGGACCGGAGCCTGCTCACAGGGTGGCTCCTGCGTCATGGATGTCAGGCAGGACCGACTCTGCAGCCAACTTGCCTTTACCCTCTCCTCACCCTCTGGCCCCTCAGCTATCCCACAAGAGGACCTCTACTATAGCCTCAGGTTGCTAGAACTTTCTAAAATGCCCACAAGGAGATCCTGCCAGTGGCTGCAGACAGACAGACGGGGGCTGGGAAAAGACTGTGTCCAGGGCCTTCCAAACATGAATGTGGAAGAAGAGGCTTCTGGAAAGGAGGGAAGGACGTGAGCCCAGGGGAGTTGGGGTGCCCTGGGTAACTGTCACTTCAAAGCGGGGGAGGGGCTTGTTGACAAGGCAATATGATTAGAAAACAGGCAGATAATTAGGAGCCCTTGACAGACAGCCTCCCTGGGCTTCCCAGGGAGGCAAGACACTCATTTGCACATGCATTTACACACACAAGCACACAGAGAGTTGCCACACCCATGTGGTGATGCACACCAACCTACAGCCACAAACGCCCACAGCCCAGCCACGCTGCAGATCCACGCAGTGCTCAGGCCTCCCTAATTGCATTTCTGAAAATGAGAAAGAAGAAATCCAATGACTTTCAGGCGGCTGCCGTTCCCCTGTGGCGATTTCCCATCTCCTTTCTGAAGGGCCAGACAGCGGGGCAGCCTCCAGTTCTCATCTGAGCCCGGAGACTGCTTAGCAACCCTCCCTCCACAAGGTCCACACCACAAGCAGTCTTCAACCTCGGCCAGCAGCCTGGCTGACTCTGCCTTGTCATCACCTGCCCTGCACCTGACAGCTGGGGGCAGGAACTGCAGCCCAGGAGGGTGAGGATGTCACCGTGCTTGCCGAGACAGCAGAGACTCCCCCAGAGCCCAGGACCACAGCATTTTCAACGCCTATGATGCCGAGACTCCTGTCCTGTCTGTGAAGCCCCGTGCAAAGGCTGAGCAACTGCACCCATGAGCCTGTGTGGCTGGGTCACCCTCGCTGAGGTTCTTCCTGTTCTGATCTGCTCTGCAGACCCTCTGAGGGGGAGACCCTTCTCAGCCCATACCAGACCTCTTATTCCACATAGCATCTTGTTGTCAGCTGTAACAGTGTCATCGGTGCTTTGGTGTGTGCACATGTATGGCCGCCACAGATACATTTTGGGTATCTTCCTTGATCTCTACCTTAATTTTTGAGACAGGCTCTCTCACTGAACATGGAACTCACTGATTCAGCTAGGATGGCCAGCCAGCAAGCTTCAGGGATCCTCCCGCCTCCATCTCCCCAACTCTGGGATTACAAGTGCAGACCAGTAGGCATGGCTTTTTACATTGATGCTGGGAATCAAACTCGCGTCGTGATGCTTGCCTGGCAACAGCACTTTGCTGACTGAGCCACCTCCTCTGCCCCAGCAATGGAGATTTCAACCCCAATTGCAAATGTCATGGCTTGCCTTAATAGCTGGATCCGCGAGATGATGAGGTGTGTGGTTGAGGCCAGTGTCTCAGGGCCAAGTGACCCCAGGGCTGACCTACTCATTCAGCTTTGAGTAGCCATGCCCCTGTTGTCCTGACCTTTCCTTCAGCAGGATACAGTAGTTTTGTTTGAGAATTGCAGAGCCAGAGGGTCCCAGACAAGCCATCGCTGTTCAGTGGAAGCCCCTGTGCTCAGGGGCTCCTTGGCTCACGATTCACCAGGGCCTTGTGGAAGTTTCCATCGGATGACTCTTCCAGCAGGCAGCTCTCAGACTTCAAAGCAGGCCTCACCTTGCCCCACTCAAGCCTCGCCCACGTGGGGTTCCAGAGCTCGGCCTTGGCTCGGCTGGACTCCAGGCCTTGGACTCAGTGAACTGGAGGCTTGAGATCACTGGATTCAATAGCCTGGACCTGGCTGGGCCTAGGACCTTGACTGTGGCCTTGGCCTCTCTGGGCCGCAGACCTCGATGTCACCATACCACACAGCCCTTGGCCTGGATATAAAGTGGATCCTGAGTTTTGGGTCTTACAAGGCTTCACGGCCTGGCCTCTCTGGGCCTCCTATCTCAGGTACATTGAACCCCTGACTTTGGCCTCACAGAACCTCGGTCCAGACCCAGGTGGAACCCAGATCTCTGGTCTCACTGAGCCACAGAGCTTGACCTCATCAGTCCTCCAGCCCCGTCCTCTAAGGAGTTTTCTGCTCATGGACCCCACAGCTTAGCCTGACTCCATCCTTGACCTTGCTGGGCCCCATGCCGTGACCCCTGGGCTGCAGCCATAAACCCCTGGAGCTTCATTCCCAGCTTTTATGCAAGTTTTCTTTTCTTTCTTTTACCCCTTTAAGACAGTCTCGTGTAACCCTGCCATCACTGGACCCAGCGCCTCAGATGGACCTGTGCTGTGCTGGACCCAGCGCCTCAGATGGACCTGTGCTGCACAGGACCCAGCACCTCAGATGTACCTGTGCTGCGCTGAACCCTGGTGTTGGCTGCCTCCCTCCAGTCAGCTCCCAGCAGGCTCATCAGTCTTGCTTTCTCCTCCATCGGGGGAAGTTAAGGTTCCTGGAGAAAACGCCTTCTGCAGGAGGCCTACCCCACCAGGCAAGCTGTTGTCCTAGAGGAAAAAATAAAACCCTCCCAGACTCACTTCTAACAAACTCGGCATGTTGTGCAACTCTGCAGTACAGAATGTACACGGGCCCGTCTCCCCGCGGTTGCATAATTTTCCAGCTGTTTTCAGGACTATTACATTTCTTCGTCTGGCAGACTTCACAAGCCATATATAAAAATGATATATATATATGTAAATAGAAAGATGAGCGTATATGTGCAATAAGATGGTAAGTGTGAAGCAGAGGGAAGGAGGTGGGGATGAGACTCAGCGAAAAGGCAGATGAAACAAGTGTAAACATTTGGAATGTCACCTTTCAGACGTCTGGGAGACAAAATGAACTTGGACTCAATTAAACTAAGGTGAGATATTTGTCCAGCCAAGTCAATTTCAGACTTGGTGGTATTTGAGCCTCCTCTTTTATAAAAGTTGTCTTTGCTTTCTATTTTTCTTTTTCTTTTCTTCAGACAGGGTCTCCCTGTAGCCTCAGCTGGCCTGGAACTGGCTATGTAGACCAGCTGGCCTTGAACTCACAGAGATCCATCTGCCTCTGCCTCCCGAGTGCTGGGATTAAAGGCATGAGCCACCACACCCGGCCCAACCTTTTTTCTTTATATATTACTCAGTGTCAGGTGTTGTGTTAGAGCAACACAGGATGGAATAAGCTATGTGCCATGCCCACATAGGGCCCCAGAATAATTTTACCAGATCTTCCTGCTTCTGCATCCTGAGTGCTAGGTTTACAGGCCTGTACCATCATGACCTTTTAGATGGTGCTGGAAATGGAACCTGGTGTGTTGTGAGTGCTAGGCAAGCACTCAACCATCTGAGCTATACTCCAGCTCAAATTGCATGGTTTTTGCTACAGGAATTCTGTGTGCATTTTTCCCCATCTTTTGGTCTGGATTTATTTTTTTCTGTATTTATTTTTATCTTTATTTTTTTGATTGGCACTTCTAGAGGAGAGATGGTTGAATGACAAATATTTCTTAGCAATGCAACCTGAGGTGCCCGGCTCCAGAGCAGGAAAGCAACAGAATGATGGAGAGCTCATGTCTTCCTACTAGGACCTTCTATAAGGTCCTGATGCAGATTTCTATTGAGCCTGCCAGGGCTGCATGCCTCACTGGAAGACCCTCTTCTGGAAGCATCTGCTGAGATTGGCCCTGGGAGGCAGAGGGATCTGCTTGGCCTGGGAGCCTTGGCCCCATCCCACAATCCAGGAGGCTTTCACCATCCCTGTTCAGCATGCTGGGTTGGGATGGTGGCCTCTTTTCTACTTGAATCAGGTACATGCACATAAACACAAGCGCTCTAGATTCTGAGCTCCTTCTCATTAAGAGGAAGAGTGTATGGGCACACTAGCTTTTCAGTGCAGGGCGGCAGCTGGCACAGCTCTGAGAAGAAGCATCCTGTCCTTCTGTTTCTGCCCCATCCTCACTGGATCAGTTAACTATCATCACAAAGACACCGTCCCACAAACCACCCTAGAATGTGGTGCTTGAGCCAAGAGTTACCGTCAGGTTCCTACCTAGCAGTGCGGGTGGCCGGGGCAGCAGGAGCAGTTCTGCCCCATAGCAGCTCACACTGGCCCCTTGGAAGAGATCAGAAGCTTCAAGAGGGGCTGGAAGATGGCTCAGTGGGTTGAGTATTTGCTACTTAAGTAGTAAATAGTGTAAGAACCTGAGTTCAGATCCCTAGAACCCATTTAAAGCTACAGGCAGCAGGGCACAGCTATGATCTGGCACTCTGATGGAGAGATGGGAGGCAGAGATGAGAGAAGCTTTAGAAGCTTGCTGGCCCCTGTCATAAGCAGAGGTAGACAAGAGACCCTGTCTCAAACGAGGTGGAAGAGGAGGGCCAGCACCTCACGTTGACATCTTACCCCCCACACATGCTGTGGCACATGTACTGCCCCCCCAGTACTGAATAACAGATGCTCCTAGAAAGGTAAGGAGAAATCCATGATACTTTTTAAAGCCTGAGTGTAAAATGGGTGAGCCATCAGCTCTGCCTATGTTCCAGTGACCTAGCGAGACACGTGACCCTGTGTTGGAAGCCTAATCTCAGTGCGATGGTGTTGAGAACGGAGGACTTGGGGCAGGGGGTGTCATGAAGGAAGCCCCATCATCCTATCATGGATAGCATACCACCACTATAAAGGGTCTCTCTCTCTCTCTCTCTCTCTCTCTCTCTCTCTCTGTCCCCCCCACCCATGTGTAAGGATACAAGAAAGCCCTTATTGAATGTAGTGTTCTACCTCTGGGCTGCCCAGCATCCAGAACCAGAAGCTGTCTTTGTGAGTTTCCAGTTCCTGGTCTTCAGCTACTGTGGAACAAAACTGACTGAGACGCTCCTTACAAAACACCTTTCCTCCCACCCCAAGATGTTGAAAGTTTCATCCAGTCATGACACCAAGCCTAAAGCCCAGAATGCTACATTCTAATCCATTCTAGATACAATCTAAAGATAGCACCCACACCCCTCCTTCCCTCCGTCCCTCCAGCCCTTCACGTACCCATCATAACCACACAGAGTAAGCACAGGCTCATTCAGTGTGCTGCTTAACTCTCATTGTCGACTCAACTGGATTTCAAATCATTCATCAGGGAAGCACGCATTTGGGAGTGTCTACAAGAACGTTTCTAGAAAGGTTCACAAAGCAGAGAAGACCCATTCTAAATGTAGACGGAGCCGCCCCACGGGCTGCGGTCCCAGAAGTGAATATAAAGAGAAGTGGGGAAAGGGGGTGGGGGGGGGGGGGGGGGTGAGCACCGCACTTCATCTCTCTACTGCTTTCCTAGACTGGGATGACAGTGTGACCAGCTGCCTCCCACTTCTGCTGTCATGCCTTTCCTCACTGATAGACTGCACCCCCAAATGGGAGCCTAAATAAACCCTTCCTTAAGCTGCTTTGTTAGGGATTTTGCCACAGTGATGAGAAAACGACCTAATACACACAGTCAGGGAAGTAAGAGAAGGAGCCACAGCAGTGTGTGGCCCACAGCAAGTCTTAAATCCTGAGGGGAAATAGTCCCCGCACCGCCATCCTGGGTGAGGGATGTTGTGTCATTAGACTCCATGTTCACTCTCTAGTCCAGCCTCGTTAGCAAATCCGGGCTTTAATCCCTAGAAGATCCTCCCTTTCCCATCATTTACTGAGTCGCTTCTGAGAAAGACTCTGGGAAATACTCTCAGGACCTGTGAGCGTCAGGGTTTAAATGTGAACTGTCCCCCACAGGCTGAGTTTTCAATACTTGTCTCCAGAAGGTGGTGCTGTTTACAGAGACTGTGGAACGTTTGGGCCTAGCCAACAGAAGTTAGTCACTAGGGGTGGCCATTGAAGGTAACATCTGACCCCTAACGCCTGCCCGTCTTACTCCATACTCCCTGGTCTGCTCTACCACAAACCCCCACCATTATACGGTCCCCACTGTGGTGGACGAAACCCTCGAAACCATGAGCCAAAATAAGTCTTTTCTCCTTTACAAGTTATTCTGTCTAGTATTTTGCCACAAAGATGCAAAAGCAACTCATGTGTCAGCCTTTGTCCTGCCATGAATATCAGTTGTCCCAATACTGCTCCTTCTTCAGTAGCCTTTTTACTTTTTTTTTTTTTTAAGGGAGTTTTATTAGACAAAAAAAAAAAAAAAGCGCCAGGCATGGTGGTGCACACCTTTAATCCTAGCACTCGGGAGGCAGAGGCAGGCAGATCTTCGTGAGTTCAAGGCCAGTCTGGTCTACAGAGTGAGTTCCAGGACAGCTTGGGCTACAGGGAGACCCTGTCTCAAAAAAGACAAAAAAAAGGGGGGGGAAGGTGGTATTGAGGCTGGAGAAATGGCTCAGTGGGTAAAGCTCTGGCTGCTCTTTCAGAAAACCTGGGTTAAATTCCCAGCACCCACATGGCAGCTAAAAACCAACTGTAACTCCAGTTCCAGGGGATCTGACACCTTCTAACCTCCACTGGCATTGCACAACACAGGTGCACTTACATATATGCAGGCAATACACTCACACACAGAAAACAAAAATAAAAAATAAAAATAAAAAAAATTTTTTGGTCTTTTTGAACAGGGTCTCCCCTGTAGCCCCAGGTGTCCTGGAATCACCTGTAGATGAGGCTGGCCTTGAACTCACAAAGATCCGCCTGCCTCTGCCTCCCAAGTGCTAGGATTAAAGGCATGCGCCACCCTGACCAGCAAAATAAAAATTTTTAAACAGGAATTATTTTTTATTTTATGTGTATGAATATTTATGCCTGTGTGGGGTATATGCCCCCACATAATGCTGTGCTCACAGAGGCCATAAAGGGCATCCGATCCCTTGGAACTGGAGTTAACGGATGGTCGTGAGCAGCCTGGTATGTATGCTGGGATCTAAACCCTGATCCTCTGCAAGAGCAGCCAGTGTGCTCTTCACTGCTGAGACATCTCTCCAGTGCCAGTCTCACTCTTCAGCCCAGCTTTTTGTCAGTACAGTTCTCTCAAACACGGTGGGTTCCCTGTGCATTTGATCGCATGTACCAAAAGCCACACTCACAGCTCATTTCTAGATACACCTCTGATTACACTTAACAACAGGTGCCAGGCTGCCTCGGGGCTACACCTTGATCACTGCTTAGTTCTTCCCCAAGCCTTTCCATAGAGTGTGAGAACTGCACCTTTGACCTGACTGCTCTCCCAAGCTGTACCTGAAGTTAGGAAGACGAGAAATGATTTTGTTTTCCCACGCAGCAAGTTTCTGAATTCCTAAGCTCTCTATTTCCTCACAATTTTTTAAAATTTGTGTGTGTGTGTGTGTGTGTGTGTGTGTGTGTGTGTGTGTGTGTGTGCATGTGTGCCATAGGTTGATACTGGATGTTTTCCTCATTTCTCTATTTTGTAAGACAGGTTCTCTTGCTGAACCTGACACTGATTCAGCTAGACTGCTTGCACCCCAAGCCCCAGGGATCCTCCTGACTCTGCCTCCCAGCACTGGGACCACAGATACATGCCATGATGATCAGCTTTTATGTGGGTGCTGAGAATCAAAGTCAGGTCCTCAGCCTTGTACAGCAAGCTGAACCATCTCGCCAGCTCTCCTCTCCATTCTGAGAAATGACTAGGTGTTCCCCACTGACTCCTCTTCACAGGTCCACACCACAGATAGGCACCAGGAGCCCGCTCTCACCTACAGTGTTTACCTGGGCTCACCCAGGCAAGGCTGAACTGACTCAGTATACTTCTAACCTTCAAGTTATTAGAAGTGACTGTTTTGGCGGCTGTCTTACCCTCCGTAACACAGGCTGTCATTTTCCTAGCTTCCTGTAACAGTTCCTGATTCCAAAGCCAACACCACAGATTGTAGGTTTGGGTTCTAGGTACTGGTTTCTATCGAAATTCCTGTTGCCACACCAATACTACTGGGCAAAGTAGCCAAGAACTTGGCAGCCTCCGGGAGTGCCAGCATGGCCCGGCAGCGCCACCTCTGTGGGTCAGCGTTCTACCACCCAGGCTGCAGGGGCAACCTCACCCAGGGGAAGCTCTTGGCACACAGCAGCTTAGAAGTTTCTAGAACAGCGATCATAAAGCACTCCAAGACTCAAACTAGAAACCATGCCATTTTTATCCACATTCTACTGCCCAGGCAAGCCACACAGCCAAGCCCAACATGGGTGGGCATTTTTTTATTTGCATTTTTTTCCAACACAGGATCTTGAACTTGCCACACAGTTCAGGCTGGCTTTGAACTCCTGATCCTCCTGCTTCTACCTCCCAAGTGCTAGGTTTGCAGTCTGCATCACCACACCTGGCTCCATGCTGAAATCCCTTGGCTTATGGCCTCATCCCTCTAATGGTGTGCTTTTCCTCATCATGCACATGTATGTACTGAGTCTCCATTTCTCCTCTCCTTTATAAAAACCCTTATGATCGGGGCTAGAGAGATGATCAGCAGTTAAGAACACTGACTGTTCTTCCAGCGAACCTGGGTTCAACTCCCAGCACCCACGTGGTGACTAACAACCATTCATAACTCCAGTTCCAAGGGATCCAATACCCTCTTCTGGGCTCTTCAGGCTCTACACGTGGGCACACTTACATACATGCAGGCAATACACTCATACACATAAAATAAAAATAATAAAGAACCCTTGTGATCACATTTAGAGCCCAACCAGATGATACAGGACAACCTTCCCCCTTCAAAATCCTCCACATAATCACATCTTCAAAGAGACTGTCTCTCAGCAAGGTAATGTTTACACCTGCCGGCAATCCATATGCCCAGCAAAGACGTGGGAGATAGTCAAGGCCACAGAAAGCTAGGGAGTGCCAATTCCCCACACTGGGTAGTCTCTTGCCTGCTAAGAACCAGTGCAGGCATCCAGCAAGAGGCAGAGCCCAGGCAGAGGCAGAGGAGTAGGGGCAGCACCACAAGCTATTCAGGAGCATCAAGAATGTCAGCTGGATTTGAGCTATCTGGCCCAAGGCGACCAGGAGGGCTCGCCCAAGGGCAGGAGCTTACTGTTCTCTTCTCTGAGTCTGCAATTAAGGCCCAACCAAGCACCCTTTTCCCTTACAAGAATGCCTTTTATCGGCCTTGCTGGCCCATGACAGGAAAGCCCCGCTTTGATGAAACCAAGTTCTTTAAAATGAACATTTTTCTCAAAAGCCATAACAGGATCCCCGTGAAATTAAACCGGGAAGACAGACGTCGTAAATGCCCCCAGACACTGCTTCTGACTTTTAAAATTGTCAGTTAAATTAAAGTTGGACCATAGAGACTCCGAGCTCGGCTTGAGTTTGTGGGGGAAAACGCTCTCACACGCCTCACCTGATAAGCGTTTTCCTCCTGCAGAGCTATCCAAGGTTGGATATAATTCCTGCCTGAAGGCTGTGTTGGAGCTCTGGGGCTGGAAAGGTACGCAGCCACCTGAGAGAGCCAGGAACAAGTTCCTGCATCAGTGGAGAGCCTTCTTTGTATAGATGGTGTCCTGAGACAGTGAGGGAGCTCCGCCCAAGCATTGGAGGAGTCCCCAGTAGTTCAAGCATTGTCCTTTGGTAAGTGTCAGAAACTGATCTGGGGAACAAGAAACTTATTTCACAAAATATTCTTCAAAAAAAAAACCCAAGAATACTTTTGCCTTGGAGATCTGATATGCCGTCCCCGGGATCCGGGTTCTAATCCTGCAATTCCCACTCTCTTTCCTGTGGGTTTTCCTACTGACAAAACCCCTCCTCGGACTGGAGAGATGGCCTAGTGGTTAAGAGCGCCGACCGCTCTTGCAGAGGACCCAGGTTCGATCCCCAGCACCCACATGGCGGCTGAGAACCGTCTGAAACTCCAATTCCAGGAGAACTCCAGTTCCAGGGGAATCCGACACCCTCTTCTGACCTCCGCAGCATTGCACAACACGGGTGCACAAACTTGCATGCAGACAGTACATTCATACACATACAGAAATAAATAAAATTAATAAAAAAATAAACCCTCCTCATGGTGCCAAGAAGCCTTCAAGCCCTGAGGGAAAACAGATCGATGCCCCCAGAGCTCATCACCTCAAGCCCCAGGGATCTGGTAGGCCCAGGAGGAGTCAAGTGTCTTCCTCCACAGCTATCTCATGGCCAAGAACTCACTGAAGGCCTTGATGGTGACATCTACCCTGAGTTTGCCTCCCTTTATAACCCATCAGAGCAGGGTGAGCAGCCACAAAACAGTGCCTTGGGGCTGGAGAGATGGGTCAGCGGCAAGAGCACTGCTCTTGCAGAGGACCCGGGTTCAATTCCCAGCACCCACATGACAACTGTCTGTAACTCCAGTTCCAGGGGATCTGATACCTTCTTCTGACCTCTGTAAGCACTGCTTGACACAGGTGCACTTACACATATGCAGGCAATACATTCATACACATAAACTGATAAATAAAATAAAATAATAAAATTAAATTAAATTAATAAAAAAACAGTGTCTCCTCTCTTACTCCAATGGCATGCCTCAGTGAGCCTGTTAAGTGAAAAGTGAGTTCTTACAGCCTGGATTGCCCGGTTTGTTTGTTTGTTTGTTTGTTTGGGGGTGAGGTGGAGTTTTTTGTTGTTTATTTGTTTGTTTGTTTTGGTCTTTTTGAGAAAGGGTCTCCCTGTAGCTCCGGCTGACCTGGAAATCCATATGTAGATCAGGCTGCCCTCGAACTCACAGAGATCTATGTACCTCTGCCCGCCCCAAGTGCACAGGCCACCACACCAGGCTAATTACCCAGTTTAATGGCTCTGCTAATCTGTCCCAATCACCATAGCAAAAGGCTGGGCTGGTTAAACACCAGGAGTTTAGGCTGAAAGGCTGAGCATGGGGTGCCGACAAGGTTGGTCTCTGATTTGAAGGCCACCCCTCAGTGGGTCTCACATAGCTTCACCCCTATGTGACCAGGGCAGGAGCTGACTGTCAATCCTCCTTTTACAAGACTCCAGTTCTATCAGAGCACAGCCCACTCTATGACTTCATTTAACCTTAACTAGCTCCTTAAAGGTCTTATGTTCTGGGCTGGGGCTGTAGCTCAGTTGGTAGAATGCCTGCCCAGAGTGCATGAAATCCCGGGTTTGGTCCCAACACCCCTTAAACCAGGCAGTGGTGCATGCTTGCCACCCCAGTACTGGGAGGGCAGAGGCGGGACCAGAAAGCCAAGATCAACCTCAGCTACATGAAGTTTTGGAGGCTACATGAGACTCTGTCTCAAAAAGAAAAAAAAAAAAAAAAGATTCAATTCAACTGGAATGGCCATCAAAAGATGCAAATTAAAACAGCCATGATAGCATGAGAAAGCCAGCTGACCATATTCTTACTGGACCTGTCAGCAGGGTGCACACATGCTTCATTTTGTGGTGCTCTACCATAATACTTGATACCGAGTACACTCTTGATCCCACAGAATCAGGCATATGCATAAAACAGGAGGGGCAAAGGTGATCTGCCTTCTAACAGGCCGCTTGTGGAAGAACTCACCCATTCCTTTGAGATTCCACTCCCTCCCTCCCACACTCCGTAGGGTCCGTACCCCTGAGCTGCTCATCTCCTCCTGTCCCCAGCTCCTAAGGGACCCACCAGCTCTCGGTACTGTCACACTAGGACACCAGCTCTCATCACAACAACCTCTACACAGGACGAGCCACGCCCAAACCATAGCAGCATAGACCTGCGTAGAAATGGGGCTCCCTACATCTATCTGCTAGGAGCTGACTGCAGCGTTTGCCTGCCTCAGTGTCTGCGCCCTCTCTCCTGCATGCCCAAGCAGCCAGCCCCGCCCTGCCCCTCCCCGCCCCGCCCCAGGAACCATCTGACTCAGCCACACAGCTGCTGGATCCACATGTCCTTGGACCCCACCTTCAGGGGTTGTACTCACCTTTCAGATTCCAACCTCCAAAACCCATTTGCTTAACCCCAACCTCCAAAACCATTTGCCCCCCCTTGTCTCTCTTCCTCACCTCACCTTGACCTCCTGAGATGATCCCAGACTTAATCACAGCCCAGGTTCATGAGTCTTTGGGGATTAATTGGTCAATAAATGGAATCCTGCCACACCAACCATCGGCCAGCAATTCTCACCTGCTGGCACATCAGAGCCGTCCCCTAGAACATAGCCAGAGAGCTACCCGGCCTCCTCACAAAATCCATGGCCACCGTGTGTTCAACCACTCTCATGCTTACGGATATTTTAGATTGTTTGCAGATGTGTGCGTGTGCATGCACATATGTGGACATAATCATACAACAAAGGTCTTTGTTTGGTTAAATACTGGTTAATGTAGCCTCTGGTTTGAATCAATATTGGTGGACCAGCTTCAGGAAGGACTGACAGCCTCCTTCCCTCTGCTCTGTAAGAGAACTTGTCCCTGCTAGCTTAGAATGCCTCTGCCAACCTTGGTTTTTGCTAATCTGATGTGCAACCACGTCAGCAGAGGTCGCTGTCTTCATTTGCGCATTCCAGAATTTAAGACCTGAGGCTGATGGCGGCAGCGAAGGTTCCAGGTGCTGGAGTCACCAGGTCAAGCCTGGGTCAGGGCTGGCTTCCCCGAGGCCATGAACTCTGATGAAGGACAGAATGAACCAACTATGGAAGAGGGGGGTGGAAGGAGAGCCTCGTGGAACAGCAGGGCAGAGGCTCAGAGGACCCCAAGCAAGAGTTTACACAGGGCTCAAGGAGAAGAGTGTAGGTGGGTGTACAGTGCCCAGGGATCGAGGGCTGAAAACGGGCATGCCAGGGGCTGTGAGCGGGACCAAGGGCGGCCAAGTCCTTCCGTTTAAGTGTCTTGACTGTGATCCAGATCCATTATTAACCCACAATTCCCTTAGCTATTCATGACTCTTCCCCACCCCCACCCCAGGCCTCAGTTTACCTATCTGTAAAATCAAGGAACTTAGTTGAATCTCTGGCTTTTTGGTTCTAGAATATTCTGAGTCATCTAGTAATATTAGTTTACTTTTCTCATTGCTGTGATGAAATGCCTGACAGAAAGCATTTTAGGAAAGAGTTGATTTTGGTTTACTGTCTGAGGTCACAGTCCATCCTGGAGGGCAGCCATGGCAGCATGGGCTTATGTAGCTGGTCACACCGTGTCCAGACAGGAAGTAGAGAGATGGATGTTGGTCCTCGCCTCACTGTCTCCTTTTTTTCAGTTCAGATCCTCAGTCTGGGGATCTGCTGCCCAGTCTCGGGCTGGATCTGCCCCCTCAGTTAGACCTATCAGCAAACACCTCACAGACACACAGAGTTGTGTCTCCCAAGTGGTTCCAAATCCGCTCCAATCGACAGTGAAAATGAACCATAAACATTAATTAGAGAAAGATTTGTGTATACACATGCCTGTGTTTGAAACAAGCAACATTTTTCTTTTTCTTTTCTTTCTTTGTTAATATCAGTGTCTCTTTCGACAAAGGTGCCAAGAATGCTGGAGAAAAGACAGTCTCGTTGATAAATAGAAGAATGAAACTAGACTCCCCCCGCCACCCCATACCTCTCACCACATACAAAAAATCAGCTCACAATGGATCAAAGCCCTAACAGGAAGACTTGCTGTGGAAACTACCAGAAAGAAACACAGGGGAGGCTCTTCAAGACATTGGTACAGGCAAAGATTTCTTTATAAGGTCCTGAAAGTTTAGATATCGAAATCAAAAATAGCTGAATAAGATTCTATCAAAGTGAGGCGGGTTTTAAAAGCAACCAGGCCCCCAAGAAGACAGTCATGTCACAGGGACAGTTTTTCTTTTTTTTTAATTTTTTTTAATTTTATTTATTTCTGTACGTGTATGAATGTACTGTCTGCATGCAAGTTTGTGCACCCGTGTCGTGCAATGCTGCGGAGGTCAGAAGAGGGTGTCGGATTCCCCTGGAACTGGAGTTCTCCTGGAATTGGAGTTTCAGATGGTTCTCGGCCGCCATGTGGGTGCTGGGGATCGAACCCGGGTCCTCTGTAAGAGCGGTCGGCGCTCTTAACCGCTAGGCCATCTCTCCAGCCCCAGGACAGGTTTTCAAAGGAGACTCCCAGGAGCCAGCTCTGTGAGCTGAGCTCAGAGTGTGATGGGTCTGAATGGGAAGTGAGAGCTGCCTCCCACCCCACCACCCTTAGAAGCCCTTCTGTTGGGTCCCTGGTCACTTCGATAGAATCTCATTTGGTTATTTCTGTTTTCCTTGCCTGTACTTTCAGGGTCTTATCACAAAACATGTCTGCCTAGACTCATGTCTGCAGGGATTCCTCGTTTGCTCTACAGTTTTGGTTCTGACATTTAAGTCCGTGATCCCTTTGGAGCTGAATGCCCCTCCCCTCTCCCAGGTGCCCAGACCAGAACTCTGAAATGCA
Organism: Rhizomys pruinosus; assembly: GCA_009823505.1. Classification (NCBI taxonomy): domain Eukaryota; kingdom Metazoa; phylum Chordata; class Mammalia; order Rodentia; family Spalacidae; genus Rhizomys; species Rhizomys pruinosus. Next base: position 991,094 of record VZQC01008797.1, read on the forward strand.
TCCTGCCTCTTCCCCTTCCCTCTGCCGCCATTCAGTCCAAGGAGAAGGGCCTGTTCCTTCTTCCCCTTCAAAGATCAGATGACACCACAGACATGGCCATGTGTCATGTATAAAGAGGACAAAGGGCAGTGCAGGCCTGTGAAGTCCCAGTAGAAGGCCCAAGGCACAGGACCAGGTCAAGGGCTAAACAGCAGGGCAGGGGTCCTTCTGCCTGAGGTCCTGCCCCAGAGAGCAACCTACAAATCAAAGCACATTAGCAGCCCACTGACTGATAGACTCCCCTCTCATAGTAAGGAGCACAGGATTCAAGGGACAAAAAAGGGGAGTATCTGTGCTGGACACAGTGTCAACTCGACACACTGGGGTTGAGGGAGCCCCAACTGGGGAAGTTCCTCCATTGGACTGGGCTGCAGGCACATCTCTCTGGCATTTTCTTGATTGTGGAATGACGTGAGAGGGCCCAGCCCACTGTGGGCGGTGTCACCCCGGGTAGGTTGTGCTGTACAGTATAAGAAAGCAGGCTGAGTATAGGCTGGGGGAGCCAGCCAGTGAGCAGCGCTCCTCCATGGCCTGCGCTTCAGCTCCTGCCTCCAGGTTCCTGCCCTGAGTTCCTGCCTTGGCCTCCCTCAGTGATGACCTGTAACCCAGGAGTTGAGTCAAATAAACCCAAGTTGGTTTTACTTAGAGTGTTTTGTCACAGCAATGAAGAAGCAAACTAAGATAGCGTCTAAGAATATGTGGATTTGGGGCTGGGGAGATGGCTCCATGGTTAAAAGTGCCTGCTGTTCTTCCAGAAAAACAGAATTTGGTTCCTAGCCCCCATACCAGAAGGCTGACAACTACCTGAAACTCCAGCTCCGGGGCTTCTGAAATCTTATGCCTTCCGAGGGCCCCTGCACATATTTGTGGCATACACACGAACAGACACATACACATATATGAGTAAAAATTTGAAATAAAAAGGTTTGAAGGGCAAAACCACTCCCTGCAGAGGAGCCCTCACCCAGGTGAGCCACCATGGGAACTGGTCACAGATTCCGGTCTAGACGTCTAAAATTACTACTGAAGAGAGACAGCTTCAGAAATGTAAAGTGGTGTGAGTCATTGCTACTGTTTGAATGTGTCCTCCCAAGTATCAGGCAAGGGGAAAAGTAAGCCCATGTGATTTCAACCAGGAGATCCTCACCAGCGCTAAACCCTCAGGCTGCCAAATCCTCCAAGCTCACACACTGAGTAAGCCTTTATTTTTATGTGTGTGTTTCTAAAAGAGTGTGTGTATGTGTGTGGTATAGGCGCACATGTGTGCAGGTGTGTGTCTGTACATGTGTGCAGAGGCCAGAGGAGTGCTCTATCACTCTCAACCTTATTCCTTTAAGACAGAGTCTCTCATTGAACCTGGAGCTAGGCTGGCAGCCAGCAAGCCCCCACGATCCTCCTATCTCCACCCCAACAGTTGGGGGTACAGGGACAGTGTGTGCCCTTTTTATGTGGGTGCTGGTATCCAAACTCAGGTCCTCACGGTTGCAGAGCAAGTCCTTTGAGTGACTGAGCCCACCTTTATCCTTTACATGTGTCTCGGGCTGTGGCACTCAGTTATAGCAACAGAAAACAGACTAAGACTACTTACTGCTGAAAGCTGATCTGGGGGAAGGGATGGACAGGTCAGTAACAAGGACAGGTTACCTAAGCCAGAGTGACCGTCCCCTCCCCAAGGTCCTGCAGGCTGGACTTAGGAGCCAGATTCTCCTAGAAAAAGGGCTTTTGCCTCCATCTCCCACCCCTACCCTGCGCCCTGCTAGCCAGGCCACCTCCTGACATTTCCCTTCTAATAAGATGATCCAAATGGTCTCTTGTGCTAATTCAGACTGTAATGGAGATGTCCTCATCCTTGGCCATCCAGATCATTAGTGAAAAGGTTAATGGATTCCCCACTGGGCCAATAGCCTGGGGACTTCAGACGTGCTCTCCTCTGTCCATGTCTCCAAGCTGGGTCTCCCAGCCTGTCAGAGCATGGGCTCAAGATCTGTAGACCTCCGGACCCCAACAGAGAGACAGGGTTAAGCTACCCAGACCTATGGTGATTCAGATGACGGAGGTCAAGTAAGACAGCACCATCACCATCACCAAGGGACTGAAGGACTAGAACCCATATGGTGTCCAGGCTCTGCCCCTGGGTCACTCACGAGACCAGCCTGTCTTCTCCTGCGTCCCTGCCTCTCTAAGGCACCTTGCCCATCAGCAGGAGGGCTCTCTCCTCTCTCTGCTCCAGAACTGTGGCTCACCTCTGCTGAAGACCCATCCAGATCTGCAGAGGCTGCCAAGACTCACCAATCTCACTTCCTAGCCCTCCCCCAGCACTGCCACCCATGAGTCTGTAGAATGGAGATGGGTCCCGTGAGCGCATGTCCTCCCTCTGACAGGAAAGGCCCGTGAGCACGCATCCTCGCTCTGAGTGGAGGGGCCCGTGAGTGCATGTCCTCGCTCTGAGTGGACAGGCCCGTGAGCGCGTGTCCTCACTCTGAGTGGAGAAGCCATGAGCACATGTCCTCGCTCTGAGTGGAGGGCCCATGAGCACATGTCCTCACTCTGAGTGGATGGGCCCGTGAGCACATGTCCTCGCTCTGAGTGGACGGGCCTGTGAGCACGTGTCCTCGTTCTGAGTGGAGAGGCCCATGAGCACGTGTCCTCGCTCTGAGTGGACAGGCCTGTGAGCACACATCCTTGCTCTGAGGGGACAGGCCCGTGAGCACGTGTCCTCGCTCTGAGTGGACAGGCCATGAGCACATGTCCTCTCTCTCAGTGGAGAGGCCCATGAGCACACGTCTTTGCTCTGAGTGGACAGGCCCGTGAGCACGTGTCCTCCCTCTGAGTGGACAGGCCATGAGCACATGTCCTCTCTCTCAGTGGAGAGGCCCATGAGCACGTGTCCTCGCTCTGAGTGGAGAGGCCCATAAGCACGTGTCCTTGCTCTGACAGGAGAGGCCCGTGAGCACGTGTCCTCGCTCTGAGTGGAGAGGCCCGTGAGCACGTGGCCTCGCTCTGAGTGGAGAGGCCTGTGAGCACGTGTCCTCGCTCTGAGTGGACAGGACATGAGCACATGTCCTCGCTCTGAGTGGACAGGTCCATGAGTGCATGTCCTCGCTCTGAGTGGAGAGGCTGCTCTGTGTGGCTCCTCTGCTCCACCCTGCTTCCCTCGCTGGGCTCAAGCGCAAGCACCATGTGGCCCCAGGCTGGCACTGAGCATTCTCTCCTGTGCCTCTGCTGGGTGCTGCCCTGCCCCTGGCCTACCCTGAGCCCCCATAGTGGCCTGAAGCCAGGTGGAGGAGCACAGAGAGGACCCACAGCGACAGATTTTCCCCTGCCACGCCCTCTCTTGATGGCTGCCCTCCTCCTGCCCAACTGCTCATGGCTCACAGGTGACAGAGGCCTTTAAGGACTGAACAACATCTACTCCAGTCTCCATCCATTCTGACAGGAGTCGCAGCATCAAGAATCCCCTAAGACTGACAGCAAAGCTCTCCTGCCTTCTGCTCCCATGAAGCCCCATCGCTCTGTGTGCCTGGCGGATGTCCCTGGTGCAGAGGCTAGTGTCCCCTACAGCTGCCCGTGCCTCAGGACCTCACACGGATCCAGGCCTAAACCCTCAGAGCAGCCACTACATCCCGTCCTGTGCAACCTCCAGGGAAGTGCTCACTTGCCCCCAGGCGGAGGATGGAGTGGCTGACTCTGACCTGAGCCACCAGGACCTGGCACGGCCCCAGGCATACAGTTCTGTAGTTACCAGTCTTCCTCTCCAACTCTTCCTTGGCCTCTGCTAGGATGAAGGGAAGGGCTTTTCTTCACCCCCTCCTCCATTTCAGACATCATCTCAATCTCCCAGAGCCCAATTTTACAGCACCCTGACAGTCGCTCCTGTAGCACACCCAGCAAGTGAGCCTTATGTTCCCAGCTGCTGATCACATCTGGCAGCACCAGGACGGCAGAAGCCACTGGGATCACAGCTGAATCCAGACATCTCCTACAGAGCTTTGGAATATTTGAAAAGAAGGCCAACGTCTCACTACTGGGGGATGCTGTGACCTGAGACCAACTCACCTGCCGGGAGTCCTGACCCCCAGCACCTCATGTACAACCATGTTTGGAGGTGGGGCTTTTAAAGGAGTAATTATGTAATATTAAGGCCCATACTGGTGGGCCCTAAACCGAAAGGACTAAAGTCTATGTAAGGAGACGTGAAGACAAAGAATTCACAGAAGGCAACCACATGAAGATACACAGAGAAGATACCCTTGCAACAAGCCGCCGAAAGAGGCCGCTGGAGAAACCGGACTACAGACACCTTGACTCCATGGCTCGGAGGAAATACACTGTTGTTGCTTCAGCCACCCAGTCTGTGGAGTTCTTCTGTGGCTGGGCTAGCACCCCATTCCCAGGGACGACTCTGCATGGCAGCCTGCTGCAGCTCTGAAAAACCTGCAGAGGAACATCTAGATCACATCCTGACAAGTAGAGACTGACAGACATCCAGAAGGGAGGGGCCCCTCCCTCCTCACAGACTGGACCTCCATTCACCTCTGCCCTCGAGGGCCACTGGCCCTGGGATTTTCTAGTTCATGACTCCTCAGCAGAGGGGCAGCACAAGGTAGATTATTACAGCAGTAAAATCTAAGCAGGGCACATCTGCCTCATGACCTCTGCTCTATCACAGCTGGAATAGGCAGGACCCAGCCTGCCAGGCAGCCCACACCCACACCCGGGGCAAGGATCATCTTCTCTGAAGCCTAGTAGGATGAACACCCCGTATCTCTCAGAGCCTCCAGACAAGCCCAGCATCCCAGGTCCTTCCCAAGTCTGCCAAGTCCCCTAAAGCCACATGTTCTAACCCAAAGCCCGCCTTCCCCCAGGTGGTGGGATCTGGCCAGCTGTACAGGCTGTTTCAACATTTTGTTCTGCCCGATTCCCGCCTGGCCTCTGTACTGCAGCTTAGGGGAACGCAGAGCCAGAGGAGCTGGGACGGGCTCAGCCCTTGACTGTCCTGCCCAAGCAGGGACATTCACAGGCCACTGTCTTTCAGGGAAGCTATGAAGAGCACCTCTGCTGTGGTTGAGGGAAGGCTGTGCACAGGCCCGAGGCATACCAGCCAGGCCGAGCAGATGCCTGCCTCTTGCAGACACGGCCAATGAATATCAGCTGGCCACAGGGGCCCTAATGGAACTGATGGAAGGGACAGGGGACCTTCAAGGCTTAGGAGGCTGTATGGCCCACTGGCTAGAGGATGCAGGCTCAGTCAACCTGCTGTCCAGGAAACAGAAAGCAGAACCCTAAACCAGTTCTGCATGAAGATGCTGTCCTAGCTCAGCCAGAGCCTGCCACCTGCGACCCACACATCCAGGCAACTGGTCAACTGGTCTTGCCTGGTTAACTTCTTTGGCTGCTGCCTCCATCACTGATCAAATGCTCAGCCATGTCCTAGCAGCCCAGGCAGGCTGCTGCCTCCTGCCTCTCAGCTCCAGACCACCTAGGAGGCTTTCTGTCTGGCACAGAAGACTGCAGCCCCCTGCCCCACTCACGGTCCCCCACCAATTCCTACTGGGCTCAGTTGAGCCCAGGTCCCAAGGAACACCAGGGAACACATGTCCCAGCCCCACCCTCCCTCTGCACCCACACAGCTGCATCTCCCAGCTCTCTGCACCATCCCTAGGTCCTTGACTGTCAAGTTACTTGGGTTACTCCCTCTACCTACAATAGTACAATCCTTCAAGAGGAGAAGAGGGCTAAGGATGTGGCTCAGTTTATATAGTGCTTGCCAGGTATTCAGGAAGTCCAGAGTTCAGTCCTGAGTAGCCCCCCAAACCAGCTGTGGTGGTGTACATCTGTAATCCCAGCCCTTGGGAGAGAGGTAGAAGGATCAGCAGTTGAAGGTCATCTTTGGCTACATCGGGGGTTTGATGCCAGACTGAGCTAGATGAACTCTGCCATAAAAAGAGGAGGAGGAGAAAGAGTAAGAGAAAGAGGAATAGGAGAAGGAGCAGTTCATTATCCCTGACAAAAAGGTACAGTCTCAGTCCCTACACAGTGGTGTGCGTGAAGGAACAGAACCCAGCATTTGTCGCTCTTCCCATGGGGACAACATTGCCCAGCCTCAGGAAAATGGGTCTTCTCTAGGCCAACACACTTAGGGGTCATGAATGGAGGACTTTGGCCCATTAAATCTGTTTGGAGTCTTAGGCCCTGCCCCTGCTATGAGGAGTCCCTGCCTGGGCCTCCCCAGCCTGGAGAATGAGCAGGCCCATTGGGGTCAAGTTTGGGGTCCTCCATTTCATCATCTTAGAGATCCATGATCAGTACTTGGAAAAAATAGAATGTAAAGCAACCCCCGGGTCCACTCAGGCAGAGGAGCAAGCTTTGATGTGGGGCTGGCTGGGAGGGAAGAAGCGGGGGCCTGAGTGTAGACCCCCCTCTGCACAGGCCCTGGCTGCAGATTTGAGTTGGGGAAGACAGACCTCTGAATTAGCAGCTTCTCCTTGTCTCGCTTCCCAGCTCCGGGCCCCTCGTCTCTTTAGCTGTGCACTAGAAGAGATCATCTCCTCTCTCTCTTAGGGTTCATAATATCCCTCAAGAAGATAATGCAAGTCCCTCAACATTATCTGAAGAAATGGAGAAAGGGGCTTGTAATGCCCCCTGTAGTGTCTTCATACAGTGTTCCGCCTGAGGGGATGGAGACCTCCCTCCTCCATTCCAGGTGCAGAGACCACAGGTCCCACTGGCCCCCTCTGAGCTTTAGAATGTCATTAAAAAGATGAGCCTCAAAGAACATTCTATTAAAATGAAAATTACCATTCTACTCACCCCCACGAGGCTTGAATTCTTCATCTCTACCTTGGTGAGAAAAATCTTGCTCCTGTGCCCGAGGGGGGCTATGCATGATCGCTCCTCCAGTGCCATGTGTAATAGCAAACTCTCAGGAAGAATGGAAATGTCCAGTGGGCTGCAGACCCACTGAGTGTTCGGGGCTCACACTGAGAGGGTGGGCCTATCCACCTGCCTCCAGGAGCCCTCTCTTTCCCTCCCTCCTTCCTCCTGGTCTCTCTCCTCTCTTTCTTCCTTTCTTTCTTTTTGTTTTTGTTCTTTGTGTATGTGATGTGTGTACACATGTTCATGTGTCTGTACATGAGTGCGTGTGAAGTCTAGAGTTCAAAATCAGATGTTTTCCTCTGTCACTCTCTGTTTAATTTTTTGAGACAGGGTCTGTCACTGAATTAGGAGGTCATCGATTCAACTAAACTGTCCTCCCTCCTCCTTCCTTCCTCCTTCCTTCTCTCCTTTCCTTCCTTCCTTTCCTTCCCTTCCTCTCTCCCTCCTTCCCTCCTTTCTTTCCCCCTCCCTCCCTCTTTCCCTTCCTTCTTCCTTCCTTCCTTCCTTCCTTCCTTCCTTCCTTCTAGTCACAGGTAGATGAAATGTATTGATGGTTCAAAAAATAAGAAAAATGCAATGAATAACTTTGACCTACTGCACATATCAAACCCAGAGCCTTGTACACAATAAACAAGCATTAGAGAGCTGAGCTGCATCCCCAGCTCTTAGTGTTCTGAGACAGTTTCTCACTGTGTATTCCAGGCGTTGGATGGGCTATCCTCCTGCCTCTGCCTCCTGGGGGCTGGGGTTATGGGCATGCGCTACTATCTGCTGGGCTGTGTGACATTTTTTAGCACAGCCTCACATTTCTACTCATTTTGTTGGCTAAAGAATGCAAATGACAGTGCAAAGCATGCAAATGAGCTTATTTGCATACAGTAACTGCGGAATCCCATTCCTCTTCTGGGGACTCTTCCCAGCTATGCTCCCAGGAAGCCCAACACCCCCTCAGCACAGGAGCATCTACTCCAGAGAGCTCAGTCCACAAGCTCCCCAAAGCCTGCCGTGCATGGCTGAGGTTCGGAAACACCTGACACGTGACACTTGTACTCTCAGGTGCTGGAGCTGTCAGAGCAAAGATCCTCAGACAGAGGACTTTGGCAATAGAAGTTTATTCTCTTACTATTCCAGAACCTGAAAGTCTAAGTACAAAGGTGCGGTCAAGGTGCATTACCCCTGGGCTCCCTCTCTGTCTAGTACATGACTGTCCTCTCTCCTTGTCTTCCCACCGGTCACCCATGACTGTGTCTGTGTCTTCATCTCCAAAGACCCATCTTTGACCCCATTTCCCTCTCTCAACAACCCTCTGAGCTAGTTCCATCACCCCACATTACCAATAAGAAACTGAGGCTCAGAGAGCTGGAGGCAATTGTTCAAGGACACAGAGCCCCACGCACCCGATGACCTTCCTTTTGTTTTTGCTTCCCTTTTGAGACAGGGTCTCGCGTAGTCCTGGCTGGCCTCAAACTCGATATGTAGCCTAAGCTAACCTTGAACTTCTGATCCACTGCCTCACCCACCAGTGCTTACAGTACAGGGGTGCCCCACCAAACCCCACTTTCTATTTTTTTCTAATATATTTGTATGCAATTGTGGAGTGCAACGTGATAGTTCACAAGGTGCATGGTAAGCAAATCAGGGTGATTAGGATCTCCACTTCATAAACAAGTACCATTTCTTCGTTGGAACCTTCAAACTCTTCTCTTCCAGGTCTTCGTAGATACGTAACCAATTGCTTTCCCTGAGTCACCCCACTGGTGTGTACCGCATTAGAACTTCTGCCTTCTCCGCCCCTTCCAGAGAAGGCAAGGAGTTGATTGGCCACCCATGATTCCCTGGCACAGAGAAGTGCTGAGTGACAGCGTGATGGCCAAAAAGGGACTGTCCTTCAAGGACCACAGTCCCCAAGAGGTTCCCCCCAACCCCTTCAATGCTCAGCTCACAGCTGGGCCCTCTGGCCCCCTGGAAGCCAGCCCCAGCTCCCAGGCCCCAGGCCTGCCCAAATGCAGGCAAAACTGAGCCAAAGAGACAGCACAGCCTCTGGTAAAAAATCAATGCCATTGCCAGTGAGCAGCTGGGCTGAGCTTCCCGTGCTCCATGGTATCCCGGCAACAACACGCACATCCCCCTGTCTGCAGGCTCCTGAGAAGATCCGGCTCTCAGACACCAAGTCCCAGCTAGTCCCAGTCCATAAGCCCCTGAGCCTCCAGTATGAGATGAGGAGAGAGTAGGCCAGGCAGGTTCCAGGGCTCCTGCAGATTCACATCCTGGACCCCTGGAAAGCGAAGCTAAGACAGGAATCCAGGTCAAAGGGTTGATAAGGAACGGTAGTGGCCCAAGGCTCTGCGGCTCTTTGGACAGGCAGTTAATCTGCACATCACACAGGCTTCGAGGAGACCTCAGGGTAGCAGGAACCGCTAGAATTTGACAAGGCTCAGGAAAGAGGTGCAGGAGCTGAATGACTTACAGAGAAGCTTCCAGAGAGTACTGCCTTCACTGATTCATAGCTTCTGACAAAGAGGGCTCTGATGTTGAGGGAGGCTGGGGCCTATCTTTCCTTGTCTAGTCTGCCTGGGCTGCTCCAGGACACCAGCTTGTGTGATCGGGTGCCCAATTGCAGAGCCAGGGAGCCTGGCTGGCCTCAAACCTTCCTTGGAGCTGCCCCAAAGAGCTGTCAACCCTGGTCTCTGGGGGTACAGGAGGCAGGGGATGGAGGCTGGAGGCTAGCCCCAGGCTCACCCACCCATGCATCTGGAATTGCGTATTCTTCTGTTTATTCTGTTGGCTAATGCTATTTACTCCTCTGCTTTTAACTTTTCTAAATTGTTGTGGTTCCTTTCCTGGTTTCTCACAGCCTGTTATTGTGGAAACTGTCAGCTCCTTTCATCTGCCTTATTTATTTTCCTTTTCTTATGTTTACTGTTTTCTTTTCTTTCCTTGTGATGTATTTTAAAGACTCTTCTTTTCTATTTGGTCTTGCCTGCAGCTGGCAATAATTTGGAGACAAGAGCCCAGGTCTTGGAGCTGGGCAGACTGTCCAGGTTAATTCATCAGTCTCTTAGAGTCACTGAGCGAGTCACTGAGCCTCAATTTCTCTGTCTAGAAACTTGGGATTGTGGGAATGCCCATCCGATGGGTGATTCGTATCTGTGTGGGGTTATTGACTTAAATCCCTGACCCAGGGCCTGCCCACCACAGGTCCATGGCCACTGATAACACAAGTCAGCACTGCTGTCAGGAGTCTGGGATCCTGGGGTGTCCCAGTTGTAGGATCTTTGTTTTCTTTGTCTTTCCTCCCCTGTGAGGTTCTCAGCCGCTGCTGGAGAACCTGGATACAGCCTAGGAACAGCTGACCTGTAGCGGCTCTGCCAGGCCATCCCACCCCCTTCCCTGTCTGCCCAGCGCTGGCTGAAAGGAGATGGGCCAATCAAACACTTCACCCCCATCCCCTATTGCAGGATTAGACTTGTGGCTTACACAAAACAATCAGCATCTGTCCTGGTTTTCTTTCTATTGCTGTGATAAAACACTCTGGCCAAAACCAAGTTAGAGAAAATAGCGTTTATATAGCATCTTACACTTCCATGACAGTCCATCACTGAGGGAGTCAGACAGGAACTGGGGGCATGAACCTAGAGTCCGGAACCGAAGCACAGAGTGCAGAGGAATGCTGCTTATTGGCTTCCTTCTCTGCCCTGTGCTCAGCCTGCTTTCTTATACAACTCAGGACCACCTCCCCAGGGGTGGCACTGCCCACAGTGGGTTGAGCCCTCTCACATCATTCAACAATGAAGAAACTGACCCACAGGCATGCTCACAGGTCAATCCAAAGAGGAGATCCCCGCACTGAGATTCCCCCTCCCAGATGTCTCAAGTCGACCCATGACAGCCTGCTTGCTTTATAACTGGACCAAAGCCCTGAGAGGCCGCTCCTAGAGGTAAGGCTACAAAATATGAGTCTGCTAGAGTCAGGAGCTGAGAGGGAAGAAGATGGCCTGGGGCAGGTCCCAGATGTGTGTAAGGGAGGCACCTCACAAACTGATCCTGGGTGTAGTGAACAGCTTGGTCCCTGGCAGAAAGAAATCAAAGAAGACACAGGAATATAAAGACTTCCCAATCTCATGACCATGCAGAATTAATATTGTGAAAAATGACTTTATTACCAGGACTGGAGAGATGGCCTAGCGGTTAAGAGCGCCGACTGTTCTTGCAGAGGACCTGGGTTCAATCCCCAGCACCCACATGGCGGCCGAGAACCGTCTGCAACTCCAATTCCAGGAGAACTCCAGTTCCACAGGAATCTGACCCCCTCCTCTGACCTCTGCGGCATTTCACGACATGGGTGCACAAACCTACATGCAGACAGTACATTCATACACATAAATAAAAACATAAAAAAATTTAAAAAATTAAAATGACTTTATTACCAAAAGCGATATGCAGATTTAATGCAATCTTCATAAAATTCCAATGATATGGGGCTAGAAAGACAGTGTGGAGTACTGGTAGCTCTTTCAGAGGACCTAGGTTCAGTTCCCAGCACCCACATGGCAGCTAACAAAGATCTGCAATTCCAGTTCCAGGGGCTGCAACACCTTTGCACACATGGGTGCACTTACATGCAAGCAAAACACTCACGCACATAAAATAAAAATAAATTCATGGAAAATTTAATTCCAATGATATTCTTCATAGGAATAGAAAGTAAACCTAAAATTCATATGGAAGCACAAAAGACTGCCAATAAATAGCAATCCTGAGCAAAAAGAACAATGCTCTAGCTGTCACCATACCTGACTTCAAGTTATACTGATGAGCCACAATAATAAAACAGCATGGTACTGCCACAGAAGCACATGCACAGATCGTTGGAAGAGAAGAGATGACCTACATATAAACCCACACAGCTGAAGCTGTCTGGTTTTTGTCAAAGGTGCCAAAAACATACACTGGAGAAAAGACAGCTTCTTTCCCAACTGGCGCAGGGAAAACCAGAGATTCACCCCCAAAAGAGCAAAACTAGACCCCTGTCTCTCAACCTGTACAAAACTAAATTCCAGATGGATCAAAGACCTACATAGTGAGCTCCAGGCTAGCTGGGACTAAAGGGAGACCCTGTCTCAAAAAGACAAAACCCACCTGTTTGTTTGTTTGTTGTTGTTTAGGTTTGGTTTTGTATTTTTTTTTTTTGTCTTTTTGAGACAGGGTCTCCCTGTAACCCCAGCTGGCCTAGAACTCACTATATAGACCAGGCTGGCCTTGAACTCATAGAGATCCACCTGCCTCTGCCTCCTGAGTACTGGGATTAAAGGCATGTGCTACCATGCCAGCTGGATCAAAGACCTTTGTAATGTAATTTCTGAAACTCTGAAATTGCTGGAATAATACAGGCAAAATACTTCAGACACAGACACAAGGACGTTCTGAAAAGAACTTCAGTAACTGAGGAAACGAAACCAAGATCTGACAAATGGAATTCCACAGAAGCAAAAAGCTTCTGCACAGCAAAGGAAACAATTAAGTGAAGAAACAGTCGATAGAATGGGGGAGAAGATTTTTCTAGCTATGTGTCTGACAGAGGATTAATATCCAGAATATATAAAGAACTCAAAAAACTAAATGCCAAAAATTCCAGTCAAAAATAGGATAATAAATACATATATCATTCTGTTAAGATGAAGTCCAAAAGGCCCATGAACATAGGAAAATATTTTCATCATCTTTTTCCATTAGGGAAATGCAAGTTAAAACTACACTCACCCATCAGAACAGCTATCATGAAGAAAACAAATAAATACTGGGGAGGGTGTAGGGAAAGGGGACCCTCATACCTTGCTGGTGGGAATGTAAATTAGTCCTGCCAATATGGAAATCAGCAGGGAGATGCTATAGAAAGCTGAAAATAGACTACCACATGATCCAACCATACAACTCCCAGGTATACGTTCAAAGGCCTCTAAGGCAACACATCCCACAGATATGCACACCTGTTTATTATAGCACTATTCACAGCAGCCAAGTTCAACTCAGCCTGAGTGTCTGTCAACAGATGAATGGATACAGAAAATGTGGTTTATAGACACAATTGACTTTTATTCAGCCATAAAGAAGAACGCAGTTATGTTGTTTGCCAGGAAATGGATGAAATTGGAAATCATCATATTAAGTAAAATAAATCAGACTCAGAAAGACAAATCTTGCTTGTTATTTGTGGATCTTAGATTATTTATGGATACATAAAATTATATATATATGCAGTAATATTATTTATGCATCTATGACATGAAAGTTGAAAAAAGACTGGAAAAGGGAGGACAATTGTGGGAGGGGGACAGGGAAAGAGGAGGTACTAGAGTTGAAGAAGATCAAAGTTCATGATACCCAGCACTATGTACAATGAAGATATGAAAAAAAGTTACACAATTATACTAGGCAGCAGAGTTCTTGCCTAGAATTCTCAAGGCTGAACCACTGAGATGGCTCAGCTAGTAAAGGTACTTGCCGCCAAGCCTGACAAGGGACTTGAGTTCAAGAACCAACTCCTTGTCCTCAACCCCACAAGCAGGCTGTTGTATGGTGTGTACACACACACACACACACACACACACATTTATACATACTAAATAAATAAATAAATAAATAAATAAATAAATGTAAAAAAAGGCCCTGAGTTTAATCTCCAGCACCAATAAAATAAATGAGAAGCAATAGATGATGAGAGAGAGAGAGAGAGAGAGAGAGAGAGAGAGAGAGAGAAGCTTTGTCCAATGTTCAGCTCCCCTTCCCATTCAGAGGACATGGTAACAAGGCACCATCTTGGAAAAGGAGCACTCCTCAGACACCAAACTTGCAGGTACCTTGGCCTGGGATTTCCCAGCCTCAGAACTGTGAGGTACAAATTTCTATTCCTTATAAACTTCCCAGTCTCAGGTATTTTGTTACAGCTGCATAAACACTAAGACCAAACCTTTCAGGTGCTCTGAGCTGGTGCTCAGACTCTGACTCAAACAGCCCATGGCCCCTCAAGGGTGATGGATTCCCATGACCTGAGTAGCCTACCCAACTCAGACAGATCTTGAGGGTCTCCACAAGGAATGCAGGTCTTTATAGAAAAAGGTATACTATTCACAAGGAACATGTATTTGCTAATTTTCCCATTGCTGTGACCAACTGTAACAAGAAGCAGCTTAGAGAGGAAGGTGTTATTTGGGCTCACAGTTTGAGGGGACACAGTCCTTGGGGTGGGACAGGAACAGCCACCAGAGTGGGAGGCGGCTGGTCTCAGTGCATCACAAATAACCTCAAGATCCACCCCCCCCCATGACCCAGTTCCTCTAGAAAGCCTGAGCCTAATAAACAGTGCCACGAGCTGGGGACCAGGTGTTCAAGCACAGGAGTCTGTGGGAGATAGTTCATCTTCCAACCACATCTCTAGACTACTCGAAATACCCAAACAATGTAAATGTTATGTCCACAATTGTTGGATGATGTTGCTTGGAGAATAACATAAAGAAAACTCTGAACATGTTCAGTGTGAATGCAAATCCTTGTTAAAAGGACTTTTGACTATGATTGGCTGGAGCCACAGAAGTGCACCCTACAGATGTGGCAGGCTCACTCTGGCCACCTTCTCACCCACCTAGTTTTTCTCCCTTGCACAAATCACTAACATACTGTGTTTATTTCTCTCTTTCTCTCTGGGGCCAGTGATTTCTCTTTTCCCACAGCTGTGTGCTATGTCTGGGACCTTGCAGGACCCAGACACAGTTGTTGAGCAGTGACTGGATAATACACTGACAAGTGGGCTGCTCTAAAAAGACTGTGTTTGGGCTGAATGCTAAGAAGCAGCGCTTTGAGGCTCAGGAGGATCTCCAGACCTGGGAAAAAGCAACTGCAAAGGCCCTGGGGCCGCAACAAGACATAGAAAGAGGAACAGAGAAAGTGTAGGAAGGATTTATGGGTGATAGTGAGTTTGGAGTTATCCTGCTTGGAATGCCTCACAAAGTTTCTGTGGGACAGCAAACTCCCTCACCAGTGTTTTTAAAGCAAGCTCATCCCTGGCCCCCATGTGAAAGATGCAGAGCTGTGGAGTGGAGCTGCAGGAGAGACTCTCGCAAGGGACCCTGGTCAGGGTGACACAGCCAAGTAGTGGACAAGCAGCCGGGTGCGGGCAGACAGCAAAGGCCCCTATTCTGGTTTCTCCTCAGCTGCCAGCTTGCCCAGCTCTGCGTTCTAATCCACCTCCTTCATATTTCCAGCAAAACAACCTGGACATGCTGACAAGCTTCTGGAACCTCTGTAAAATGGAGGAACTCAAGAGAGGGCTTCACTGAGGAAGGGCCATCTTCAACGGTGAGAGATTCTTTCACGCAATAGCAACAGCCTTCCACTACTGTGGAAGAGAGCATTGCCGGAGCAAAGGCCGTAGGCAGCAGAAAATACACCAAAAACCTAGTCCACGATCCTCCCAGGACGGGGAAAGGAAAGGGGAGGAGCCCGGCGGGGGAAGGCAGAGGGGGAGGCGCGCAGCCCAATGGCCAGGTTGGCTGAGAGCCCTTGAGACCAACAAGCTAATATTTGAGCATCCTTTGACCGGTGGGCCACTCTGTTCAGCAAGGTGAGCCTCCTGAGGCTGCAGAAACCGAGATACTATGCACTCCAGTGAAAGCCGCAGCCAGGCCAGGACCAGAGCAGGCACGCAGAGCCGCCGCCTCCAAGGCCACAGAGGGATCTAGAAGCAGGCTCAGTTAGTGGAAAGCAGGAAGATTCCCATGCCATACTCATTAAACCCGGAGCCACCCACTTCCTGTCCAGAGACCAACCATATCCACAAGGTAAGGTGGTGATTAAAGTCGCTTGGAGAAGCATCTTTATACTTCTCTCCCAGGACCACAAAAATGCCCCACTTTGCGTTTACATAACCGAGGGAGACCTTCACTGCAGAGCAAAGGCGATGTGCCCAGAGGAGCCTGCAAAACAGCCTGCAACTTCAGAGAGAACAAACACCACTCTCCCCACAGGGTACCTCTCTGGTGAGGCACCTGTGCCAAGGCGGGCAGGTGTTCCAGCATGTGACCAGCCGGGGAGGGGAGCCGGCTTTTGAACGCCTTGGGCCTGAAGCTGCAGAGGCTGATGGGAGCGGGGGCGGAACTCTGCCAGACTGAGGTTTGGTGTCGCCCTGGGAGGATTTCGGTCAGGAATTTGAGAGAGGGCTGGCATGTCCTCAGTGTGACCACAATTCTCCAGTTTTCCAGGAAAGAACACTCTAGATCCGGTATGATTGTGTGGGAAAATATTCGTCTCCACTTAGCAGCATGTATGCTGAGGAAAGATGCCGGACTTTGGAAGCCGGACCAGGACGTGGCCCAGGAGATGGACCCAGGACACTTCCCGAATAAGGATCCGCCAGGGACAGCCAATGCTTTCAAGCATGCATAGCCTGTGCAATGTCAGGGCAGTGTGGTGGTGAAGGTCACTCAGAGCTCAGGGTAGAATCAGCTGGATAAATATACTTACTACACATACACACACACACACACACACACACACACACACACACACACACACACACATACACATACCCGGGGTGTGATTGTGTAGATGGAGAGGACCCCACTGGAGCCAAAATGGCTCTGTCCCCTGACATCCTACACACTAATGGTGCTTGAAGGTGCAGGCTTACTGGAGACACAGCTATGGGTAGAAAGGACCTGGAACTTCTGGGGAGGACCCCAGGCAGTTCACTAAGCCACACAGATGGGTCTATGGCTGGGTCTGACTGGAAACAAAGATGTTCCAGGCCCAGCCACTGGCATTCACTGCAGGGTAAACATGAAGAGAAGTCTCAATGGGCAGCACAGCCTGCCATCCAGCAGTGACACCACGAAGCACTGGGACAGGACACATGGCCCCTGAGACCTGGTGTGGCTTTAAGGATGGAGGGCCTGACATAAGTCTGTGGTCACTCAATCCCTCTGGCCACTGTAACACACATTTTCTTATCTGCTCAGAGGTAGAAAGGATACCCAGCTTCCAGAAGGGTGCAATAACAGATATTGTCACAGAGCAACATGCCTGGCACCCAGGGCTGTTCATTACAGCTTAAGGGTTCGCAGCCTCCAGGACCACCACTCTTCCTGCCCCGCCCGCTAGGATCTGCCCATCTCCTATTTCTTTGCTCAGCACTCTGATAATCCCTCCACTCATGGAACCCATCCTTTTAAATCCCTGAGAAAACCTGCCCATCACTCCCAGGTCCTACAATCGTTAGGGTAAACGTTCTGGGACTATGTCCAGCCTGGACCATTGAGAGCGTCCTTGTCTCCTGTCCTCTAAGCCCAGGCATTCCATGACTTGAATTTGAGCCTCCTGTACCTCTGACCAGACTGCTGAGCTGTGGAAGACCCATGAGGGAAGCAGGAGCTTAGAAAGGGCTTGGGCTTCAAGGGTTCAGACCTGGGTCTTTGTTCACTAAGTCCTGATGAGGCTCAGACAAGCAGCTAGATCCCTGACAGGTTAGCTTCCCACGGCTTCCTCTTTGCTTCAGTGTCCATTCCTTCCCCCGAGTTTCCTTTCACCAGAAAGAAGCAGGAAACTGAACCTAAGACAGCGAGTGCCTGGTGTGTCCCTAGTCCTCAGAGATCAGTGCGGCAGCCTTAGTGGTTTAGTGGGTCTAATCAGAGTGAGCCTCAGGGTGCCTTGAATGGAATGTCCCTCTGACTTACGAGACAGATGCTCAGGAAGGGGTGTTGCTGTCCTCCGAGGTGGGCTTAAACTGGGGTGAATGGTCAGGGAACTGAATTCCATGGTAGTGATTCTATGTAATTGTTCACATTAATTGTCTTGATACAACTTAGAATCAACAGAGAAGAGAGTCTCAATGAGGGATTGTCTATATTGGGTTAGCCTGTGGGCATGTCTATGGAGGACCATCTTAATGAAGTTAGTTGATGTGGGTGGACACAGCCCACTGTGGGCAACACCATTCCCTAAGCCGGGGTTCCTGGACTGTGTAAGAGTGAACAAGTTGAGCTAGCACAAGCTAGTGAGCACACATGCATTGAGGTCTCTCTGCTCTTGACCGTGCACATGAGGTGACTGGCTCTTTCATGTTCTTGCTGCTGTAATAGACCATGACCTGGAGTTGTGAGCTTTCTTTCTCCCTTAAGTTGTTTTGTGTCAGAATATATTATCACAGCAACACAACATGAAACTATGACGCTAGACTAGAACAAATTCTGCGGCAGAACCAGGAGAATCCCAGAGGACATCCTTTCAATGGCTGGATCATATCTCACCTGTAGCCAGATCTCTCTGGATTTGTCAGTAACTTGAGCCATTAATTCCCTTGAGGGTGTAGGTGAGGTTTCTCTTGAGGGTTTTGGTAGGGTTTTTTTTTTTCCACCCTTACGATATAGATTCCTAGTGAGCAGTGTGCCTGGGATTAAGCATCATAAGTTTGGAGGTCACCGCACCACTCTTTGATCGGTAGGTGTCTTCTCTGTTCACCACACTCCATGTCACCTTGATTCTTCTAGACAGGGGCCACATCAGGCTCTTTGCCTACTCTGCACCTTTGTATGGGGAACCCAACACACACTAGCACTCAAACACATGAACCAAATTAACAGTTGCACCGGGACACCCTCAGTGCACAATGTAGAAGTGGGTGAGGGCACCCACATTCAGTCCACACACTGTTCCTAGAGAACCCCTCACCACCCAGAAGATAAAGCTACTGAGAGAAAGTTTTAAAGAAGAGAGAGTTTAGGGTGCATTAATTTGAAGATGATCTTTTCCATGCTGTGAATGTTCCCTGTCCAAGGGGGTCATGTGGGTGTCTCCTTCACCAACCTTCATCTCCAATCTAATGCTTCCATGGGATCCTGTGGAGGCCCTAGGCACTGAGGACAAGGATCCAACTCCCAAGTGGGAGCCAGTATCAGCCAAGTCACTGATGTGGGAACAGATTTTGGAGGGGCCTGGTGCCCTGGGAACTGCTCCTTCCCACCCAGAGCTCCCCAGGTATGAGGACACAGGCTGCTCCTGAGGGCTTTATCTTGTCTCCCAAAAGGGAAGGAAACTGAGTCAATTTGAAGGTGGGAACCAGAAACTAAGAATGCCAAAGACAGTGTGGGGTACAGAGGGAGCGTGGGAGGCAAGGGAAATTGTGGGTGTGGTCCAGGCTGGGCGTGGTCCTGGAATGTCAAACTCAAGGATTTGTTCTTCATCCCAAGCCGGGCGTAGTGGTACATGCCTTTAATCCTGGCACTCAGGAAGCAGAGGCAGGCAGATCTCTGTGAGTTCAAGTCCAGCCTGGTCTACAAAGCAAGTTCTAGCTGGGACTAAAGGGAGACCCTGTCTCAAAAAGACCGAAAAAAAAAAAAAAAGACTTTGCTCTTCATCTCATAGAACATGGTGAGTGATGGTCAGTTGTCAGAAAGACATGAAGGTCTGGAGGGAGCATTAGGTCTCCGGAGGATGGGGAGGAAGTGGGTAGCTTGGGTACGGTGGCACGTGAGAATGTGGATCCAGCATCCCTGGTGCCAAACACTGATTCAACGCTGTAGATCCACCTGTGTGTTGATTCCTAACCACTGTTCTGTGAGCCAGGAGTCCTCACCACCAGTGAACAGATCCCAAGGACCCCCAGCCTAAGACGGACAAGGGCACCCAACAGGGAGTCTGCATGTGGAAAGGTTCAGGAAAACAAGAACATGGAGCTGACCCTTTGCTGGAGCAGACTGGCAGAGAAAAACATATCATTTGGCTCATTGAAGCTACAGTTGGAAAACACTGTCAGGGAAACTGAGGAACCACTAAACTGCCCCTGTGATACAACGGACAGCCTCCAACACCCAAGGCCAAGAGCAGGAAGCCAGCCCACCCTCCAGGCTAGGTTAGGCTAGGGAAGGGGAAAGGGAAGAACTCCCAGTGGAGAGGTAGAGAGATGGTGGTGATGGGACTCTAGGCTTCACTGGAGGTCAGCTTGATGAATTTAACTACACAGACTAGAGTCTGCGTAAGGCCTCGGTATGGTTTGAAATATACTGAGACCAGGCCAGGCCCAGCCTCCTGCAAAGGATATCTTCTTACCTGTTGTGTGACTTTCTGAGGAGTTTATTTCTATTCACCCTAGAAAGGGATAGCAGCAAAATACTAAAGACGTGATTCTCACCTATGTCCAATGAGTTTATTGGGGTTACTTACAGAGCCATAGGTGAGGGGTTGCTCACCAGAGCCTGGGTCACTGACAGGAAGCTACCACTACTGAACAGCGTCCTCCTCCAGACATTGTTAACCACTTTCAGATCTTCTAGTGAGGGCCATGTCGTGCCCAGAGTTCTACAGTGTCATCCACCCAGTTGTATGGTGGTCTTCCTTCAACTTCAGGTTGAAAATATTAAATGGAAACATCTAGAAATATCTAGAAGCTTCTAGAAACAATACCAAAGTCTGAGGGGACTTTTCTTGCACTGTAGTATAACTATTCTATTTTATTTTAGTTATTGCTAATTTCTTACTGTCTGATTTATAAATTTAGCCGTATCGTGCCTATAAGGAAAAATATATAGTATACGCAAAGCTTGATATTGTCAATGGTTTTGGGACTCCCCTGGGGGTCTGGAAATGTACCCCCAGCAGCTAAAGGGGGACAACTTTCTTTCAGTTGAATTTAAATGTGCCCATCTCCAGCATCCTCAAAGCACAGAAGTATTAAGCAAACTCCTTTCCTTCTGGCTTTGAACGCCAGGTCCTGGTGAATCAGACTTGTATACAGTCCCTCCTCCTCTTCCTCCTCCTCCTCCTCCTCCCCCTCCTCCTCCTCCTCCTCCTCCTCCTCCTCCTCCTCCTCCTCCTCCTCCTCCTCCTCCTCCTCCTCCTCCCTTTCCCCTCCTTCTCTGTGAAACTTCCCATTTCCCATCTGTGGAGCTTTTTATCTTGGTTGTGTCCCAGTTTGTTTACGGAGCTACCTTCATTTTCCTGTTACCTGGTTCCTTGCCTCATAGCTGGGTCAGAGCAGTGGTTCTGAAGGCGGCAGTCTGAGTTCAAAGCCAGTAACAGTGTGCTCCACTGTGCCAGGCAAGGCCGCTACCTCCCGTAGAGTCCAGTGCCTCATCCTTAAAGGGGAAACACAGACTGTTCCCCACTTGTAGTGGTTCAACTTAGGATATTTTTGCCTTTATGGTGTTACAAAAGCAATACACAGTCAGTAGAAACCGTACTTTGAATGTCAAATTTGGATCTTTTCCCAGGCTAGCAAGATGCAGCGAGAGCCTCTCTCCCAGTTGCTGGAGAACCGCAGCTATCTGTGGCTCGCAGTCAGCCCCATGATCACAGGGAGAAACAACCAATACTCTACACACAGGCGTGTCCAACCTGTGTTGTGCAGGCCATATGAGACACAGGATAGCTGTAAATTCAGCCCAAACATTTGTATGACACTATCTTCTTGTAAGGTCAAAAGGTTGGACACTCCTACCACAGTACACTGCATGGCTACATGGCCAGGATTATTTTTGGATACAGTTATTCTATAAATTGCTTGAGATAGTCAACACTTTATCATATGTTAGGCTTCATGTTTGCTGCTTTTGACGAACTGTAAGCTAATGTAAGTGAGTCTACCTACAGCAAGCTACACTGTGATGTTCAGTGCACTAGGTGTAATGACATGCATTTTGGACTTAAGGATATTTTAAACTTATGATGAGTTTATTGGGACATAAGCCTGTCATAAGTCAAAGTGCATCTGTGGTTGGGGGACCACTAACATGGTTGTTCTAATTTCCTTTCTGTTGCTGTGATAAAAGACCTTGACCAAAAGCAACTTTGGAGGTCACACAGGGAAGTCACAGGCAGGAGCTTGACACAGCCACCACATTGACAGTCAGAGCCAGAGAGAAAGGGATGCACTGTTCCATCTGCTGGTTGAATCTTAGTAGGCTTCTCCTGGCTTACAG
Organism: Rhizomys pruinosus; assembly: GCA_009823505.1. Taxonomy (NCBI): domain Eukaryota; kingdom Metazoa; phylum Chordata; class Mammalia; order Rodentia; family Spalacidae; genus Rhizomys; species Rhizomys pruinosus. Next base: position 1,012,972 of record VZQC01008797.1, read on the forward strand.
TGTTCAGGACCCCAAACCTGGGAATGCTGCTGCTGGGTCTTCCCACACCAGTTAAGGTAACCAAGACAGTCCCCACTGACATGCCCCGGGACCAAGCCTATACTTCTTCAAGACTTCTGAGGTGATTCTGAGTTGTGGCAAGTTGACATTTAAGACTGACCATCACAATGACCTATCAATCTCTTCCTTTCGAAGTGGATACAATAGATGTGAGGTATCCAGGTACTATGTTTCCTTAGTATGCAAAAGCCCCCAGGTTCATTTCTCAGCAACACACACACACACACACACACACACACACACACACTCCAAAACTGAGACAACATGCAATAACTTTTCCTTTAAATTTTTCAAAATCCTCTCGAAGTCGTTGGGAACTCATCATAAGGTCTGGGGTACGCTATGGATTCAGATTTCTTTTTTCCACTGGCTGAGTGCAGTTTGGTCTTTCCCCATTAAGGAAATGGCTGGAGACCTCCAGGGAACGGAGGTGCCTTGGCTTCAGCTCAGCCTGGGCTAACAAGGCAGGGCCGTGGGAAATCCTGGCATCTCTGCACAGGGAGGGAGGCCATGGTGTCCAGCAGTAACTGGCTGTCTGGGGTGAACGTCATGCTGGTGATGGCCTACGGGAGCCTGGTGTTTGTACTGCTGTTTATTTTTGTGAAGAGACAAATCATGGGCTTTGCAATGAAATCCAGACGATGACCTCATGTCCCTGGGGACACAATGCTCCCAAGGACTTAGAAGAGATGATATTCGGCTATCCAGGGTTCAGGGTATCAAGTATGAACCCCAGCTCCTTGTGCATAATGACACAAGACTAATACAGCCGGAAACCCAGGGAAATCAAAGTTACCACAACTATCTGTACAGGATGAAAGCTCTGGTTGCCATCCGTGCCTCTGAGATCCCATTTCATGCTGAAGGCCGACACCCCTGTTCTTTAATGGGTAAGAATTTCTGCTCCTACTTGCTAGATCTGCGAAATACTAGCACTCTTTTCCAGGCTGTATGCAAGGCCCTCATCCATACCCTGCTGGATGGTTATGAGACAGCTCGCTATAGGGCAGGGCTCTTTGGTCAGAGTGAGTATCTGTGTCATCAGGAGCCCCTGAGCGAGCTGGCCACTGTGGTCAAACACGAATTGGGAGCTCTCAGAGACAATACCAGTCAACAGCCAAAGACCTAACACAGTCTCCTGAAATATCTCCAACAATCAGCCAGTCACATACCTCCCCTCCAGTTGGAAAAGAAAATGTGCCAAGCCCTTTCTGGAATTGAAGAGCTTTAAGGACAACTATGACACACTGGAGAGTACTTTCCAATGGAGCTGAGAAGACACTGGATGTGCAACCTTCAGGATATCTGGCTCAGCAGACATGGACTCTATCAGCCAAAACTGTGTTGGGTCTAGAGTGTTTATAGAACGTGTGTATGAAAAAAAAATTTTTTTAAAAAGAACTTGTATAGGAAAGGTCACTCCCAAACCATCTCTTACAGGCATTTTCAAAATACTGGCTAAGTCCTCATCATCTCCCAGTAGCACTATTCCTGAATTTGAATTCAGAAATCATTCTTAATGTTTCTGTCAAACTTATTTAAAAATCTTTACTTGTGGCCAGGATATGGTGGTGCACATCTTAAATCCCAGACCTCAGGAGGCAGATACAGGTGGATTTCTGAGTTCAAGGCCAGCTTTGTCTATTTATCCACTTCAGACCAGTCAGGGGTTCATAGTGAGACCTTGTCTCAAACAACAAAAAGCAAACTTTGGTTTGGAGGGCATAATTCACATACCCGGTTTGATACTGTTCAGTCCCAAAGGTGTGGATTGAGGTGAGGTGTTCTCTTAAGTCTAGCCTGTTGCTCTCAATTAAATAGAAGTGTTTGGATTTAGGACATTTCAAAGTTGATTGGCAGAAAAGTCAGGCAAAACCTTCATGACTTACATGGAAGGATTATGGAACTCTTACTCTGGTGCCCCACATAAACCAGAATGTGTGGAGACAAACATCTTTTCCTGAAGTGCAAGGATCTGCCCTTTCACCCTCGCTGTTGACCTGAGTGAAAGGGAATGTTCTGACATCTTGCACAGTCTATGCCAAGATATGAGATGATGTGAAGAAATGGTTTCCCCTAATGTCATTATATTTGTCTTAGTTTATAAATTATTTAATAAAATGAATTATTTTTAAAAAAGATTTCTTTTTTCCTAGATCAAAATCCAATTGCCCATCTATATCTAGGAAGAAATGACTGGTGAATTTATTTAAAATCCAGAAGTTGGGCAGGGTATGATGGTGCACACCTATAATACCAGGTAAAGATGGAAAGATCAGGAATACAAGGTCTTCCTCAGCTACATAATAAGTAGACTTGATGCCAGCCCAGACTACATGAGACACACTGTCTGAAAAACAAAAATAAAAAACAATAAACAACAAACAAAACCAGAACTTGTTTGAATAAGCACTTTATTTATTTAGACCTTGGCTGCAGATTTATGCTAAAACCATACTTAGATCACAGATTTTTAAAATTTATTATTATTATTATTATTATTGTCTTTTTTAAACAGGGTCTCCCTTTAGTCCCAGCTAGCCTGAAGCTCACTATGTAGACCAGGCAGGCCTTGAACTCACAAAGATCTGCCTGCCTCTGCCTCCCAAGTGCTAGGATTAAAGGTGTGTGCTACCACACCTGGATTTAAATTTTTTTTTTTTTATGTGTATGAGTGTACTGTCTGCATGTAGGTTGGTGCACCCGTGATGTGCAATGCCGCAGAGGTCAGAAGAGGGCATCAGATTCCCCTGGAACTGGAGTTAAAGACAGTGCTTAGCCGCCATGTGGGTGCTGGGAATCGAACCTGGGTCCACTGCAAGAGCAGTCGGTGCTCTTAACTGCGAAGCCATCTCTCCAGCCCCTAGATCACAGATTTTTAAAGATTTATTTTTAGGGCTAGAGAGAAGTTTCTGTGGTTAAGAACACCGCTCTTGCAGAGGGCCAGAGTTCAGTTCCCAGCACACACTCATGACCCTAGAGCTCTATTTGTTTGGGGTTTTTATAAATTTATTTCTGTTTTATATACATAATATACATAAATGTTTTGCCTGCATGTATGTAAGTACATTTGTCCTTGCAATGACCACAGAGAACAGAAAATGTGTTGGATACCCTGGAACTGGAGTTATACATGGTTGTTGGCTGCCACGTAGGTGTTGGGAACCAAACCTGGGTCCTCTGGAAGAGCAGCCAGTGCTCTTAACTGCTCAGTCACTCCTCCAGCCCCTTGTTTTGTTTTTTAAATAAAGTCTCACATATCCTAGGCTAGCATCAAATTTCCTGTGTAGCGGAGGATAACCTTGTGTGTGTGTGTGTGTGTGTGTGTGTGTGTGTGCATGCATGAGAGGGGGGTACCTGCTCCCATGCATAGGCATAGAGATGAGAAAAGGGGTCTCATGTCCTGCTCTGTCACCCTCCACCATCATCCCTTGGTACAAGGCCTCTCTCTCTCACTGAACCCGGAGCTCAATGTTTTTCAGCTGGGCTGAGCATCAACAAGCCCCAGTGATCCCCTCAGGGTTATCGGTGCCCACACCATTCTCTTTGTACAGCTGCTGGTATCAATTCAGGTCTTTATGCTTGGGCAGCAAGCGCTCTTACCCCCTGAACCATCTCCCTGCCCAACCTCAAGTTCCTCATTTTTTTTTTTTTTTTTTTTTTAGAGACAGGGTCTCCCTGTAGCCCCAGCTGTCCTGGAACTCACTCTGTAGACCAGGCTGGCCTTGAACTCACAAAGATTCGCCTGCCTCTGCCTCCCAAGTGCTAGGATTAAAGGCGTGTGCCACGCCCGGCTCAAGGTCCTCTTTCTCCCACCTCTCCCACCCAAGGACTAGATTACAGGTGCGTATCACCATGCCCAGCAACCCCAATGCATCGCCCAGCAGGAGAGGGGAGAGAGGAGCCCACCACAGCTCTCTACAATTATCATAGGGAAAAACTCTCTCAGAAAAGCAAGCAAAATTGAGAGATAGGCCTACCTCATCTGAGGCTGCCCAGAGTGGCCCTGGGCATAATTGGGACAGTAAGAATGCCCAAGTCTGTGCACCAAGACAGCTCCACACATTGTGCTTGTCCTTGGACAAAATAACTGATGCCCCAGGAACAGTAACTATGGCGACACTCACTTAACTGAGTTTGAGACTCTCAGAAGTGTGGAGGAGTGCTGCTTCCTGTCTTCTTTCAGCCTCATGTTCAGCTATGTTCCTTTTATAGCCCAGGCCCGTCTGCCCAGGGATGGTACTACCCACAGTGGGCTGGGTCCTCCATATCAGTTAGCAATCAAGAAAATGCATACGTGGGGCTGAAGTGGTGGTTGAGAGGCTAAGAGCACTGGCTGCTCTTGCAGAAGACCTGGGCTGGAATCCCAGAACCTACATAGTGGCTAACAACTAACTGTCCGTAACTCCAGTTCCAGGGGATCCAACACCCTCTCTGACCTCCATGGACATTGCACAACACAGGTGTACTTACGTACGCTCATACACATAAAATAAACGAGAGAGAGAGAGAGAGAGAGAGAGAGAGAGAGAGAGAGAGAGAGAGAGAGACCCCACAGGCATGCCAATGAGACGAAGGACAGTCCTCAATCGAGATTCCTTTTTCCCAGGTGACTAGTTTGTAGAGCATTGACAACAAACACTAACCAGTATACCACCCAAGTCAGGAATGCGCTTCCTGGGACCAGAGACCCCACTGCCCCCCTTTGGTTCCCGTCTGCCCTGATTCGTCTCTGTTACACACCCAACCCTCGGTGTTTTAATTGGCAAGCCCCACGTAAGCACAGGTGATGGATCCCTTCTGCCTTCAGTGCTGAGTCTGTGATCTACACAGGGCCCTTCCGTACGATCCTTCATTTAGATGAGAGCTGACCCTTAGTAGCCAAAATCCCCAACCGTCCTCAGGTTGGAAGGACAGAACACAAGTCAGAGAAACTGTCTGGCCTTTCTGCAGCTATGACCTCTTCGAGTTTCCTTTCACGGACAGCTGCCAGAGCTTGAGGGAAGTAGAGAGCTTCTGACTGAGCTCTGGCAGCCACACGGGGGAAACCTCTGCTCCCCTGTTCCCTTAATTATTGCCTTAGTGGCCATGTGGCCAGCCCCAGCCTGGTGAATCTGTGGGAGACGGACTGGCTCACATCAGTCTCAGAATTTATTTATGGACCAGATAGACAACCAAGGGCGTGCTTTCCCTCCCCGGGACTTGTCTGCTCTCACAATCCCTAACTTTCGGAAGGAGGAGTCCCTGACTCAAATGTGGAGGACACTTGTGTGAGAAGAATCATGCTGTCCACTCACTGTATCTTTCCATTTGTATAAGAGATATAAGTAGAGAAGTGGATTCACAGAAATGAGAACATAGCAGCGAATGCAGGAGGACAGTGGCAGTGCGTGGAGGAGAGTGGCAGTGCATGGAGCAGAGTGGCAGTGTATGGAGCAGAGTCGCAGTGCATGGAGCAGAGTCGCAGTGCATGGAGCAGAGTCGCAGTGCATGGAGCAGAGTCGCAGTGCATGGAGCAGAGTCGCAGTGCATGGAGCAGAGTCACAGTGCATGGAGCACAGTGGCAGAGCGTGGAGGAGAGTGGCAGTAGTCACCCAAGCAAGCCCTGCTGGGAGCAGGGGCCTGTCCTGACAGCTACCCTGCTTAAGAGAACGAGAAATTCATTGTTATTTTTTCAACATTTTATTTTTATTTTATGTGTATGACTGTGTTGCCTGCATGTATGTTAGTGCACCTGTGCTGTACAATGTCCTGGGAGGTCAGAAGAGAGTGCCTGATTCCCCTGCAACTGGAGCTATGGAGAGTTGTTAGCCAATATGTGGGTGCTGGGATGTGAGCCTGGGTCCTCTGGGAGACCAGCTGGTGCTCTTGATCCCTGAGCCCTCTCTCAATCCCCTCTATTTCTTTTTTATTTTTAATATTTCTGTGTGTGTGTGTATTGTTGGCAGCCTACCACACAATGTGTGCTGTACCACGCCCTAAGGTGGCGCTGACTTTCTGAGTTGCTAGAACAACTACAAGCCGTTTCCCGCCGTTGCCTTTGCATTGGGCAAACTGCGCTCCCGGGCCCGCGTTCTCTGGGCCCGCGCCTTGGGCATGCTAATGAGGCATCGGACGGTGCACCAATCCAGAGCATACCCGAACCCTCTGGACTGCTATATAAACGGTGCTTCTGCCCCATTTCGGGGTCCTTCTCACAAAAGAGCTGTGCACAATAAATATTACCACAGAAGAATCCTGTTGTCCGCGTGAAGTTCTTGCC
>VZQC01008797.1:1021202-1063292 GCA_009823505.1 Rhizomys pruinosus
GAGAGAGAGAGAGAGAGAGAGAGAGAGAGAGAGAGAGAGACCCCACAGGCATGCCAATGAGACGAAGGACAGTCCTCAATCGAGATTCCTTTTTCCCAGGTGACTAGTTTGTAGAGCATTGACAACAAACACTAACCAGTATACCACCCAAGTCAGGAATGCGCTTCCTGGGACCAGAGACCCCACTGCCCCCCTTTGGTTCCCGTCTGCCCTGATTCGTCTCTGTTACACACCCAACCCTCGGTGTTTTAATTGGCAAGCCCCACGTAAGCACAGGTGATGGATCCCTTCTGCCTTCAGTGCTCAGTCTGTGATCTACACAGGGCCCTTCCGTATGATCCTTCATTTAGATGAGAGCTGACCCTTAGTAGCCAAAATCCCCAACCATCCTCAGGTTGGAAGGACAGAACAAGAACACAAGTCAGAGAAACTGTCTGGCCTGTCTGCAGCTATGACCTCTTCGAGTTTCCTTTCACGGACAGCTGCCAGAGCTGGAGGGAAGTAGAGAGCTTCTGACTGAGTTCTGGCAGCCACACTGGGGAAACCTCTGCTCCCCTGTTCCCTTAATTATTGCCTTAGTGGCCATGTGGCCAGCCCCAGCCTGGTGAATCTGTGGGAGACGGACTGGCTCACATCAGTCTCAGAATTTATTTATGGACCAGATAGACAACCAAGGGCGTGCTTTCCCTCCCCGGGACTTGTCTGCTCTCACAATCCCTAACTTTCGGAAGGAGGAGTCCCTGACTCAAATGTGGAGGACACTTGTGTGAGAAGAATCATGCTGTCCACTCACTGTATCTTTCCATTTGTATAAGAGATATAAGTAGAGAAGTGGATTCACAGAAATGAGAACATAGCAGCGAATGCAGGAGGACAGTGGCAGTGCGTGGAGGAGAGTGGCAGTGCATGGAGCAGAGTGGCAGTGTATGGAGCAGAGTCGCAGTGCATGGAGCAGAGTCGCAGTGCATGGAGCAGAGTCGCAGTGCATGGAGCAGAGTCGCAGTGCATGGAGCAGAGTCGCAGTGCATGGAGCAGAGTCACAGTGCATGGAGCACAGTGGCAGAGCGTGGAGGAGAGTGGCAGTAGTCACCCAAGCAAGCCCTGCTGGGAGCAGGGGCCTGTCCTGACAGCTACCCTGCTTAAGAGAACGAGAAATTCATTGTTATTTTTTCAACATTTTATTTTTATTTTATGTGTATGACTGTGTTGCCTGCATGTATGTTAGTGCACCTGTGCTGTACAATGTCCTGGGAGGTCAGAAGAGAGTGCCTGATTCCCCTGCAACTGGAGCTATGGAGAGTTGTTAGCCAATATGTGGGTGCTGGGATGTGAGCCTGGGTCCTCTGGGAGACCAGCTGGTGCTCTTGATCCCTGAGCCCTCTCTCAATCCCCCTCTATTTCTTTTTTTTTTTTTTAATATTTCTGTGTGTGTGTGTGTATGTGTGTGTGTCTGTGCGCGGGTAAGTGTGCATCACTTCAGTGCCCATAGAGGCTAGAAAGGGCGGAAGATCCCTTGGAGCTGGAGTCACAGGTGTCTGTGAACTGCCCATCGTGAGTCCTGGAAAGCCCACGCCAGTCCTCTGAAAGAGCAGCAAGTGCTGTTCACAGCTAAGCCACCTGTTCTGTCCTAAGATTCATTTGAAAGTGAAATCGTTTTGCTTTGTTGCTTCTGTTGGTTGCTATGTTGGTCAGCTCTGCATCAGCCTGACAGAATTCCTGGTCCGGGCTACTTACGAAGTAAAAAGCGGTTTGATATGGATCACGATTGCAAATGCAGGCCATTAGTTTGAGTCTCTACTAGCACACTGCTGTGGGACCACATGTTAGAGTGAATGCTCATGTCAGGAAGGGGAGTGGGCCCTAGAGCTCTCTTCTAGGTTCCATTGACCTAAACATCCACAGCACCTCCCAGTACCACCCAGGGAGGGAGTGTCTAACCTGAGCCATGATGGCGGCCATGACTCCACACTTTTCTACCTTCCTCAATGGCTCTAAATGGTCATAATACATAAAGTAAGTGTGGTGAGGATTAGACAACAGCCAACTCAGGAGGCTCATGAGGTGAGGCTTGTGTGCCCAGGACAACTTCCTGACCACAGTGAAGGAAAGAGCCCAGCAGGCTTCACTGAGGGAGCACAGAAGGCAGAGAGGGGAGAGGGGAGATGAAAGTCCAGGCCTGCAGAGGAGCTGGGAATGCAGAGAGCCGGGCCACGCAGAGGAGCTGGGAATGCAGAGAGCCGGGCCACGCAGAGGAGCTGGGAATGCAGAGAGCCGGGCCATGCAGAGGAGCTGGGAATGCAGAGAGCCGGGCCACACAGAGGAGCTGGGAATGCAGAAAGCCGGGCCATGCAGAGGAGCTGGGAATGCAGAGAAGGCCGGGGCCGACACAGAGGAGCTGGGAATGCAGAGAGAGCCGGGCCACACAGAGGAGCTGGGAATGCAGAGAGCCGGGCCACGCAGAGGAGCTGGGAATGCAGAGAGAGCCGGGCCATGCAGAGGAGCTGGGAATGCAGAGAGCCAGGCCACACAGAGGAGCTGGGAATGCAGAGAGAGCCGGGCCACGCAGAGGAGCTGGGAATGCAGAGAGCCGGGCCACGCAGAGGAGCTGGGAATGCAGAGAGGCCAGGCATGCAGAGGAGCTGGGAATGCAGAGAGCCCGGCCCACAGAGGAGCTGGGAATGCAGAGAGGAGGGAATTGTAAAAACAGGAGCTACAGATTGTTGGCTGAGACTTGAGCTTCATGGCAGGAAAGACCCGGTGAAGAAGGGCTAATACGTGAGGAAAAGCCAGAGCAAAGCACTACAAGGGTAGGATGCTAGGAGACATTAGGGTAGGATGGTAGGAGACATTAGGGTAGGATGGTAGGAGACATTAGGGTAGGATGCTAGGAGACATTAGGGTAGGATGCTAGGAGACATTAGGGTAGGATGTTAGGAGACATTGGGTAGGATGCTAGGAGACATTGGGTAGGATGCTAGGAGACATTAGGGTAGGATGCTAGGAGACATTGAGTAGGATGCTAAGAGACATTAGGGTAGGATGCTAGGAGACATTAGGATAGGATGCTAGGAGACATTAGGGTAGGATGCTAGCAGACATTAGGGTAGGATGCTAGGAGACATTAGGGTAGGATGTTAGGAGACATTGGGTAGGATGCTAGGAGACATTGGGTAGGATGCTAGGAGACATTAGGGTAGGATGCTAGGAGACATTAGGGTAGGATGCTAGGAGACATTAGGGTAGGATGCTAGCAGACATCAGGGTAGGATGCTAGGAGACATTAGGGTAGGATTCTAGGAGACATTGAGTAGGATGCTAAGAGACATTAGGGTAGGATGCTTGGAGACATTAGGGTAGGATGCTAGGAGACATTGGGTAGGATGCTAGGAGACATTAGGGTAGGATGCTAGCAGACATTAGGGTAGGATGCTAGCAGACATCAGGGTAGGATGCTAGCAGACATTAGGGTAGGATGCTAGGAGACATTAGGGTAGGATGCTAGGAGACATTAGGGTAGGATGCTAGCAGACATTAGGGTAGGATGCTAGGAGACATTAGGGTAGGATGCTAGGAGACATTAGGGTAGGATGCTAGGAGACATCAGGGTAGGATGGTAGGAGACATTAGGGTAGGATGGTAGGAGACATTAGGGTAGGATGCTAGCAGACATTAGGGTAGGATGCTAGGAGACATTAGGGTAGGATGCTAGCAGACATTAGGGTAGGATGCTAGGAGACATTAGGGTAGGATGCTTGGAGACATTAGGGTAGGATGGTAGGAGACATCAGGGTAGGATGCTAGCAGACATCAGGGTAGGATGCTAGGAGACATTAGGGTAGGATGCTAGGAGACATTAGGGTAGGATGCTTGGAGACATTAGGGTAGGATGCTTGGAGACATTAGGGTAGGATGCTTGGAGACATTAGGGTAGGATGCTAGGAGACATTAGGGTAGGATGCTAGGAGACATTAGGGTAGGATGCTAGGAGACATTAGGGTAGGATGCTAGGAGACATTAGGGTAGGATGCTAGGAGACATTAGGGTAGGATGCTAGGAGACATTAGGGTTCTGACAGAAGCAGAGTAAAGAGGCATCTTTGTTTATCTGTTTGCTTTCATTTGTTTGAAGATTTGTGTGTGTGTGTGCGTGTGCATGTGTGTGTGTGTGTGTGTGTGTGTACAGATATGTGTGTGACTGTGGGTGCAGGTGTTAGAAATAAAACTCTGAGACCCCAGGAACCCACTGATACTGCAAAGAACACTCAGACAAAGTGATAGCAGCTTTGACTTTCGCGTCGTATGGTCGTTCAGATCCAGCGGCTGGACTGGAAGCTGGATGGGTACTGTGTCTTTTCCTTATTTGTTTGGGGTCTGACCTCATGGTTTTTCCCACTTGGCTGGTTTAAAAGACTCTGCACAAAGGAAAGGGGAAGGGGACTCATGAAACAGTGGCGAAGGGGTCTGCTACCCCAGGCCATCAGGTTCTGGAATGCATCAGGACCTTTTCATAAACAAAAGTCTTACAGGGTGTGTGGGAGATTAAAGGGTTAGAATTCCTTTTCACACCCAAAAGTTATACAGGATTTGAAAAAAAAAATAGGGACCACTATTTAATATTGAGGCAGTGGCTCTGGCTCTTGCTGCTTCTGGGGCTGCACTGCCTACTGGCAGGCTCGCTGACCCATAGGCAGAAGATAATTCTCTCTCAGCCTCCCATCTGCCTGTAGGAATGTTGGAATTTCAGATGTACACCACTGCATCTCTCACCATGTAGATCAGGCTGGCCTTGATCTCACAGAGATTTGCCTGCCTCTGACTCCCAAATGCTGGGATTAAAGGTTTGTGCTACCACACCTGGCCACATCTCACTTTTTACTGATTTCTGGGGCTCAGACTCGGGTAATCTGGCACCTTAACCAGCTGAGCCATCTCCCTAGCCCAAAACACAAGATGTGTCTTTGAAACAGTAAACTGAAACACTGTCTGTCTCATATCTCATTAAAAAATGACTATATTAGTCACTTTTCTGTTGCTGTGATAAAACCACCATGACCAAGGGAACTTATAAAAGGAAGAGTTTATTTGAACTCACAATTGACAGTTCCAGGGAATCAGAGTCCATTGTGGTGGGAGGCATGGTGGCAGGGGCTGGAGCAGCAAGCGAAGGGTCACATCTCACAATGAGCACAGGAAGCAGAGAGAGAGAGACTGGAGACCACAAGGCTTGTTAAACTCATTAAGCCTGCCCCCAATAACGTACTTCCTCCAGCACAGCCACACCTTCTAAGACCTCCAAGAACAGTGCCACCAACTGGAGACAAAATGTCTGAATACTTAAAGCCTATGGGGAGACACTCTCATTCAAACCACCACAAAGACCTTGTCCCAGAGAAATAGCTTTTAACTAGGGGTAAAGGCTACTCCCCCCACCCCAAGGCCATTATTTGGCAATCCCTAGAGGCATTCTTGTCAGTTGTGTTGGAACATACTACTGTGTTCTAGTGGTTGAAAACTAGAGATGCTGTCAACCTGTAGTGAACAAGACAATCCCCAGCCCCAGGATGCAAGTGTCAAAGAGGAGAAATCCCACTGTAAAGTCAGGGCTACTTACACACCCACCTGAGGCTACTGGAAGCCAGGATCTTGGATGACCCCAGTGGGCTCCTCTTCTACTGGCCTTGCCCTCACGTAGTCCTCATGGAGAGAAGCTTAAGACAGAAGAAAAGAGGATCCTGGACTACAGACAGCTGTGAGCAGAGGCCAGGCATGAGGCATGTGAGTGATCTGGCAGCCACTGTCACAGCCTTACTTGACTATAGCACCAATGACAGCTTGATCACAATGTCCTCTGAGACTCCAAGCCAGAAAACCACTGAGCTAAGTCTTCTTCACATTCTGGGTCCTCAAAAAGCGACATGGTGTTGAATTTATGTTGCCTTAAGGTGCTAATTTTGTGGGGATTTGTTACACAGCCATGGATGACTAATACAACCTTACCCTGAAAAAGCCTAAGTCCAAGATTTAATAAGACCAAGAGGAGGTCCAGTCAATTCACTGCCTACTAGAAGGACACACTTCAAAGGAAGAAAACATAACCAGATTTTTCTTTTTTGCAGTTCTTAGCCTCAGCCTTTAATGGCTACACTATCCCCCCAGCCCAACCCAGACATTTTAAAATACATAGTCCACAGGGTTTAGCACACAGTAAAAAAAAAATCCCCAGGTATGTAGTTAAGCAAGAAAAGCAGTGCATACTTATACAAAAATTAATTGATAAAAAGAGATTCTGAGACAACCCAGATGTAAGAATCAACAAAGATTTTAAAGGATGTTAGAAATGTGTTGAAGAACTTAAAGAAAAGAATTACTTTAATGAGTGAACAGATGAGACATTGCAGCAGAGAAATAGAAATTATTTGAAAATCATAAATGAAACTTCTGTAACTGAAAAAAAAATCTGCCCAGAACGGCTTAAAACCAAATTTAAGATTTTAGAATGGATCAATAAAGTGGAGACAGATTCATCAAGATTTCTATTCTGAAAGAAAGAGATAAAAATCATTTCTAAAACATGAACAGAATCTCCATGGTTTGTGAGACCTTATGAAGCAATCAAACCAAGTGTACTCAGAGAAAGGATGGGAAGGAAAGACAGTCTGAAAAAATAGTTACTGAGGGATCAGTGAGACAGCTCAGTGGATAAAGGCACTTGCCACCAAGCTTGATGACCTGAGTTGGATTCCTGAAGCTTCACGAGGTGTCCTCTGACTTCCATGTGCATTTTACACACACACACACTCATGTACACACACACACACACAAACTCATGTACACACACACACACACACACACACAAACGCATGCATAAAATAAGTAAATGTGATTCAAATTTTAAAAAATTTCCCCCAGCAAGACCTAGCTTTGTCCTCAAGTGGATGGAACTGGTAAATGAAAAGCCAAAAGGAGCCAAGGGCTCCCTTCCCCACCCCCACCCCCCAAAAAACCCGAGTGACCTCTGAGGACCAGATCTTTCAACTTGAGAAAACAAAAACCTTGGTGAATCTGGGCTGTGTGGCCTTAAATATCCAAAAGGAAAGTATAAATAAATAAATAAATAGTAAAGACTGAGAAATTATACTTTAGGTATAAAACTTGAGATCTTAGTAAAAAGACAAAAAGTAAAAAAATAAAAATAAAAAGCACTGTTGCTTTGCCTGTCTTCAATTCTTACTGGCAAGTGCATCTATTCTGTGGCTGCCACTGCTTATGACATCCTTCAAAGACATGAGACACAGCTTTTCAACCTTCCAATACGGACTGAAGACTCATGTCTCTCCAAGAATCCTCCAAATCTTCAGTGCCAGATGGGGACTGCTGAGACATCCAGCTTGTGGACTGCTCTACTACTGGGGTTTCAGCCTCTTCGGAATATATACTGCCATTGTTGGACTACCCAGGCTGTATCATGGAGACCAGTACAGGAAGATCAAGACAGGACGTGGTGCTTACTGGACCTCATTTGGTGACAATGGGAAGGGAAGATCCCAGTGTGGAGCACAAGGGCAGGACTGATGGTGGTTTGGGCTTGCCAAGGAGGAGACTTCAAACATTTCCTTAAGGAAAACATGACATCTTTCAACCTAATAAAGAAAATAATAATAAAAAGAAATCATAAGCTGAAGATACTGAAACCTATGATGTCATAATCTTGATATATGTGTGGCATGCATATGTGTATATTTTGGAGTGATGAAAATTGGAAGGATCAACAGCAACAAAAAGACTGGGTCAAAGAACTGACTGAAACAGTGAACTTCTGCCTGAAACAGTAAACTTCCGCATTGAAAATTGTTAAAAAAGAGACTGAGAAAAAGATGAAAAACATGTTTGGCAGAACACATGAGCTCTGGTGGGGTGGGGGGCAAGGAAGGGGGCACGGGTCTAGATTTGATTGGGAAACTTTGTATGAAATGCACAAACTTCAATAAAAATTGGCTTTGAAAAAAATTTTTTCCCAATTATGGTGAAAAACATCAATTGAACAATCCGTAAAATGAAATTAATTCTCAAAATGTTATATAAGATGCAAATCACAAGATTATGCTTTCAGGGATCATTCCTACAGTATGTTACTAGAGAAGTTTCTCTGACTGTGTAGAGTACCAGAAACCACAAGGAAGAGATGTAGGGTTCTCTCCAGAGTGTGAAGCCAGCTCTTGGTGTTGTTTACTGCAACTGCCTCTTGCCACTGATGATTGTTCTTCTCTTCTTCGGGAGAGTAGAGGGAGAGAGTGCAGTCTGAGTGGAGAAAAAAAAGATGCAAATCACAGGGCTGGAAAGACGGCCTAGCTCTTAAGAGCACTGGTTGCTCTTGCAGAGGACCCAGTTCAGTTCCTACCACCCACACGGTCGGTAGGTCCTTAACAACCTTCCATAACTCCAGTTCCAGGGTATCAGATGCCCTCTTTTGCCCTCTTCAGTCATTGCATGATGCAGGTTCACTTACATACAAGCTAAACATTCATATACATGAAATAAAAATAAATGAATCAAAAATATTTTAAAGATGAAAATCACCGTAAAGCCAAACTATTAAAAACCAAACAGAAGGAGAAAATTTGAAAAGTAGCTGAACCAAAAATGACAAAATACAGACAGAAGAACTGCAGGAGTGATGACCCTCTTCTTACTATAATACTGGCAACTACATAATCACAGAACGAAACTGAAATGAAGAGAAAAGCTATGAGGATTTTAGACAAGTTATTCAAAAAATCTGATTAAATACGGATATTTCAAATTATCAGAAGTTGAAATAATTAGTTGCCAGCAGATCTTAACCATCAGAAATGCCAAGGAGAAATATTGATCATATGGGAAAGAACGACCAGAATTAGAAAAGGCAAAGAGGGGCTGGAGGGATGGCTGTGTGGTTAAGAGCACTGGCTGCTCTTGCAGAGGATCCAAGCTTGATTCCCACACACAAGATGTGCAGCTCAAACCCACCTGTAATCCAGCTCCAAGGGATCTGACGCCCTCTTCTGGCCTCTGCACACACTGCACTCATGTGCATATACCTGACACAGACACACATACACATAAATAATTGTTTTGTATAATCTTTTTAAAAAATTTTTCATTTTATGTGTATGAGTGTACTGTCTGCGTGTAAATAGGTGCACTCATGTCATGAAATGCTGTGGAGGTCAGAAGAGGGTGTTGGATTTCCCTGGAACTGGAGTTAAAGATGGTCCTTAGCTGCCATGTGGGTGCTGGGAATCGAACCGAGCCAACTCTCCATCCCTGTTTTGTATAATCTTAAAAGAAAGGGCAAGCATGTACATTTAAAGCATGATCATTTTCCTTAAAAGAAAAATGTCTAAAGCAAAAATAATCACATTATAATGTGGGTTTTGTAGCACATATAATTAAAGTTGTGACAATAGCATAGAGAATACAGACAAAATGTGGTACACGGCTGTGCATTTGTGAAGTGTGAGTAGTCAGGTGAGGTGAAACCCTGTTAATTAAGAGTATAACTTGATAAGTTAAGCATGCACCCTGAGGGGCTGGAGAAATGGCTCATCAGTTAAGGCCAGTGGCTACTCTTTGCAGAGGACCCGGGTTCAATTCCCAGCACCCACATGATGTCTAACAACCATCTCTAACTCCAGTTCCAAGGGATCCAATGCCCTCTTCTGACCTCTCCAGATACTACATGCCACAGGTGCACTTATATACACGCAGGCAATACACTCATACACATAAAAATAATAAGTAAAAATATTTTTTTAAAAGAATCCAGGGGCTGGAGAGATGGCTCGGTGGTTAAGAGCACTGACTGGTCTTTCCAAGGTCCCAGGCTCAATTCCCAGCACTCACATGGCAGCTAAGAACTGTCCTCAACTCCAGTTCCAGGGGAATCTGACACCTTCTTCTGACCTTCACAGCAATACGGGACACAGGTGCACTCACATACATGTAGGCAATACATTCATACACTTAAAATAAAATAATAACTAAAAAGAAAACAGTTTAAAAAATAAAAAAGAGCCGGGCATGGTGGCGCACGCCTTTAATCCTAGCACTTGGGAGGCAGAGGCAGGCGGATCTTTGTGAGTTCAAGGCCAGCCTGGTCTACAGAGTGAGTTCCAGGACAGCTGGGCCTACGGGGAGACCCTGTCTTGAAAAGACCAATAAATAAATAAATAAATAAATAAATAAATAAATAAATAAATAAAAGAAAAAAGAAAAAGAAAAAAGAATGCACATTGAAACTGAAACAGGAGGTTCGTGAGTTCAAAGCCAGCCTGGGCCATGTAGAAAGCCAGGGCTATGCAGCAAAGTCCTGTTCTAAAAACAGCAAAAATGCATGAGAGCAAGAGAAAGAGAGAGAGTGAGAAAGACAGAGAGAAAGCTATAGACAGACAGAGGAAAGAAGAAGGAAGGAAGATGCACACTAATTCCTAAAACATCTACAAAAATAAAATTAGAAAGAGGAATAACTAAAATGCCAATAGAGATATTTTAAATATTTTTTTAATTTTGTATTTATTTCTGTATGTGTATGAATGTACTGTCTGCATGTAGGTCTGTGCACCCATGTTGTGCAATGCCACAGAGGTCAGAAGACGGTGTCAGATTCCCCTGGAACTGGAGTTCTCCTGGAATTGGAGTTACAAACGGTTCTCAGCCGCCATGTGGGTGCTGGGGATTGAACACGGGTCCTCTGCAAGAGCAGTCGGTGCTCTAAACCTCTAGGCCATCTCTCCAGCCCCAATAGAGATATTTTAAAAGTATACAGTAAAGGGCTGGAGCGATGGCTCAGCAGTTAAGAGTGCCGACTGCTCTTGCAGAGGACCCAGGTTCGATTCCCAGCACCCACATGGCAACTAAGAACCATCTTGAACTCCAGTTCCAGGGAAATCTGACACCCTCTTCTGACCTCCACGGCATTGCACAACACAGGCACACCAACCTACATGCAGACAGTACACTCATACACATAAAAAAAATTTTTTTAAGTATACAGTAAGTCATCCAAAAGAAATCTTCAACAGAAGCAGAAGGACATAATTCAGATAGGAAAAATATAAAACAAATAACTAGACATTAGACTTGAAACGATATCAATAATTCAGCATAAATTAGCTGAACACTGATTAAAAGACAGTGATTATCAGAAAAGATTTAAAGCAAGCCTCAACTACATGACTGTAAACTATAAAGACATGTGTCAATAATAAAGGGATGGAGGTGCCACCCAAAGGGAGAGTAGTAGAAAATGAGTAAACGGAGACTAAAGAGACAGAACACTGCAATGAAAAGGCTTAAGTGGGGAGGGCTGGGGAGACAAGGGTGAAGTGGGGAGGGCTGGAGAGACAAGGGTGAAGTGGGAAGGGTTGGGGAGTCAAGGGTGAAGTGGGAAGGGTTGGGGAGACAAGGGTGAAGTGGGGAGGGCTGGGGAGACAAGGGTGAAGTGGGGAGGGCTGGGGAGACAAGGGTGAAGTGGGGAGGGCTGGGGAGACAAGGGTGAAGTGGGGAGGGCTGGAGAGACAAGGGTGAAGTGGGGAGGGCTGGGGAGACAAGGGTGAAGTGGGGAGGGCTGGGGAGACAAGGGTGAAGTGGGGAGGGCTGGAGAGACAAGGGTGAAGTGGGGAGGGCTGGGGAGACAAGGGTGAAGTGGGGAGGGCTGGGGAGACAAGGGTGAAGTGGGGAGGGCTGGGGAGACAAGGGTGAAGTGGGGAGGGCTGGGGAGACAAGGGTGAAGTGGGGAGGGCTGGGGAGACAAGGGTGAAGTGGGGAGGGCTGGGGAGACAAGGGTGAAGTGGGGAGGGCTGGGGAGACAAGGGTGAAGTGGGGAGGGCTGGGGAGACAAGGGTGAAGTGGGGAGGGCTGGGGAGACAAGGGTGAAGTGGGGAGGGCTGGGGAGACAAGGGTGAAGTGGGGAGGGCTGGGGAGACAAGGGTGAAGTGGGGAGGGCTGGGGAGACAAGGGTGAAGTGGGGAGGGCTGGGGAGACAAGGGTGAAGTGGGGAGGGCTGGGGAGACAAGGGTGAAGTGGGGAGGGCTGGGGAGACAAGGGTGAAGTGGGGAGGGCTGGGGAGACAAGGGTGAAGTGGGGAGGGCTGGGGAGACAAGGGTGAAGTGGGGAGGGCTGGGGAGACAAGGGTGAAGTGGGGAGGGCTGGGGAGACAAGGGTGAAGTGGGGAGGGCTGGGGAGACAAGGGTGAAGTGGGGAGGGCTGGGGAGACAAGGGTGAAGTGGGGAGGGCTGGGGAGACAAGGGTGAAGTGGGGAGGGCTGGGGAGACAAGGGTGAAGTGGGGAGGGCTGGGGAGACAAGGGTGAAGTGGGGAGGGCTGGGGAGACAAGGGTGAAGTGGGGAGGGCTGGGGAGACAAGGGTGAAGTGGGGAGGGCTGGGGAGACAAGGGTGAAGTGGGGAGGGCTGGGGAGACAAGGGTGAAGTGGGGAGGGCTGGGGAGACAAGGGTGAAGTGGGGAGGGCTGGGGAGACAAGGGTGAAGTGGGGAGGGCTGGGGAGACAAGGGTGAAGTGGGGAGGGCTGGGGAGACAAGGGTGAAGTGGGGAGGGCTGGGGAGACAAGGGTGAAGTGGGGAGGGCTGGGGAGACAAGGGTGAAGTGGGGAGGGCTGGGGAGACAAGGGTGAAGTGGGGAGGGCTGGGGAGACAAGGGTGAAGTGGGGAGGGCTGGGGAGACAAGGGTGAAGTGGGGAGGGCTGGGGAGACAAGGGTGAAGTGGGGAGGGCTGGGGAGACAAGGGTGAAGTGGGGAGGGCTGGGGAGACAAGGGTGAAGTGGGGAGGGCTGGGGAGACAAGGGTGAAGTGGGGAGGGCTGGGGAGACAAGGGTGAAGTGGGGAGGGCTGGGGAGACAAGGGTGAAGTGGGGAGGGCTGGGGAGACAAGGGTGAAGTGGGGAGGGCTGGGGAGACAAGGGTGAAGTGGGGAGGGCTGGGGAGACAAGGGTGAAGTGGGGAGGGCTGGGGAGACAAGGGTGAAGTGGGGAGGGCTGGGGAGACAAGGGTGAAGTGGGGAGGGCTGGGGAGACAAGGGTGAAGTGGGGAGGGCTGGGGAGACAAGGGTGAAGTGGGGAGGGCTGGGGAGACAAGGGTGAAGTGGGGAGGGCTGGGGAGACAAGGGTGAAGTGGGGAGGGCTGGGGAGACAAGGGTGAAGTGGGGAGGGCTGGGGAGACAAGGGTGAAGTGGGGAGGGCTGGGGAGAC
The DNA here is from genome assembly GCA_009823505.1 of Rhizomys pruinosus. Classification (NCBI taxonomy): domain Eukaryota; kingdom Metazoa; phylum Chordata; class Mammalia; order Rodentia; family Spalacidae; genus Rhizomys; species Rhizomys pruinosus. Next base: position 1,034,441 of record VZQC01008797.1, read on the forward strand.
AAGGGTGAAGTGGGGAGGGCTGGGGAGACAAGGGTGAAGTGGGGAGGGCTGGGGAGACAAGGGTGAAGTGGGGAGGGCTGGGGAGACAAGGGTGAAGTGGGGAGGGCTGGGGAGACAAGGGTGAAGTGGGGAGGGCTGGGGAGACAAGGGTGAAGTGGGGAGGGCTGGGGAGACAAGGGTGAAGTGGGGAGGGCTGGGGAGACAAGGGTGAAGTGGGGAGGGCTGGGGAGACAAGGGTGAAGTGGGGAGGGCTGGGGAGACAAGGGTGAAGTGGGGAGGGCTGGGGAGACAAGGGTGAAGTGGGGAGGGCTGGGGAGACAAGGGTGAAGTGGGGAGGGCTGGGGAGACAAGGGTGAAGTGGGGAGGGCTGGGGAGACAAGGGTGAAGTGGGGAGGGCTGGGGAGACAAGGGTGAAGTGGGGAGGGCTGGGGAGACAAGGGTGAAGTGGGGAGGGCTGGGGAGACAAGGGTGAAGTGGGGAGGGCTGGGGAGACAAGGGTGAAGTGGGGAGGGCTGGGGAGACAAGGGTGAAGTGGGGAGGGCTGGGGAGACAAGGGTGAAGTGGGGAGGGCTGGGGAGACAAGGGTGAAGTGGGGAGGGCTGGGGAGACAAGGGTGAAGTGGGGAGGGCTGGGGAGACAAGGGTGAAGTGGGGAGGGCTGGGGAGACAAGGGTGAAGTGGGGAGGGCTGGGGAGACAAGGGTGAAGTGGGGAGGGCTGGGGAGACAAGGGTGAAGTGGGGAGGGCTGGGGAGACAAGGGTGAAGTGGGGAGGGCTGGGGAGACAAGGGTGAAGTGGGGAGGGCTGGGGAGACAAGGGTGAAGTGGGGAGGGCTGGGGAGACAAGGGTGAAGTGGGGAGGGCTGGGGAGACAAGGGTGAAGTGGGGAGGGCTGGGGAGACAAGGGTGAAGTGGGGAGGGCTGGGGAGACAAGGGTGAAGTGGGGAGGGCTGGGGAGACAAGGGTGAAGTGGGGAGGGCTGGGGAGACAAGGGTGAAGTGGGGAGGGCTGGGGAGACAAGGGTGAAGTGGGGAGGGCTGGGGAGACAAGGGTGAAGTGGGGAGGGCTGGGGAGACAAGGGTGAAGTGGGGAGGGCTGGGGAGACAAGGGTGAAGTGGGGAGGGCTGGGGAGACAAGGGTGAAGTGGGGAGGGCTGGGGAGACAAGGGTGAAGTGGGGAGGGCTGGGGAGACAAGGGTGAAGTGGGGAGGGCTGGGGAGACAAGGGTGAAGTGGGGAGGGCTGGGGAGACAAGGGTGAAGTGGGGAGGGCTGGGGAGACAAGGGTGAAGTGGGGAGGGCTGGGGAGACAAGGGTGAAGTGGGGAGGGCTGGGGAGACAAGGGTGAAGTGGGGAGGGCTGGGGAGACAAGGGTGAAGTGGGGAGGGCTGGGGAGACAAGGGTGAAGTGGGGAGGGCTGGGGAGACAAGGGTGAAGTGGGGAGGGCTGGGGAGACAAGGGTGAAGTGGGGAGGGCTGGGGAGACAAGGGTGAAGTGGGGAGGGCTGGGGAGACAAGGGTGAAGTGGGGAGGGCTGGGGAGACAAGGGTGAAGTGGGGAGGGCTGGGGAGACAAGGGTGAAGTGGGGAGGGCTGGGGAGACAAGGGTGAAGTGGGGAGGGCTGGGGAGACAAGGGTGAAGTGGGGAGGGCTGGGGAGACAAGGGTGAAGTGGGGAGGGCTGGGGAGACAAGGGTGAAGTGGGGAGGGCTGGGGAGACAAGGGTGAAGTGGGGAGGGCTGGGGAGACAAGGGTGAAGTGGGGAGGGCTGGGGAGACAAGGGTGAAGTGGGGAGGGCTGGGGAGACAAGGGTGAAGTGGGGAGGGCTGGGGAGACAAGGGTGAAGTGGGGAGGGCTGGGGAGACAAGGGTGAAGTGGGGAGGGCTGGGGAGACAAGGGTGAAGTGGGGAGGGCTGGGGAGACAAGGGTGAAGTGGGGAGGGCTGGGGAGACAAGGGTGAAGTGGGGAGGGCTGGGGAGACAAGGGTGAAGTGGGGAGGGCTGGGGAGACAAGGGTGAAGTGGGGAGGGCTGGGGAGACAAGGGTGAAGTGGGGAGGGCTGGGGAGACAAGGGTGAAGTGGGGAGGGCTGGGGAGACAAGGGTGAAGTGGGGAGGGCTGGGGAGACAAGGGTGAAGTGGGGAGGGCTGGGGAGACAAGGGTGAAGTGGGGAGGGTTGGAGAGACAAGGGTGAAGTGGGGAGGGCTGGGGAGACAAGGGTGAAGTGGGGAGGGCTGGGGAGACAAGGGTGAAGTGGGAAGGGTTGGAGAGACAAGGGTGAAGTGGGGAGGGCTGGGGAGACAAGGGTGAAGTGGGAAGGGTTGGGGAGTCAAGGGTGAAGTGGGGAGGGTATACGAAAAAGTCGTACAGAACTCTGCTCTCTCTTTTTTTTATGTGTGTATGAGTGTACTGTCTGCATGTAGGTTGGTGCACCCGTGTCATGCAATGCCTCAGAGGTCAGAAGAGGGCGTCGGATTCCCCTGGAACTGGAGTTATAGACGGTTCTTAGCCACCATGTAGGTGCTGGGACTCAAACCCGGGTCCTCTGCAAGAGCAGTCGGTGCTCTTAACCGCTGAGCCATCTCTCCAGCCCCAGAACTCTACTCTCCTACAACCCAAATAGAAAATACAAAAGAGAAGTTGAAGGGAGCTACCCTGTGTGGCTAACGATGCTACTCCTGGAAGCAGTGGACACTGAACACAAGCCCCAGTCGCAAGTGTGAGATACCTCTGCAGGAGCCAGTCAGAGAAGCCCCAAGGGTGACCAAATAGTGCAGGTTCTAGTCAGTCCTGATTGTTCACAAGAACTAGAGAATAAGACACTACTCCTGAAGACACCACTCACCTCAGATGCCAGATAGAGAGAAAGGAAACAGATGAACTGGAAACTTCCTCCCTGCCAGAGAGATTTCAGTGCCAGAAAGTGCTATGCAGGCCGATGGGGGAGAAGAGGCAGCAATGGCCTCGCCACATTATGAACCTGACCAACCAAAAAACTAATGTGATAGGAAGATGTGCCCATTGTCGCAACTGTGGCATGCCAGCAGTGGAGGTAACCAGTAACCCTCTGGTTGGATGTGAGGCCCACTCCACAGGAGGGAACCCATGTCTAGTACTGTAAGCTTGGTTAACAACCCATGCCTGGGGAGGTTCTAAGTTCCAAGTGGGGAACTTACTACTGTCATTTAACTAAATTGGCATAGCATCAAACTGTCTTCTAAGTCTCTGTTTATAACCATGGACAAAAACTACTCTCAGCCTTAGTAAAAAAAAAAAAACTCTCTTTACAGTGAATCCTGGTGAGTGCAGAAACCTGTGGGTTGCTAAGATGCTGAGAATAGACTTGGGTTCAGGGCTCATCCGTAAAGAAGACATCTATATAAAGGAAGGCTCATGGAACAGCACCAAAGAGGGGGTAGAAATGTGAGAGCCAGAAAGTAGGGAAAAGGGCTATGAAATGCCATCCTCTAGACTCAGTGTAATCAATGCAATCATGAACTCGGAGTAACTGCAGTTACCTACACTGGGCCTGCCCAAGACCGGCCCTGTCAACAATCAATCATGGAAGAGTGGTTCACAGAGTCCTACACTTAGTGTTGAATTATTGTTTATTGATAGACTCTGGCAGACTTCAACAGATAGCTCCAAGCCCATGGTCACACAGATGGCCCTGGTTAAACACAGAGGGTCACAAATATATATACACACACACACACACACACACACACACACACACACACATATATATATATATGAATGTAAGAGATTTGTAGGACTAGGGGTGGTAAGAAGAGATAGGGAGATGAAAGATGGTGTGGTGGGAGTGGTCAGTATGCATTACGTATATATGTGAAACTATCAAAAACCAAATGTAATTAATGTAAAAATAGTAATATAAAAGGATGGATGAAAATGATAAAAATAAAGCTGGTGTAATGTTTCAAAAGATAAAGAGTATTTCTTCAAGTAAGAGGGATTAACGTGATAGTAAGTCATAAACATTTTAAATTTGTACCTAATAACTAAGCTTCAAAATTCATAAAGCAGCCAGACATGGTGGTGTGGTGTGAGCCTTTAATCCCAGCACTTGGGAGACAGAGGCAGCCAGATCTCTGTGAATTCAAGGACAGACTGGTCTACATATTTAGTTCCAGACCAGCCAGGGCTACATAGTTAAACCCCATTTCAAAAGCAAAAACTGACTAAAATAGAGAAATGAGTAATTCTGTACTCATAACTGGAGATGTTTTTAACATCTCCTTCTAAGCATCTTATAGAACTCGGAGATTAGAAACCAGTAAGAATATAAAAGACTTAAACACAATCTGGATCATCAACTAATAGTCTTGATCTAATTGACATTTTTTGGAACATCTCACTGTATAACTTCAAAATACATATTATTTTTCTGGGGCTGGAGAGATGGCTCAGCAGATGGGAGCACCAAATGCTCTTGCAGAGGACCCAGGTTCGATTCCCAGCACCCACATGGTGGCTAAGAACAGTCTTTAACTCCAGTTCCAGGGGAATCTGATGCCCTCTTCTGACCTCTGCAGCATTGCCCGACACGGGTGCACCAACCTACATGCAGAGAGTACACTGATACACATAAAATAAATAATAAATTAAAAAAAATTTTTAAAACATTATTTTTCAAGAGCATGTAGAATGTTCAGCAAAATAAACTATATTAAACAAGTCATTAAATAAGTCTTGGTACATTTCAAAAGAATTAAGTTAGAAATTACTACCAAGATAGCAAGAAAATCCCTCTAGATGTTTGGGAAAAATACATATTTAAAATTTTTTTTTTTGGTCTTTTCAAGACAGGGTCACCCTGTAGCCCCAGCTGTCCTGGAACTCGCTATGTAGACTTGGGTGGCCTTGAACTCACAGAGATCTGCCTGCCTCTGCCTCCCCAGTGCTGGGATTAAAGGTGTGCCACCACACCCGGCAAAATACATATTTTTAAACCACTTCTATAACAAAAAAGAAATTGGTAGGGTGTGTTGAGATGGTAGTTCAGTGGAAGAGTGCTTGCCTAGCAAATGTGAGCCCTGGATTTAATCTCCAACACTGTCAAAAGAATAGAGAAATCAGTAGAGATATTAGAAAAAAATTTTTTGGTCTTTTTGACAGAGATTCTCCCTGTAGCCCCAGCTGCCCTGAAACTTACCATGTAGACCAGGCTGCCTTTGAACTCATAGAGATCTGCCTGCCTCTGCCTCCCTAGTGCTGGGATTAAAGACAAGCGCACCACACCAGCTCATTAGAAAATATTTTAACTGAATTATAATGAAAATGAAGAATTAAAATTTATGGAAAGGCATTTAAAGCCATGCCTACAAGGAAACTTATAACTCTAAATGCCCATATGAGTTAAAAGAGCAAATATTAAGGATATTGATAATTATAATTTATATATTAGCCATCTGAAAAAGAAGCAAAGAGGAAAGGAATAATGGAAAAACCCAAATTAATGAAATATAAAACAAGCAAAGAGTGCCCAGGTGTGGTGACACTCGCCTTTAATCCCAGCACTCAGGAGGCAGACACAGGTGGATCTCTGTGAGTTCAAGGCCAGCCTGGTCTACGTAGCGAGCTCCAGGCCAGCTGAGACTAAAGGGAGACCCTGTCTCAAAAAGACAAAAAAGGGCTGGAGAGATTGCCTAGCGGTTAAGAGCGCCACCGGGGCTGGAGAGATGACCTAGCGGTTGAGAGCGCCGACCGCTCTTGCAGAGGACGTGGGTTCGATCCCCAGCACCCACGTGGCAGCCGAGGACCGTCTGAAGTTCCAGGGGAATCCGACACCCTCTTCTGACCTCCGCGGCATTGCACGACACGGGTGCACAGACTTGCATGCGGGCAGTGCATTCATACACATACAGAAATGAATAAAATTAATAAAAAAGATTAAAAAAAAAAAAAAAAAGAGCGCCAACCGCTCTTGCGAGGAGCCCGGGTTCGATCCCCAGCACCCGCCATGGCGGCCGAACGAACCTCTAGCAACTCCACATGCCAGGAGAACCCAGTTCCAGGGAAACCGACACCCGCTCTCTGACCCCGCGGCATTGCAAGACAGACGGGTGCACAAACTGGCATGCAGACAAACATTCATACACTACGAAATAAATAAAAAAAAAAGGTTTTTTTTTAAGACAAAAAAAAAGGGCGGTGGGGGATAGCGCAGCGTTAAAGGCTGAGGCTAAGAACGCGAAAAAAAAAAAAAAAAAAAAAAACAAAGAAAAGAAGAAAATGACAGAGAAAAGAAAAAGAACGAAAGACAATGCACATTCAAGATTAAGTAGAATTGCAAAACCCCTAGCAAGATTAACAAAGAGCACAAATTACAAAATATCTTTTAAATGTTAATTTTAATTACAAAAGAAAAGGCATATGTTATTAAATGTTTACAACATTATTTGCTGACTAAAATAGAGAAGTGAGTAATTCTGTGCATATGCATGCACTCAAAATATCTCAACCAGAAGAGAAGCATCAGTTCAGACCCTACAGATATTAAAATAATAATAATGAAATATTATATAAAAGGTTATAACAACAAATTCACCAATTTATATGAAATGGGCAAATTGGTTGATACATACAATTCACCAATGGTAATACAAGGAAAAAATAGAAAAAGTAAATTGCCACACTTTCCTAAGTCCTATTGCTTCATAATCAACCCCCAAATGTAGTAATTTAGAATAACAGCACTTGCCTCCCTGCTGTTAACTGACCTCGGCTGGGTGGTTCTTCTCCAAGTGGTATTGGCTGGGATTACTCACTGCTGCTTTCAGCTGGCAGCTGAACCACACTGGATGGTCAAAGAAGGCATTGTTCAGATGTCTGGTACCTCATGGCTCCCCTTATGACACCTCAGCATGGTGGAGGTTTCACAGTATAACGGTCTTAGAGTCATCAAATTTTTAACACGTGGCTGGTTTCAAGGAAGAGAGCAGAGCAGATTCTGAAATGTACATAAAAATGCTCAGGATTAAGCTGGGCGTGGTGGCCGCGTGCCTTAATATAGGCTAGCACTTGGGAGGACAGAGGCAGGCGGATCTTGTGAGTTCAAGGCACCTTGGCTACAGAGTGAGTTCGACAGACAGCTGGGGGGGCTACAGGGAGAGCCCGGTCTCGAAAAGCCAAAAAAAAAAAAAAAAAAAAAAAAGTAGTAACAAAGTGTATAAGGCTCCAGTGCCTAATTTTCAAGCTGTGATAATCCAAATGATCACTTGGGGCAAGAAGATAGACATGTAGATGAACAGGACAAAACAGGAAACAGAGCCAAACACATATACTAAGTTGATTTTCAACCAAGGAACCTAAGTAATTTACTAGAGGATATGGATTCTTTATTGTTGCTACATAACAAATTTAGCTCCTTAGAAGAATATTGATTTAGGACTGGAGAGACGGCTCAGCAGTTAAGAGCACTGGCTGTTCTTGCAGAAGACTCGGGTTTGAATCCTAGCACCTACATAGCAGCTAACAACCATCCATAATTCCAGTTTCAGGGGATCCAACACCCTCTTCAGTCCTCTGCAGGCATTGTATGACACTGGTGCACTTTCATACATGCAGGCAATACACTCATACACATAAAATAAAAATAAATAAATCAAAAAGTTTTAATAATATTGATTTGTACATTTCATATGTTTCTTTTTTAAATATTTTATTTATTGTTTTATTTTATGTGTTTGAGTGTATTGCCTAGATGTATGTAAGTGCACCCATATTGTACAATCCCCACTGTGGTCAGAAGAGGGCATCAGATTCCCTGGGACTGGAGTTACGGACAGTTGTTAACCATCATGTTGGTGTTGGGAATCAAACCCAGGTTCTCTGCCAAAGCTCTTGCTGCGCCATTTCACCAGCCCCCATATTTCATATATTTCTGCCTAGTTTCTCTGTTTGAGGTCTCAAAAGCTAAGAGAAAATGTTCAGTCTACATTCTCATATGGAACTTGGACTCCACTTCAAAAAAAATGCCCCTATTGACTGAAGAACTGAAGATCTCAGTTCAAGCCAGCAAGAGACACTTAGTTTAACCTCTTTTAGAGTCAGAGCAAGGAGGATGGTTCTTCTTTTGACTAACCCAAAGTCAATTGATTGAAGACCTTAATCACAGTTGAACATCCCTTTGTTATGACATGTTATCACAAGAGTAGTGACCATTAAAGGAAACGGGATTAGACTGTGTGTATGGTGTTCAACCTTGGAAACACAATGGAAACACAGCTCTAGGTGTGTATATGAGGGTGTTTCCAGAAAGGTTTAACTACAGAGTAAACACTCCCCTGAATATGGGCGGTACCATCCCATGGGCTGTGGTCCCAGATTGTTACAAAGGAGGAAGTGACTGTGAGAATTCATCTCTCTCTACTTCCTGACTACAGACGAAATGTGACCAGCCGCCTCACCTTCCTGCCACTTTGCCTTCCCCACCACCATGGATGGCACCCTCAAACTGTGGGCCAAAATAAAATTTCCTTCCTTAGGTTGTTTTGTCAGGTATTTGGTCACAGCAATGATAAAAGTAACTAATATAGAAAGTTGATACTGAGAAGTGGGGTTGTTGCTGTGATGATAATCCTGACCATGGGTTTGTAACCCTTTGGAGCTGCTGTGAGGGAGAAGTGTGAAAAAGCTTGGAGAAGCCCCAGAAGGTATAAGTAGAGCTTAATGGAACATTCTTACAGGGGCGGGGGAGGGAGGATATGGAACACCAGAATGCCTAGAGAAATGCAGAGAGCAGAAGAGCCCTACCGGTGAGGTTTCAGAAGCTCAGAGCAAGACTCCATCAGAAACTGGGATAGACAACCTTTATATAATATTCTGGCAAAAAAAAAAAAAAAACAATCTGGCTTTATTCTACCCATGTCCTGAGAACTTGAGTGAGGAATAATAAATAAATAAATAAATAAATAAATAAATAAATAAATAAATAAATAAATAAAAACAGACTAAAGGCTGGAGAGATGTCTCTGCAGTTAAGAGCACTGGCTGCTCTTGCAGAAGACCCAGGTTTGATTTCCATCATCCACATGGTGGCTAACAGTTGTTTCTAACTCCAGTTCTAGAGGATCTGATGCCCCCCTCTGGCTTCTGCAGGCATTGCACATACAAGTACATGGACATACACACAGGGAAACCACTTATATACATAAAATAAAAATAAATAATAAAAATTTAAGTAGCAGACTAATTTGTTTGGTCGAGGAAATTTCAAGCTCTGATAGCACTTGGGCTGTGGAGCAGTTGCTGCTCAATACTGTTACTCAGGTCTACACTGAGAGAGAACAGCAAGTGGAACGAAGAGATGAAAACTATGCAGTTTGGCAAAGAAAAGAACATTCAGAGTTTAAGTTGTGGATAAAAGGTACAGAGAAAGCAGCTATAATTGTTAAAGAGGTTAGTACCGTTGAAGAGAATCCTGATGTTTTTCACTAAAACAATAGGAGAGGGTCCCTGAAAATAAGACCCCACCATTTGAAAATCTTTTTATTTTATTTATTTTTTATGTGTATGAGTGTACTGTCTGCATATAGGTTTTTGCACCTGTGTCATTCAATGCTGAGGTCAGAAGAGGGCATTGGATTCCCCTGGAACTGGAGTTAAAGACGGTTCTTAGCCACCATGTGGGTGCTGGGAATCAAACCCGGGTCCTCTGCAAGAGCAGTCTGTGCTCTTAACCACTGAACCATCTCTCCAGCCCCAATACCCCACCATTTGAAAGAGAGATCCCCGAGCTGAGAATGCTGCTGAAGGGGTTCCCTACTCCAAGCTGGCACCCAAGAAAGCACTTTCCCAAGAACAGCCTCAAAGACACACAGAGGCCACACATCTGGGATCCAGGTTGGGGCAGGCTACATGTTGAGGTGGCAGAAAAGCTTAGCACTGTCCACAGGGTACTGGTTTGCAGGCATAAAAGATGCAAGGGTGGGGTGGTCACAGAGGCTTATATCAGGATTCCATAAAGTTGCTCAGGCCAGGCAACGTGTGGCAGGGTCTGATTCCCTGCCAGGAGAGCCTGAGAGCTGAGTACTGAAGCCTACGTTGTTGTCTCTGCTTGATTTCAATCTTGATTTAGAGTCATCTTTCCTTGCTATGCCCCCATGCCTCCTTTTAGAATGAGAATGTTTATTCTGTGCCAATTGTATAATGAAAGTATGTAACTGGATTTTGTTTTTATTTTATAGGGACTCACTTGAGATTGCCTTGAGTCTCAAAAGAAAATTCAGACTTTGAATATTTTTATTCATTAATATTATCACATGTTATATGTGTGAAATATGCATGTGTGGACACACATGTACCACAGTGCACATATGGGGTCAAAAGACAGCTTTATGAGATTGATTCTCTGTCTGCACTTTTACATTCTGGGGATTTAACTTGAGTCATCAGGCTTGCTCTGTAAGCGCTTCAGCTGCTCAGCCAGTTCACCAGCCCTGGACTTTACATTTTTAAACAGTATTAAGACTGTTAAGGACTATAAGAATGTATAGATATGGACTACCTGCATGCTTTATTATGAGATGAAGTGAGACTTTAGGGGAAAGGAGTGGAACGTTATGTTTTCAAATGATGTAATTGGTGTCAAGTTAACTGCTGGTGATGTGATGATGGTTAGCTGTCAACTGTGATGTCAGCATCATAACGGAAATACACCCCTGAATGTGTCTACAAAGATGTTTCCAAAAAGGTTAAGCTGAGACGTCCCACCCTGAATGTAGATGGCGCCCTCCATTTGCTGGGAAAAGGAAGCAAACTACACACCAGAATTCACCGCGTTCTGCCTCCCGACTGCAGATACTGCAGAACCAGCTGTCTCAAGCCCCTGCCCCTGTGACTTCCTGGCCACGAAGGACTGCATTCATGTGAGCCAAAAACAAATCCTTCCTTCCTTAAGTTGCTTTCCTCAGGTATTTTATCTCAGCAGCAAGAAAGTAACTATGCTAGGGGACTAGAAAGGCTGCTGTAAAAAATTATTCCAATACAGTGGTTAAAAATAACACAAATGGGCTAGAAGGATGGCTTAGTGGTTTCTTAATCACTGCTGCTCTTGTAGAGGATCCAGGTTCAATTCTCAGCACCCACACGGCAGCTAACAACCTTCCATAACTCCAGGGAATCCAACATCTTCTTCTGACCTCTGCAGAAGAAAAGTAAAGAGTTGTATGGAGGATACCAGAGAGCAGGGACGTCAAAGAAGGAGAACCCTGGGTCTGTGATCAGGACACCACAGAGGGTCTGTGAGCTCAGAAATGAGAGCCAAGATGTGGCCACTGAGATGCAGACTAGTTGGCCACTGAGAGTAGACGTGCTGGCCACTGAGATGTAGACGAGCTGCCCACTGAGATGTAGATGAACTGTCCACTGAGATGTAGACGAGCTGCCCACTGAGAGTAGACGAGTTGCCCACTGAGATGTAGACGAGCTGCCCACTGAGAGTAGACGTGCTAGCCACTGAGATGTAGACAAACTGCCCACTGAGATGTAGACTAGCTGGCCACTGAGAGTAGATGAGCTGTCCACTGAGATATAGACGAGCAGCCCACTGAGAGTAGACGAGTTGCCCACTGAGATGTAGACGAGCTGCCCACTGAGAGTAGACGTGCTGGCCACTGAGATGTAGACAAGCTGCCCACTGAGATGTAGACTAGCTGGCCACTGAGAGTAGATGAGCTGTCCACTGAGATATAGACGAGCAGCCCACTGAGAGTAGATGTGCTGGCCACTGAGAGTAGATGAGCTGTCCACTGAGATATAGATGAGCTACCCACTGAGATGTAGACTAGCTGGCCACTGAGAGTAGACAAGCTGTCCACTGAGATAGAGACGAGCTGCCCACTGAGATGTAGAGGAGTTGCCCACTGAGATGTAGACATGCTGTCCACTGAGATGTAGACGAGCTGTCCACTGAGATGTAGAGGAGCTGCTTACTGAGATGTAGAGTAGCTGGCCACTGAAATGTAAACGTGCTGGTCACTGCGATGTAGATAAGCTGCCCACTGAGATGTAGAGGAGCTGTCCACTGAGATGTAGACAAGCTGTCCACTGAGATGTAGATGTGCTGTCCACTGGGATGTAGAGGAGCTGTCCACTGAGATGTAGAGGAGCTGTCCACTGGGATGTAGAGGAGCTGTCCACTGGGATGTAGAGGAGCTGTCCACTGAAATGTAGACATGCTGTCCACTGAGATGTAGACATGCTGTCCACTGAGATGTAGACATGCTGTCCACTGAGATGTAGAGGAGCTGTCCACTGAGATGTAGACATGCTGTCCACTGAGATGTAGACGAGCTGTCCACTGAGATGTAGAAGAGCTGTCCACTGAGATGTAGACGAGCTGTCCACTGAGATGTAGACGAGCTGTCCACTGAGATGTAGAGGAGCTGTCCACTGGGATGTAGACGAGCTGTCCACTGGGATGTAGACGAGCTGTCCACTGGGATGTAGACGAGCTGTCCACTGGGATGTAGAGGAGCTGTCCACTGGGATGTAGAGGAGCTGTCCACTGAAATGTAGACATGCTGTCCACTGAGATGTAGACGAGCTGCCCGCTGTTTACCACAATCATGTGACCTTCAGGCCACCTGACCTGTGGGCAGTGGATCATGCTGCCTAGGCCAGGGGCACAGACTATGACCTCAGGGTGTGGGAATGTGGAAATCAGCTGCCTACTTGGCAGAGAGGGGACCTTCCACCTACACACCTGCTCGCTCGCCTGCTAGGTCCCTGTCGATAAGGAGACAGATGTCCTGGAGGCCTTTGAGGGTTTCTGGCCAAGGGTTGCTTTGGGTCTACCATTGTCCACAGTCCCCTGATTTCCTTTTGAGAATCCCCAGGGTGACTTGTCCCCAGTCCCCACCTCAGGGTAGACATGGCCGAAGACCCCAGTAGGAGATACACACCATGGCTGAAGTCACTTCATAGAAGTGCCTTCATGTGGGCTGGAGAGATGGCCTAGACACCCTCTTCTGACCTCCGCAGCATTGCATGACATGGGTGCACAAACTTGCATGCAGACAGTACATTCATACACATACAGAAATAAATAAAAAAAGAAGTGCCTTTATGTTGTTAAAATTCCTTCTGGGAAGTACTTGCACACATGAAATCCTGCCTCCCCGCCCCCTCATCCCAAAGGCAAAGCAAGGAAGACACTCCAAACCACAGTGCAGAAGATTCCCGTGAGTTTCACTGGGCTTGCTTACACAGCAAATGGGCGAGGAGGTTACATACAGGATTGTGAGCAGCCCCTCACTTCCTTCATGTCCACACAGGGTCCTGGCACAGAACCCGCAACCTCCACCCAAGATGGAGGCTTGCACAGTGCCTCCTGCATTCTCTTCCATGCCCTCACCCGGTCCCGTTATGCAGCCAAGGCGGCCAGCTGCTTGAGCGGGGTAGCTAGTTCCATGTCTCCTCCTTTTCCCTCAGAAGGACAAGAGTCACGTTTATAATTCTGGGCAGGCAGGCACCCCTACACATGAGACTGTCCAAAGTCTTTCTTTTGGGGGACCGTCCACACCACACACTTGAGCAAGAGGCCCTCTCCATGAACCCAAGGCAGTAAGAGGAACAGCAGCCCAGAGCCACTGAGGTTCTGTTGCTCAGCGAGGGAACGGGAAATACTGTTGACTGTGGAAACCTGGCCTGGCTGAACCAATATCACCATCCCTAGCCACTTCCCCGTTAAACCAAGGTGGATGGCTCTCTGACAATGAAAGGGTAAGGGCTTCACATCTTCCATTAGAGGCTTATCTTCCTCTGTTCCTACCTTCTTGAGTCAAGAGCTGGCCAGAGTCCCAGCCAGCCTTCCTCTGGACCCCAAGTGGACACTGTCCACATTCCCACCCAAGTTCCACAGGCCTAGTGCCCAAGAGCTCAGACCAGCTCGTTCTGAGCATCCAGCGCCAGTCCTCTCCTCTATCTGTCTCACTGGCACACCAACCATAGACACCCTCACCCCCTTTTCTTCCCTAACCTCCTCCCAGAAGACGGCTTGGCCCACGGGCTCCAAAATTAGGCAGCAAAAGCTCCTCTGGGCATTTGAAGACAGTGCCTCTGCTGATTCTGCTCCCAGGCGGTTTTCCCAGCTCATTAGAGCCACCAGGACCAGCCAGGACTCCATAATAAGCCCTTAGCCCAGGAGGTTCTCCACTCACGATGAGTTGCTAGAGCACACACCCACTGTGGGTTAATAGCAGGAAACTGACATTTAAACAGGATCTCATGTAGTTCAGGCTGGCCTCGAACTCACTACATAGCCAAAGATGCCCTTAAATCTGACCTTCCTGCCTCCACCTGCAAAAGTATTAGGATTACAGGCATATGCCACCCTGCCTGGCTCTGCTTTATGAAGACTAGGCAGGGACTCTTTCAGCTAAATGCTGAGCATGCCACTTATGGGACTGGGGTTAGGGAAGGTGCTGAGTGGGACAGAGCTGAGAGTCTCTCCCACATGGTCAGCCTCTTTGCCCCCAACGTCAATGGCCCTGACTCCCATCTCCAGCCTTCCTAGAACAAGGTGGGGCACAGGGGCAGGGACACAAGAGTATCCCTAAGGAATACTGGTGGCAGGAGGAGGCAGTTCAGGGAGACGCTATACCTGTTAATACCTGTCATCTTCTCTGGGAGTGACAACCCCAGGGAAGCCCCTTGGAGATGCACGGCCAGGCCAGGTTTGGTGATGTGCACTCGTAGTCCCGCCCCCATGAGAGGCTGTCGTCCTCTGTGGAGTAACTTAGTAAGAACAGACCTCTGCAGTTTTATTTTACAGGTATTGTCTGTATATACAAGTACAGCATGGTGCATGTGTGGAGGTCAGAACACAGCTAGTGGGGACCAGTGCTCTCGCTCCACCATGTGGGTCCCAGGGATCAAACTCAGGTGATCAGGCTTGGTAGCAAGTGCCTTTACCCACTGAGCCAGCTTCACCAGCACCAAGAGACCTTGTCTCTAAACAGAAAAAGGAAAGAGTCCACAGACCTGCTCTCAGAGATGCCAGGGGATCTGAGGGTCCTGATGCCTGCCTGCCTGCCTGGGTGAGGGACTGCCTTGCCCAACCCAACCCAACCTGGCTCTGATGTTCACAGAACCAGCCATGACCAGGTTACAATCCTGTCAGACCTGGGTGTCCCACCAGGAAACCTTTGCACCACCTTCCCGGTCTCTCTGCATCTACCTCAGCCTGTGAGGGGAAGCGGGGAACCCCAGACACAGTTACGTGCCCAACCCAAGTCCAGGAACCATGCAGCTAATCTAATCAATCACCTCCTCTGCCTGGACACTGGCGATGCTTGCAGGCCTCAGCCTGGTGTGACCACACCGTGCCTAAACTGATGCTGCGTCTACCCCAGCTGCCATCTGTAGTTCCTCCCCGTTGGTGACCCAGGACAGACCCTGCACCTGGCCGCCCGCCCACTTCCTGGGCTTCTAGAGAGGCTGGCTCTGGAACCTTGTTCTGGAAAGGTAGGTTCCCTGGAGAGCCAAACCCAGAGCCCAGCATCAGGACACGGTGCAAGGCTGTGACAGCTCAGATTGCTCTCACATCTCGGGCCCCTCGCCAGACTTTGATTCATGCCTCTTAGAAAATAAGACATATTTTCATGCTGGTTGCTACATTTGTTAAAGAGAAATGTGTTTAATTGACTGGCTTGGAACCTGCCCTCTGTCAGCCGGGCAACAGCACAGCCTCCTCCAGATTCTTCTCAGTCTTTCCTGGGTCAGGGTCAAAAACTCAAAGCCTACACCAGACAACGAAGAGAAGCAGATCTACCATCTTACAGGAGAGCACTTCTTGGGGAGCACTTTCTCCCCCTGCCTTGCTTCAGAGCCCTTCTCCTTCCATCTTGATCCCATAATCCTGAGGCTCAGGCAATTAAAATAAAATATCCTTATAGCCTCCCGATGTTTACTCAACCAGCTGGTAACGAGCTAGGCAGGATCGGCTCTGTTACATAAAGGAAAAGAACAAAGAATTGGGAAAAGGAAAGAGATTCAGATGTCTTAATTAGTGCTTCCATCTGTAAAAAAAATAAATAAATAGAAAATGTTTCTTCATCAGTAAAAGCCACACCCAGGAGCCTATCTTGGGCAGGCTGGCGTCTCTGAAGCCCCTGATGTAGACACCATGGAAGGCTGCTTGATTATGGGTCCACCCAAGGGAATGCTGGGAACATGGGATGGCAGAGCCCGGGCTGGGTCTGAGCTCTGTGTGGACTCTGGGGAGGAAATGAGAGAAGGCCTGGGAGCGGATGTGGTCAGCAACAGGGCTGGAGCTGTGGGTGAACCAGGGACAGAAGCCCTGGGCCCCGGGGCGAGGCTCCCACGATGGGTGAGTCTTGGCTGTACCGTTCAGAATAACAGTGGCAGACCCTGGGCCTAGCTGGAGAAATTCCTCTAGCTCCAGATCCCTTCCAGGACCTCTCTGAGGACGTGTGTGTGTGTGTGTGTGTGTGTGTGTGTGTGTGTCCTTGCAGCACCAGAGAATCCAAACAATGAAATGCCACAGAGACCTCCCTTTACATGCTGCACCTTCCAAGGCTGCCCAGCACTCCCAGCCTGGGATTGAGGTAGGATGGACATCAGGGCTGGAGGGGAAGCTCAGGGTCAAAGGACCCAGCTGAGCGTAGCCTGCAGCCCTGGTCCTGTCTGGCTATCCACGCCCCTGTCTTCACAGGGCCACAGACCCAGGTGGCGCCAGGCCCTGGGCTCAGCTCTAAGAACTGCTATAGTCTCTGTCTTGCCCCGGTTCATGGGCAGAATCTATCATTGGATCCACTTTACAGACATCAAGTTGAAGAGGGAAGCAGCTCTGAGGAGCAGCCGGTGGGAAGCAGAGCCAGGACTAGAACCCTCATGTCCCAGGCCAGAGAACTCAGCTCTGCAGCAGGAGGGGCCTGGCCTGGCCGCACTTCAGCCTCCTGTGCCTGGCCCAGGTACCCCGGCCTTTGGGGAGATGCCATGACTTCACATCTGTGCTTCCCTGGTCTCTCCTTCCAGGGCTCCCCGATTCTCCCCACATCCTGCGCATGCACAGATAGTCAGTAAGCACCAACCGAATGCAGACTGGCCACGATCTCAACAAAGGATGCCTCTTTATAGCGAAGGAATAAGTGGGGAAGAAAGCAGAGTGGGCAGGAGTCGCCTCAGGCTTCCAGCATGTCCAATTTAACGGTTCAAGAAGTTTCAACTATGGGAAAATCATTCTTTCCCATAACACATCCTGATCTAGTGCCATGCAGAGTCCTCTGAACTGGGTTCAACCAGTTCCTGCTTTTATGGGCCATATGTCTTCAATCTTCGAAAGAAAATGTCAAATACATTGCACCCTCGCGGTGGGACAAATTCCCGGGATACCTGAGCTCAAAATAGCCCAACTTCTATTAGCTCTGATGAATGTGTTGAGTGTCTCCAAGAAGACTTTGACAAGGCTCCCGACGGAGAGGACAAAACGTCAGACAATTACACTTGAGTTGTGGCAGTACTGGTACCTGTATATAATGACAGGCTTCTTGCTTAGCTCTGGGGGAAAGGTAACGAACTCCTGGCTCTGCTGGAGAGGGAGAAAGAAAAGGGGGAACATCTTTACAAAGGCGATGATGTCAGATACGAGGGGTGTGTGTGTGTGTGTGTGTGTGTGTGTCTGGTGGGTGGGTGTGCTCATGAGTGCAGTTCCTACATTGGCTAGAAGAGGGTATCAGATCCCCTAGAGCTGAAGATACAGATGGTTGTGAGCTGCCATGTTGGTACTGGGAACTGAACACCGGTCCTCTAAAAGAGCAGTATGCCCTCTTTAACTGCTGAGCCAGCTCTCCAGGCCCAAACATGATCTTGAAGGAGAATTTGTAATGTCAACCAGGACAGGATATTCTGCACACAGGGAATAGCATGAACAAGAGGGGAATTGACATTTAATTATTGGCATGCTGAGCAGAACGAGGCTATAGATCATTTATCAGGTGGTGCATGGGCCCCATCCTTACAGCATCTTTCAGGTTACAGCAAACTATCCCATAGTGCAATGCTTTTGCATTTCCCTTGTCTGATTTTCTATTGACCTTTTTGGCCTCAGACATTTATAGATGAGCTGCTCTATGAGGAATCCCATGGACGACATTGAGGAATCAGGACCTAGTACCTGCTCCTGAGTCCAACACAGCGATTGCTGGAGGGGAGGGCACAGCTGAGCAAGAGACAAGCTGGGTGTTGTGGCTGTCCCAAAAGGTCATGTACTGTTTGGTCTCCAGTGTAACAGTGTCAAGATAGAGGAACCTCTAAGAAAAAAGTAACTGTCTTAAGAGGACACCACTCTCAGAAAGGATCATTGTGGATACCATGAGAATAAACCAATTCCCAGGAGAGTAGGTTGTTAAAAGGGCCTCTGAATCCTCCTTTGTACTTCTTGGCCATGTTGTAGTGGAGTCCACAGCCCTCACCAGAATGGCAGTACCAAGCTGATTTGGGGCCCCCTAGTGACCAGAAATATGAACTAAATAAACCTCTTCATGAAATTTCCAATCTCAGGTATTTTGTTATAGTAACAAACATGAAATGGACTAAGATGGGAAGAGAATGACCATGAAGGCTGTATTAGTCACTTTTCTGTTGCTGTGATAAAGCACCATGACCAAGGAACTTATAAAAGAAAGAGTTTATTTGAGCTTACGATAGACGGTTCCAGGGAATTAGAGTCCATTGTGGCGGGAGACATGGCAGCTGGATCTGGAGCAGCAAACTGAAGGTCACATCTCGCAAACAGCACAGGAAGCAGAGAGGAAGCAACTGCAGACCACGAGGCTTGTTAAGCTCACTAAGCCTGCCCCCCGTGACACACTTCCTGCAGCAAGGCCACACACCCCAAGACCTCCAAAAACAGCGCCACCAACTGGAGACAAACGTCTGAATACCTAGAGCCTATGGGGGACACACATTCAAACCACCACAAAGGCCAAGTCAATAGTGGAAGAAAGGGAGAGTGGGAGACAGAGAGCCAAGTGGCCCATTCACACTGACAGACCCACGCCGTCCAGGAGCACAGTATACTCATACACACAGATTGGCTGTATCAAATTCCTGTCTGCCTTGGAAACCAACTATGATAGCAGCTTACATCACCAAAAGGTGCTTGGTCAGCTCTGCTTCCTCTTGCTGCAAACTTAGCCTAACTCCACTGTCACCCTCCCCCAGGTGCTCCGCACCCCTATGGGTTTCCTTCCCACCCCCTGGCCTTCATCCAACTCCCTCCCCATATTCTGTCCTGCAGGACAGGACTTTGCAGAGGCTGGTTATGGGGATTTAACTGGCCAGGACTTTGGAAAGTCACGGAAGTGGGAGAGGCAGGGCTCAGACATGGGGTTTGCTACTTTCCCCTGCCCAGCTGCGGTGGGTGCTGCTTTCTGTGCTGTTTCTAGACTCCTGGGCCTGCCAGGGGCTGAGACAGGGTGCTGGGTGTATTAATCAGAGCTCTCTAGAAGAATAGAACCCACGGAATGAAAGGATGAAAAAGGGATTTATTAAATTGGCTTACACACTATGATCCATTTAGTCTGATAATGGTCATCTCACACCAGAGTAGCTAAGGATCCAGTAAGTGTTTGTTCCATAAGGCTGGAGGTCTCCACAGTCCCAATCTAATACTGAAGACCTGGAGGATTTCTGGAGAGCTGCTGGTCCTCAGTCTAGAAGAAGCTGGCTCTAACATCAGGGAAGGTACCAACAGCAGCAACAGAATAGACAAACTTGCCAGCAAGAATGAAAGCAGGCAGGCAAAGTTTCTTTCTTCCATCTCCCTTTTATCTGGGTTGTCATTGGAAGGTGCCACTCACTGTTATGACAGGTCATATGGCTTCAAATAATCCGATCAAGAAAGTCCTTCATGGGAGTATCCAGTGGCTTGAGCTGCAGTCAGGTTGAAAACAACTAGGTATAATGGTCTGTTAACCCGACACAACCTTAGAATCACCTGAGGAGCGAATCTCAGGGAGAGACTGTGTAGATGGAGTTGGGCTGCAGGTGTGTCTGTGGGGGTTGTCTAGATTGCCTTCATCGATGTGGGAAGACCCAGACTGAACGTGGGTGGTGTCATTCCCTGGTTGGAGCCCGGGACTGTGTAAAAGTTGAGAAAGGCTTGAGCTGAGTGCTAAGCATGTGTGTGTTCATCTCTCTGCTCTTGTGGATGTGATGTGATCAGCTGCTTCAAGTTCCTTCTGCTGTGACTTCCCTGTAGGGATGAAGTGAAAGCTGGAACTGTGAGCAAAATAACCCCCTGCTCCCCTTCATTTAGTCAGAGTATTTCATCACATCAGGGTCATCTTTCTCCAGAAAGGCGAGGAGAGGGATGCCCAAGGATAGGGATACCCAAGGATAGGGATGCCCAAGGAGAGGGATACCCAAGGATAAGGATACCCAAGGATAGGGATACCCAAGGATAGGGATGCCCAAGGATAGGGATGCCCAAGGATAGGGATACCCAAGGATAGGGATACCCAAGAAAAGGGATACCCAAGGATAGGGATACCCAAGGAGAGGGATACTCAAGGATAAGGATACCCCAGGATAAGGATACCCAAGTAGAGGGATGCCCAAGGATAGGGATACCCAAGGATAGGGATACCCAAGGATAGGGATACCCAAGGATAGGGACACCCAAGGATAGGGACACCCAAGGATAGGGACACCCAAGGATAGGGACACCCAAGGATAGGGACACCCAAGGATAGGGACACCCAAGGAGAGGGACACCCAAGGATAGGGACACCCAAGGATAGGGACACCCAAGGAGAGGGATACCTAAGGAGAGAGATACCCAAGGATAGGGATGCCCAAGGATAGGGATGCCCAAGGAGAGGGACGCCCAAGGAGAGGGACGCCCAAGGATACGGATACCCAAGGATAGGGATACCCAAGGATAGGGATACCCAAGGATAGGGATGCCCAAGGATAGGGATGCCCAAGGATAGGGATACCCAAGGAGAGGGATGCCCAAAGATAGGGATACCCAAGGATAGGGATGCCCAAGGAGAGGGATGCCCAAGGATAAGGATACCCAAGGATAAGGATACCCAAGGATAGAGATGCCCAAGGAGAGGAATACCCAAGGAGAGGGATGCCCAAGGAGAGGGATACCCAAGGATAAGGATACCCAAGGAGAGGGATACCCAAGTATAGGGATACCCAAGGATAGGGATGCCCAAGGAGGGGGATACCCAAGAATAAGGATACCCAAGGAGAGGGATGCCCAAGGAGAGGGATGCCCAAGGAGAGGGATACCCAAGGAGAGGGATACTCAAGTAGAGGGATGCCCAAGGAGAGGGATGCCCAAGGATAGGGATGCCCAAGGATAGCGATACCCAAGGATAGGGATACCCAAGGAGAGGGATGCCCAAGGAGAGGGATGCCCAAGGAGAGGGATACCCAAGGATAGGGACACCCAAGGATAGGGATACCCAAGGATAGGGACGCCCAAGGATAGGGACACACAAAGATAGGGACGCCCAAGGATAGGGACGCCCAAGGAGAGGGATGCCCAAGGAGAGGGATGCCCAAGGATAGGGATGCCCAAGGGTAGGGATGCCCAAGGAGAGGGATGCCCAAGGAGAGGGATACCCAAAGAGAGGGATACCCAAGGATAGGGATACCCAAGGATAGGGATGCCCAAGGAGAGGGATGCCCAAGGAGAGGGATGCCCAAGGAGAGGGATGCCCAAGGATAGGGATGCCCAAGGAGAGGGATACCCAAGGATAGGGATACCCAAGGATAGGGATGCCCAAGGAGAGGGATGCCCAAGGAGAGGGATGCCCAAGGAGAGGGATGCCCAAGGAGAGGGATACCCAAGGAGAGGGATACCCAAGGATAGGGATACCCAAGGATAGGGATGCCCAAGGAGAGGGATGCCCAAGGAGAGGGATGCCCAAGGAGAGGGATGCCCAAGGAGAGGGATGCCCAAGGATAGGGATGCCCAAGGAGAGGGATACCCAAGGATAGGGATACCCAAGGATAGGGATGCCCAAGGAGAGGGATGCCCAAGGATAGGGATACCCAAGGATAGGGATACCCAAGAAGAGGGATGCCCAAGGATATGGATAACCAATGATAGGGATACCCAAGAAGAGGGATGTCCAAGGATAGGGATGCCCAAGGATAGGGATGCCCAAGGAGAGGGATACCCAAGGATAGGGATAACCCAAGGATAGGGATGCCCAAGGAGCGGGATGCCCAAGGAGAGGGATACCCAAGGAAAGGGATACCCAAGGATAGGGATGCCCAAGGATAGGGATGCCCAAAGAGAGGGATGCCCAAGGAGAGGGATGCCCAAGGAGAGGGATACCCATGGAGAGGGATGCCCAAGGAGAGGGATGCCCAAGGATAGGGATGCCCAAGGAGAGGGATGCCCAAGGAGAGGGATGCCCAAGGAGAGGGACACCCAAGGAGAGGGATACCCAAGGATAGGGATACCCAAGGATAGGGATACCCAAGGAGAGGGATACCCAAGGAGAGGGATACCCAAGGTGGGCACTAGAGAGCAAGTGAGAGGCTTGCCAACCTGGGCCCAACAGTAGTAAAAGCTGACACCCAGCACTCCTGTCCCTGGTATGGAGGGGTAGTGCATCTGTTAAAGGCTAAGGCTAACAACTAAAACATTAAAGGTTCAATTCTTGATACTCCTCCCATCCCTACCCAAAGAGGAAGGAGCCTAGCTTGAGCTGCTCAAAACGGGATGAGCAGACAGGGCCAGGGCCATCTTTCTCCCTCCCCTCCCCAGCTAAGGTGTTTTCGTTTGGGCTTTTGGAGCCAAGAGGGGCCTGGGAAAAAGACACAAAGCAAGCAAGCCAAGCACCCCAAGCGCTGCTCTCCAGAGGCTCCCCATTTTCTTCGTTCACCAGGACACCAGCCTAGGTCAAGTTGACGTGAACAGCTGAGAATTCTCCCCTAGGTAGCCCCAGGCAAAGGGAGGACTCATAGCTGACCCTGCCAGGGTACTCTGAAGCAGGAAGCCAGGCCAAGACCACTGCCCACAGCCCAGGGCTTGGCTGGGGCCTGCCTGAGGTCACCATCAGGGCAGGGCCAACTGCTGACTAGCTACAGCATCACACTCCCCGGTGGTCCAAGCTGGGTCAGAGTTTCCGGGGCCTGGTAAAACGCGGGTGAGCAGGGGAGGCTGGCTCAGCCCTGTGTGCAGGAGAGAGGTTCTTTCGATTGCAATGGAAAAAAACAACACCCAAAGGAACAGAGTGCTCCGCCAGGTCTGCAGTAACCAGCCTGTCCTTCGGGCTGGCCAACTCCCAGCAATTAGACAATCTGGGCAGAGCAGGCCCAGGACGCAGCTCCTATCGCAGCCTCATCATCCTCCCAGGATCCTGGCAACCTGACAGCCTTCTCACCAGGCTCCACGCAGGGAGTCTGAGATGGACAGACTATGCGTAAGAGAACCAGCAGGAGACTGGTGTCCAGTGTGACAACTGACCTTCCTGGACAGTCCTTCCCCAGAGACTCAGTTCTACCATCTGTAAAATGGGGATGTCTGTGCACCTGGCTGCTGCGGGTACCAGATGCAATGACACCAGTGAACATACAGGACGCACGGATCCCACCCATGACTGGGATCAGTAATCAGTAATCTGAATGTTCCAAAATCTAAAACAGAATGGCTCTGAGTGGAAAATTCCATACCTGGCTTCAAGTGGGAGGTCACAATCAAACACAAGTGCACAAGTGTTCGGAGTGACCTTCAGGCCATGTGCATGAGGGGACAGAACACAAATGTGTTGTATGTTCTCCGTACAGAACCTCCCTACATCTATGCAAGCATAAACAAATACATACCTATATTTCACATGTAATTCAGTTTCAAATATTTCATTTACATATGAAATCTAAAGCTTTCTGGTTCTAAGCATTTCTGATCTTCAACTTATGTTATCAGAAGTAGTTGTGTTAACCTCATAATGACCTTGAAGCCCAAAGGTGCTTCCTGCTTGATGTGGATAGTCCCAGACCCCACTGAGGTGGCAACCTCGACCCAGGGAGCAAGACACAAGACCATTCTAGCTGCTGAATGCCAGCCTCAGCCTTGGCCTGAACTTGACAGAAAGTGGCCCAGCTGCCCAGTGTGGTGATTCACATCTGAAATTCCAGAAATGAGGAAGCTGAGTCTGGAACATTGCAAGTTTGAGGTCAGCCTGGGCTACAGAATGAGTTCCAGGACAGCCTGGGCTACATAAGGAGACTCTGTATTAAAAAGAAAATAAGAAATCCTGAGACCCAGAGGCCCCAACTGTACTAATACCACTGTAGCTTACACCCCATTGACAGTAATAGGAGGCCCAGGAGGGAGAAGCCAGCCACCCCCACCGCTCTGGGCTACCCC
Source organism: Rhizomys pruinosus (assembly GCA_009823505.1). Taxonomy (NCBI): domain Eukaryota; kingdom Metazoa; phylum Chordata; class Mammalia; order Rodentia; family Spalacidae; genus Rhizomys; species Rhizomys pruinosus. The sequence goes on from VZQC01008797.1 coordinate 1,058,821, forward strand.
ATGAGAGATCCACACGGTGGCGCAGTAATCCCAGCACCTGGGAGACAGAGGCAAGAGGGTCAGGAATTCAAGGTCATCGTCAAGGACATAAAATGTTAGAGGGCGGGCATGGTGGTGCACACCTTTAATCCCAGCACTCAGGAAGCAGAGGCAGGTGGATCTCTGTGAGTTCAAGGCCAGCCTGGTCTACAGATGTGAGCTGCCCAGGCCAGCTGGGAACAAAGGAGACCCTGTTCTCAAAAAAAAAAAAAAAAAAAAAAAAAGCTAGAGGACAGCCTGGGCTACATAAAAACCTGTCTCCAAAAATAAATACGTGGAATGCTAGGGATCAAACTTAGGGCCTCAAGTGTGCTAGGCAGACACACGGCCACTGAGCCACATCCCTGGGTATGGCTGCTCCCTCTGCCAAGAATGTTCTTCCCTAACCACTCACCAACCATGAGCCTCATCTTAAGCACTTGCTGGTCCATCATTTCCTCTGTTGATCATTTGTTGGGCTCTGGAGGGAGGGGACCAAGTCTCAACAGTGTGAGCCTCCAACTCCTGAGAACCTTCCCTCAGTCTTGATCTCCTCGTCATCCCTTCCCCTCTTGAGCCCACACTTGCCACAGCTGACACTCGGGTCTCTGCTGTGGCATCTTTACATTTGGGGTACACTCATAAAATTGTTCCTGTGGCCTTGTAGGGTAACAGCCTCTGTTACTGCACTCTCCACTCAGTCTAAGCGATGGCCCAGCCCGGTCATTCACTATGACAGAACTCGGTTATCCCCAGCCCCGCTTCCAACAAAGGTTAACCCACCCCCATACTCCACGAACAAAGGGAAGCCAGAGTGTCATTGTGGGTCACTGCAGGGACCCTGTTGTGCCCATCTGACTAGAGTTCACCCCACCCTGTAGCCTGACAGAGCCACCCGGATTCCTGCCCCCATGAGCTCATTGATTTTTGGATGGTGGCTATCAAATCAGCATTGGCTGCTGGATACAGTGTCCCCATGAGAGCACAGCACCGTCCTTCAGTTGGTCTCCCCTAGCCACTGTACTCCCAGAAGGACAAGAGTCCCTGAGACCAGGCCATGCTCAGCCCTCTGGAGCACCCTCCACAGCAGCAGCATTCGGCCTTCTTGGGTCTGCAGTGCCCCTCCCACTGTGCCCCCCTGATTCCCAGTACCTGCTACCACAACTCCTGACTCACTAGCCTCAGACATCTGGGCTGGACCCCGACTCCGGACTTGCAGGTCAGCTCTACAGTTAGTTAGGTGCCAGCACTACCCAGCTTCATTCACCTTTTCAAAACATTTATTTATTTATTTATTTATTTATTTATTTATTTATTTATTTACTGTGTGTGCACATGCCACAACAGGTATGTGGCAGTCAGAGGACAACTTGCAGAAGTCAGTTAGTTCTCTCCTTCCACCACGCAGGTCACAGGGACAAAACTCATGTCATCAGGCTCGGTAGCAGGCACCTTTACCCACTGAGCCATTGCTAGCCCAGCTGCTGAGTTTCTTAGTGGCCTCAAGACACTATTTCAGAACTACATCATAAACAGTCTTGCCCGGCGTGGTGGCGCATGCCTTTAATCCTAGCACTTGGGAGGCAGAGGCAGGAGGATCTTTGTGAGTTCAAGGCCAGCCTGGTCTACAGAGTGAGTTCCAGGACAGCTGGGCTACAGGGAGACCCTGTCTCAAAAAGACAAAAAAAAAGTCTTTGTTTGGGGTCACTGTTGACAACTGATTGTAGGAACGACCATTCTACTTAGCTCAGATCTCCCCCTCCCTCATCTAGTACCAGGGCTGGGAGTGTGTGCAGAGTGGACAGGATAGGGGTCAGCGCACCAAGCTGCATGGAGCACAAGGTGCTCACAGTGTTGCCAGGCATCCCACCCACCTGTGCCACCTTCATCCCATTCCACAGCCACCCTGCTGTGGTCAGGCCAAGGCAATGTACGTTATATTAGAAGACGGTCCTGTGCTCTTTGAGCTCACACAGAAGCTGGCTCTGGGAAAGGGCTCTCTCTCTCTCTCTCTCTCTCTCTCTCTCTCTCTCTCTCTCTCTCCATTTCAAGCATGTCTCTCTGTGTTCTCCAAGGCCCCTTGTCTGGGACCAACTGCTCCTGCCCGACTCTGTGACAGGTGCTTGAGGACACCTAGACAGTTAAGCGTTGCTACAAAGGTGACTGTTGTTTTTCCCACCATATAAAAGTTCTTGCAGCGGGAAAGAGGAGCCGGAAGTTCAGTCGTGGGGAGCTGGGGCCTGAAGAGAAAGCTCAATCGGGAACTCCACTGACTGCCCAGCTCCCCAGTCTATTTCTGCTGGATGTCCTGAGTGCTGGATTTGACGATGTCATCTCTGTCAGTGGCTATTCGTTCTTTTACTTGGAAGTTTCCCAAGGGGACACTGCTCTGATTTAGGGTGTCTATTGGAAACTCCAGCTGGCTGCCTTAAAAGGGCTTCTGCGGGCTGGAGAGATGGCCTAGCAGTTAAGAGCGCCGACCGCTCTTACAGAGGACCCAGGTTCGATCCCCAGCACCCACATGGCAGCTGAGAACCATCTGTAACTCCAATTCCAGGAGAACTCCAGTTCCAGGGGAATCCGACACCCTCTTCTGACCTCCTCGGCATTGCATGACACGGGTGCACAGACCTGCATGCAGACAGTACATTCATACACATACAGAAATAAATAAAATTAAAAAAAAATTTAAAGGGCTTCTGCAATCACTTTCTGATAGATGTTTTGAGCTCCCAATTTGATGTTTTTCTATCTATCTACCTATCTATATCCATCATCTATCTATCTGTTCTATCTTCTATCTACAATCTTTTCCTCTATTATCTATCTACACATCTAGCCTCCACCATCTATTTATCATCAATCATTTATCCATCGTCTAACATCTATCTATCCATCTATCCATCTTCTATCTGTCATCTCTCTATCATCTAACACTTGCTAGCTATTTTTTTCCATTGGGATTTTTATGTACATAATAAATTCACTCATTCCAAACTGAAAATATGGCTGTCCTAGAACATTCTCCCAACAGTTCAGAATAGTGAGGCAGGTGGAGCAGCCGCAACAGCTGGCTCAGCTCAGATGTGTTTGAGAGTCTTTGCAGTTGACAGATGGCCGTAGAGAAGAGAAGGGAAAGGAAAGGCACAGGAATGTGACAGGGAAGGAGGCATTCGTGAGACACAGTGTGGGTGTGTGGAGATGCCTGGAGTACCACGTTGGGGACCTGGGTAGCTCAAGCTTTAACACAGTGCAGCAGCATGCATGTCTGTGGCAGTGCTTCCAAGTCACTTCCAACCTTCACAGCAGCTCTATGAGGAAGACAGATTGTCATCCTAGGTCACAGATGAGGAAACTGAGGCACAGAAATGAAGCCCCTTGTCAAATGACCAATGGTTAACAAGTGATAAACCTAGGCCTGGCCAGCTGAACCTGGAACCTATATTCAATCCACTGATACTTCTTGTTAAAATTAAGTCCCAGCCTCCTCCTGCTAGGGCCTGGCAGTGAGCTCAAGGCTGAGACTATAGGACTCTGCTGGCCCTGGGGCCTTGGGCCCTGAGCGGTCTCTGGTCAACTTTGATTTTCCCTGGACACTGGAAGTCAGCCTGCTGGTGCTGGCAGCTCTTCCTGCTCCCAAAGGATGTATTCATCTGTTTTCTGTTGCTGTGATGAGATGCCTGAGGCAGGCTAGCTTCTTAAAGGAAAAGGTTTATTTAGCTCACAGTTCTCCCGGTTCAAAGTCCAAGAGTCAGCGGTTCAGCCTCTGGTGAGGACACGGTGGCCAGTATTTCTATAATGCTGAGAAGAGTTGGTGGGGAAAGAAGAGAATGCATCCCAAAACAGGCAACCAGGACTGAGGGGATGGCTCAGTCCATAAAGTGCATGCTACAGAAGCATGAGGACCTGGATTTGGATCCCCAGGACCCACAGAAAAGGTTGGCATGGTGGTAGATCCCTGCGGTTCCAGCAGGGAGGGAAGAGACACGAGAGTCCTCGAAGCTCGCTAGGCAGGCAGGCTTTGCCAAGTTGCTGAGCTTCAGGTTCTGGGAGAGACCCTCCCTTAAGATATAAGGTGGAGTCGGGCGTGGTGGCGCATGCCTTTAATCCTAGCACTTGGGAGGCAGAGGCAGGCGGATCTTTGTGAGTTCAAGGCCAGCCTGGTCTACAGAGTGAGTTCCAGGACAGCTGGGGCCACAGGGAGACGCTGTCTTGAAAAGAGCAAAAAAAAAATAAGATAAGGTGGAGAGCAATAGAGGAATACTCCCAATGTGGACGTCTGGGCCTCCACATGCATTCACATATATAGGTAAACACGTCACACACGTACACATGCACACAGGCACGCATGCGCAGCAGCAGCCAGAGAAAGCCTAGGATCTGCCACAATCCCTTCTGAGGCAACGCCAGGTCTGGGCATCTTCCTCCTGCACCATTTACTTTTTTTTTTTTTT
>VZQC01008797.1:1066263-1094155 GCA_009823505.1 Rhizomys pruinosus
GTCTAAGGCTGTCTTAGTTACTTTCTATTGCTATGAGTAAAAGCACTGACCACCAGGCATGGTGGGCCACGTCTTTAATCCTAGCACTTGTGAGGCAGAGGCAGGTGGATCTTTGTGAGTTCAAGGCCAGCCTGGTCTACAGAGCGAGTTCCAGCACAGCTACAGCTAGGGCCACAGGGAGACCCTGTCTCGAAAAGACAAAAAAAAAAAAAAAAAGCACTGACCAAAACCAACTTAGGGAGGAAAGGGTTAATTTGACTCACAGCACAGTCCATCATCCAGGGAAGCATAGGAAGGACCCTGGACCGTGGACCATGGAAGACGCTGCTTACTGACTTGCTCCTCTGGCCTGTGCTCAGCCTACTTTCTAATACAACAAGGCCCCCTCACCCAGGAATGGCAGCACCCACAGTGGGCTGGCCCTCCCAAATCACTCAACAATCTAGAAAATGCCCACAGACATGGCCACAGGCCAATCCAGTGGAGAAAATTCCTCAACTGAGGTTTCCTCTTCCCAGGTGTGTCAAGTTGACACCTGTGCTCTCCAGCATAGGCAGCTTTATTCATGATTTTCTAGCCCAAACTAGAATTAATCCAGCATAATCTACACTATTATAAGTCTCAAAAAGACTTAAAAAAAATGGTCACAGAATGGAATACTATTTAATTACAAAAAAAAAAGCTGTGAATATAGGTAATAACACAGACCTGGGCTAGCAAAACCATTTTGCTGGAGAAAGCATCCAGAAACAACATTGCTCTAGGACAGGCCAAACTGGTGTTCAGAGACCAAGGAGTTCAATGTGGCCTGAGGTCAGGGGCAAGGGGCCAAGGAGGAAGAACCAAGTGGCAAAGGTAACTTTCTAGAATAATGGAAGTGTTCTATATCTTAATTAGAGCAATGGTCACATAATTATATTTAGCCACTGAAAGTGATCAACCCATGTGCTTAAAAACTGTTACACTAGGCTGGAGAGAAGACCTAGTGGTTAAGAGCACCGACTGCTCTTGCAGAGGACCTGGGTTCGATCCCCAGCACCCACATGGCGGCTGAGAACTGTGTTTAACTCCAGTTCCAGGGGAATCCGACACCCTCTTCTGACCTCCGCAGCATTGCACAACATGGGTGGACAAACCTACATGCAGACAGTACATTCATACACATAAGTAAATAAATAAAAATAAATAAAAATAAAAACTGTTACACTTTGTTGTGTATCAATAAAACCTTGACCAAGACAACTTTTCAAAGGTTTTATTACTTTTGTTTATTGTGTTTGTGTATGTGCATATGCCTGTGTGTGTTTGTGTGTATGTATGTGTGTGTGCATCTGTCATGTGTCTGTCTGTGTGCCCATGCTACAGCACACATGTGGTGGTCACACGACAACTTGTGAGAGTCAGTTCTCTCCCTCTACCATGTGGGCCCTAGGCAAGCTCCCTTCCCCTCTGAGCTATCTCACTGACCCAAGAAAGACAACTTTTTTTAAAAAAGCCCTCTGTGACTTTCCTCAGGCCTGAGTCCTTGGCTCCCCCAGGACTGAGCCCCCCACCCCCCGACTACCGTCTGGCTTCCCTGATCCTTCAAGCTCTCACACCACACTGGGTTCCATCCCCTAACAGACAATGTGCTTCCTGGGGCACGGGCCCTTCATCAACCTGTCCGCACCGCAGGCAGCTTACCCCAAGCCTGGCACTCCTGGCCAGACAGGAGGAAATGGGACCTGGGGCTCTGAGGTTCCCAAAGTGTCTGGAGGAAGAGGAGGGAGACTGATAAGGAAATAACTCCAGCCAAAGTTGAAGCCCATGCCAAAGCAGCACCCAGGTTATGAGGCCTAGGACAGGGGCAGGGAGATACACGGGAATGAAAGCACAAGTCTTGTAAGGGTCATTTGCTAAGCCGATGGGAAGGGGGTGACAGTGGAAATGCAGTCCCACCCCCATCCCAGAGTGAGCCAGGGCAAACCTGCCACAATCCTGTGACCCTGGATTTAGGACCCCCTCCTGCACCCTCAGGTGACCCTGGATTTGTGACCCCCTCCTACACCCTCAGGTGACCCTGGATTTGGGACCCCCTCCTACACCCTCAGGTGACCCTGGATTTGGGACCCCCTCCTACACCCTCAGGTGACCCTGGATTTGGGACCCCCTCCTGCACCCTCAGGTGACCCTGGATTTGGGACCCCCTCCTCCACCCTCAGGTGACCCTGGATTTGGGACTCTCTCCTGCACCCTCAGTTTCACCCCAGACTCTCCATCTCCTGTTGTCAGACCTCAGGCAAGAGAACCCTATCAGACTCAGCTCACATGCATGTGGGATTCAAGATCCTGTCTCCAAGGAAGCAGCTTGGTGCTGGCATTCAGGAGAAACTGGCTCTGGAAGGAGAAGGCCCTCGGGAGCTAGTGTCGGACCCACCCTCCATGACCCACAGGGACTGCAGCCTGTACAGGCCAGGGGACCTCAGACAGATTAGCCCCCTTTGCTTCCATATCCATTAAGCCTCAGTTGCTAATTTCCTCATCACAAAACATGACGTGTGGGCTGGGATGTGGCTCTGTTGGTAGCATGCTTCCTTAGCATGTGTGAAGCCCTGGGTTCGATCCCCAGCACTACATAAACAGGCCATGGTGGTACAGGCTCAGAAGCCTAGGACACAGAAACAGGAGGATGAGGAGTTCAAGTCCAGCATGGGCTACAGGAGACCCTGTCTTAAAAGAACGAACCATGGAAGATGTGGTCAGAGAAGTTCAGTTGTATGACTCCAGGTCCAGAGGTCGGGGTTTGTTTGTGGGATCAATAAGAAGTGACTGGGACACTGAATGAATATATGAATATATGAATATATACATATATATATATATATATATATATATATATATCTCCCACTCGCAGACCATGGAGCTTCTGTCCAAACAGTTTCTAGAGGAAGGCCAACGTACACATGACACGACACACCCCCCATGCCCCATCAGCCACTTCTGTGAGTGTCATTCTGAACAGGCTGCTCTTGAAGCTGTCCCCCCATCTCAGCACTGTCCTCTGCTTTGCTGTAACCAGAGGCCCATCAAGAGGTCCATTGGGGGGGGGTCATTTTGACTTCATAGGAAGCCAGGACTGATCGGTGTCCAACACCCCAAGGCTGACAGATGTCCTCAGCCATTGGTTGTACACACTCTCACTTCCAACCGGACTCCCAGATTCCCAGCTTGCAGCTGGGCCCCTGTGGGAGCTGCTCCATCTTGCAGCTCCTTGGCCCTCATGATCCGGGATTGTGCACAGGACTCAAATCAGGTCGATGAGACCTGACAAGGTGCCTATTAAAATGTTACAGGAAGGGTACCCCTTATTCTACCCAAGCTTCAAGCAGAAAAAGTCCTTCATCAATGAAGACTGGTATGATTGCAGTTGCTATGGCAGCCACTCTGTTGCCAAGAGAAGATCTAGCCTTAGGATGATGCGAACACCATTGAAAAGTAGAGAGGCATAGGTATCTGTGAGCAGCCTTGAGGTACCACTGAGCTGCTTGATATAGCCTACCCTGAAGCCTACATGACGGCTGAGGATTTGGGTTATATAAATCAGTAAGTCACCTTCGGGTGTCTGGGAAACAAGAACTCAGTGCAACTCAGCACAGCATTTCAGCCAGAGGATCTCTAATTCTTTTTCTGCAGTCTACTCTGGCCTCCTCCTGGTCCCAATATGGTTGCCACTATTTCCTAACCTCCTCCTCAAGTTCAGGTTCATTAAAAAAAAAAAAAATTCTTCCAGATAGTTCTGCCACCAGCCCCAGATTCAGTCCAATTGAGCCGACTTGATACACAGGCCTCTGGTTAGATCTGGGTAGGTGGATCCGATGGAGGTGGGAGGGGGGCAGCCCCCAAAGACACCTGGGGAGAAGGAGAACTGGCTGCAGAGAAGGCCAAGTCCACAGACCCTGACGCTGCCCTTCCCCAGCGCAGGCAGGCTGTTCCACGAAGCTCTCCTACCTCCCGAGGAGCTACACTTGCGCAGGTGGGCCATCCACTGGCCATGGTCTCCCTATCCATTGCACTCAGCATCTCTTAGTCATCCTAAAGACCCTGCATCCCATCCCACACACCTCCCATGACCTGAATCTTATAGACCCCCACCCCCACCCCAGCCTGTCTTCCTTCCCTGCTTGGCCTGCACCCAGCCATCGAGTGGGTCACCTGCTCACCAGCCTCCATTACCCTGCAACCCTAATGAGGCAGTGCGGCCCGTCATCCTAGGTGGGTAGAGATAGCTGCTTCTCAATTAGCCAGGCAGCTGATGTAGTGGAAAGACTTCCATGAGGACCCAGATCCCTGTGGGGGGTGGGGGGGCACTGACCCGCAGCAGGCTCCCACAGGGCTCGGTGCTGGCATGCGGGGAAGGACAGTAAGCTAATGTGAGCCCCAACCTCCATAACTCATTGGGACTGCAGTCCAGATGGGCCAAGGGACCTCGGATGGAGGAGTTCCATTTGCAGTCATATCCACTAAGCCTCAGTTACTAATTTCCTCATCGCAGAACATGACATGCAAGCTGGGGATGTAGCTCTATGGGTAGAGTGCTTGCTTAGCATGTCCTGGGTTCGAACCCCGTTCTACATAAACCACACATGATAGAACACAACTATAATCCCAGCACTCAGGAAGTAGAACCGGAAAGATCCCAGTCTCTCTCTCTCTCTCTCTCTACACACACACAGACACACACACACACACACACACACACACACCAGGGCCGAGGGGATATAAATCCAGCCCATTTGCCCTCACCTCTGCACAGCCTGCCCCTGGGCTTCCAGGACAAGCTTCAGGACCCCAGCACCCTGCTCTCAGCAGGCCCCACGCGCCTGCCTACCCAGGTAAGGGTTAACGAGATTGGCTGTCACCAACATACAGCCACCTCCAGACTCTATGAAGATAGAACTGGTATTTATGATTCCTACCCAGCACTGCTGGAAAGGATTTAAGGTGCTTATGAGGATACACATATATAACGAGATTGCATAAATTAAATGTGGGAGAAAAAAAAGTGAAAAACAAGGAGAGAGATGTAAAGGCAGGAAAGGAAGGAGGTGGAAACAGGACCCATGAGCCTCGCTGGGTATGGGAACCGCAAAGCTGCCCCGGAGCTTTCTAGAGGTTCAGGTCGACAGAGAGCTCCAGGCTTGGGAATGTACAAAGCACACACGAATTACCCCGAGAGACTCCCAGCAGCCACAGGGATGTCTCCCAGGGGACCAACGGCAATGGCTGGGAAGGAAAGGAAAGATTGACAGACCTTCCTCCCAGGCCTGCGGCAGGCAAGCGGCAGGGCGGTTCTGCTGCCCTGGCCAACGAGGGGCCGTTGCACTGAGCTCCAGATATGCTCAGGGTGCCCAACCTGGCCTCTCCTTCTGCCCCCTCTCTTGGAATGGTGCCCCACCTCAGGCTTCGAGGGTCGAGGGTGGGAGCACCGGTTAGCCCCCTGCACAGCATCTCTGGTCCCAGCAATTCCCTTCTAACATTCTTTGAGCCTCCAATTCTTCACTCTTACAGGCCTTTAGCCCCAAAGTATTTATTGAGCACCTACTGGAGGCAGCCTGGAGATGTGAAAGTTTCAGAAGAAAAAGGTTTCCATCTCTTTCACCTTTAGGGGGCAACATGGAGTCACCTAGACATCCCACAGGGGTCCGTTAAGGACGAGGTGGAGGCATGGCTCAGAAGCACTATGGAGGAAAGGTTCAAGGTTGCGGGGGCCAGAAGCAAGGTGGCCACGTGCACCATTGGCTAAGAGAGATTGTGGAGACCCCGAGACAGCTGGGGCTTGTGGAGCATGTGGGGGCACAAAGTGGCTTGGGTAGAAGGAGAGGCAGGACCCGGGACCCCTTGGACATTAATACAGAGAATCTGTGTCCACACCCTAATGGCCCTGGACAGTCCTTCCATACTGAAGAGATTCTGTTTATATGACATCTGGTTTTTGTATGCTCAATTACAAAAGCAATACACACCCTCAGTACAAAACAGCTTCCAATGCCAAGAGAACACACAAAAATTAGCCCCAATTCCACAAATTGTTGTGGGTAGGGCTGTGCTCAAGTGGGTTTGTAACCTGTAAGGAAAAGCCTTTATAGCCGAAATCAAGAGTAAATGGAAGTGAGGGAAATCTTTGTAATTCATGTCCCTAATAAGGAGCTAATTCTTTAATGCATGAATAGATCTCCGAAGGCATAGGGAAGAGACAGGATGAGAACACAGGGCATTAATCACTTAAATTGGGGTGAGGCAAGATGGCACGGAGGTGTTCTCTGCTCGTTGCACCACCACTGAGATGTGGATGCTGGCCAAACTGCAGCTTTGACGGCCAGAGTGATGCCACATGCCTTTAGTCCTAATACTCAGGAGGCAGAAGCAGGCAGACCTCTGGGAGATCAAGGGCAGCCTTGTCTACATAGTGAGTTTCAGGCCAGCTGAGGCGTCAGGGAGACTCAGTCTAAATAATTTTTTTTTTAAAGACTGTACCCCAGGGTTGCTTACAAATTGTACTCTTAGTTCGAGGCCAGCTGGAACTTTGGTCTGGGGATATAGCTCAGTTGTACAGCACTTGCCTAGCATGCTCAAAGCCCTGGGTTCAATCTCCAGTATACACACATACACACACACACACACACACACACACACACACACCAATGCCATGCATGTTGGCTTGTACCTTTAATTCCACCACTCAGAAGGCAGAGGAGTATCAAGCAAAAGGTCAGGTAGGGAACAGCATGGTCAACCTGGAAGGGCATATGCCATGCACGTGTTTGTCTAAATAATCAAAGAACTTTCAGAATAATGAGTCCCTGCAAGAGTAATAAAAAAAAAAAAGTAATAAGCTTCAAGAGGCTCAAAGACATGAGGATGGATCCTCTTTTTCTCAATGCACTCTGTTGTGCTTTCTGAACTTTAAAGGGGAAAATAAATATTCAAAAACATGAGCAAGGGTCAGCAAGATGGTTCAGTAAGTAAGAGCACTTGCCAAGCCTGAGGACCTGAGTTCAATTCCCAGGACCCACATCATGGAAGAAAAGAACCAACTTTCACAAATAATTTTTTTTTTGCCTTTTTGAGACAGGGTCTCCCTATAGCCCCAGCTGGCCTGGAACTTACTCTGTAGATCAGGCTGGCCTTGAACTCACAGAGATCCGCCTGTGCACATCTTTAATCCTAGCACTTGGGAGGCAGAGGCAGGTGGATCTCTGTGAGTTCAAGGTCAGCTGGAGCTATAGGGAGACTCTGTCTTAAAAAGACCAAAAAATATTTTATTTTATTTTATTTTATTTTTTTGTATGTGTATGAATGTCTGTCTGCATGTAGGTCTGTGCACCCGTGTTGTGCAATGCCGCGGGGGCGGAGGTCAGAAGAGGGTCTCGGATTCCCCTGGAACAGGAGTTCTCCTGGAATTGGAGTTACAGATGGTTCTCAGCCCCCATGTGGGTGCTGGGGATCAAACCCGGGTCCTCTGCAAGAGCGGTTGGCGCTCTTAACCGCTAGGGCATCCCTCCAGCCCCCCCCCTTTTTTTTTTTTAATATGAGCAAAACTCACAGTGGGAGTTGGGACTTGCAAGCCTTGCCTTGCCCAGCCATCCCTCTGCCCGTGAAATCTTCCAGGAAGCTGTAGTTAACAAAGCACCAAGGTCCACAGGAACAAAACTACCTATTATCAGTAGGCTGTGTACCTAAAATCCCAAGGACGGTGAGGCTGGGTGGGACGCAAGGCAGAGGCTGCCTCTTGCTCTATGATCTCCCATCCTTCAGCCAGTCCAGGGGACACAAGGAGCCTGAGGCACCAGCTTGGAGAGAGATCTAGGTAAGCAGGATGTAGCACAGCCATGCAGACAGGAAGGAGGAGGGCTCCCACGCCCAGGGCCAAGACCCCAACAGCAGCTGCTTGGCAGAGGTGCTCACGAGCAGGCATACACCACAGGGTACACGCGCACCCAGGTTCCTCTCTACCAACCTTGGCTCTTCGGCTCGCTCTGTTTTGTAGCCTCCTTTACAGCTTACCAGGAACATAACATGAAGCACTGCTCTTTTCCTGACTGTTCTTCAATGACCAAAGTTTACTCAACTGATCCACTAGGAGACATCGCAACCTCCAGCTTGACTGTGTTGGGAATCACTACAGCTGAATTTTGGTGACCAGCCTTAACTGTATCCCAGCACCCCCAGGGCTAAGCATGTATGTATTTTGTAGCTTTTTCTGCATATCATGCATTACCTGTAAAAGCATTTGACCCAATTTATACAGGCAAGAGGGGGGGCAGCCTTCCAAAACCAGAGAGCCATATGATTTTATTATTACCTGCTTAATATTTGAGGGCCAGGCTCAAAATTGCTTTCAAATCCAGCTTTTAAAAATGTGTACATTTCTCAGCCTGGTCTACAGAGTGAGTTCCAGGCCAGCTGGGACTACAGGGAGACTCTGTCTCGAAAAAGACCAGAAAAAAAAAAAATGTGTACATTTCTATGTCTGTATGTGTGAGGCAGGGTCTCACATAGCCCAGGCTGGGCTTGAACTCACGATGTTGCTGAGGATAACCCTGAACCTCTGATCCTCCTGCCTCTACCACCCAAGTGCTAGGATTACGGACGTGTGCCAAGACTCCTGGTTCATTCAGAGTTGGGAATGCAACCCAGGGCTCCGTGCATGCTGGGCAAGCACTCTGCCAACTGACCCTGCCCCAAGCCAAGTTGAGTCTTTTCCTGTGTTTATTTCCCCATTTTCTTTGTAACACAAACCACTTGTTTGTGCCTGGACACACCCATGTCTTCCTGCTCCTACTCTTTGCTCAGACCTAAAGGGCCCTCCTTCTACAACCACAGCTGTCAAAACCTCTCCTTGCTTCAGGTCCTGGTCAAGTGCCCCGCCCTGATCTTCCTCCAGGCAGTTGCTCTTGACTTTCAGAGCTCTGGGCTTAAGGCATTTGCTGCTTCCACACTCACATCTGGGAGCCTGTAGCCCCACCATCCCCTATCTGTACCAGAGACTGACTTCACCCTTCAAGCCCAAGGCTGGGTCACAGCCTGTCACCCAAGAGCCTGTCATTACCGACATTTACTACCCTCTGTCCTGTTAGGACTCCAGGGAAAACTGGGCTCAGGCGAGCACCTTGGCACTCAGAGCACCGAGGACAGTCCCCTTCTTGCAAGTGGCTAGTTTGGGCCCAGAACAACATGACCCCAGGCCCAAGCTCCCACCCACCTCCTGTTCTCTGTCAGCTCTCAGGGGATGCACAGCCTGTGGCATCTTCCTCCTGGGCTGAGAGAAAGCAGAACTCCAGGTGAGAGTCCTTTGTGTAAGAAGCCAAGCCCCTGGGAAGCAGGGCAGATAGCCTGGAGAGACAGACAGGAGGAAGGGGCAGGAGGGGAGAGGAGACATATACGGGAAGAGTGACCCGAGGGCTTTAAGGATGGAGCCAATGTGCACAAAACCCATGCAAACTCAAGCAGATTCAAAAACCCAGCCTAGAACTGGGGAAATGGGCAACAGGCCCCAATTTTAGCCAAAGCAATGGGCAGCTGATTACCTCTGGGTGAGGAAGAGCTGATCTTCTTTAAGGGAGTGATTCTACAAGGCTGACAGCCTCCCGGGGATGAACGTGCACTGAGGATAGGCCTTAACATAAAAGAGAGTATGCATGAAATCTAGTAAGGGGCTATGGGAGAGTGCCGACCAGGAAGGAGGTACAAAGACGGTTAAAATTCAATAAAAATATACAAAAAGAAGAATGGGTCTCAGGGGTTGTAAAGGTGGCTCAGGGCTAAGAGCACTGGCTGTTCTTGCAGAGGACCTGAATTCAGTCCCCAGAACCCCCATCAAGTGACATGATCATCTGTAACTCCAACCTCAAGGTATGTGATGCCCTCTTCTGGCCTCTGTGGTACCTGTATATGTGTGGCACACACAGACACACATATATATACACATAAATAAAAAAAAAGAAATAAAACTTTTTAAATTTTATTTATTATTTTATTTTTATTTATGTGTATGAATGTACTGTCTGCATGCTGGTTTGTGCACCCGTGTCATGCAATGCTGCAGAGGTCAGAAGAGGGTGTCAATTCCCCTGGAACTGGAGTTCTCCCGGAATTGGAGTTACAGACGGTTCTCAGCCACCATGTGGGTGCTGGGGATCGAACCTGGATCCTCTGCAAGAGCAGTTGGCACTCTTAACCGCTAGGCCATCTCTCCAGCCCCCAGAAATAAAACTTTTTTTTTCTTTTTGAGAAAGGGTCTCCCTGTAACCCCAGATATCCCAGAACTCACTGCGTAGAATAAATAAATACATAAAATGGCTAGAGAGATGGCATAGGGTAAGAGCCCTTGCTATGAGACCTTGAGGATCTGAATTCAATTCCCAGATTCGCAGAAAAAAACAAGTGTGGTCAGGTGCACCTGTGACCCCAGTGCTGTAGGGCAGAGACAGGTGAATCACTAGTGCTTGCTTGATGACGGCCCAGCTCCAACAAGAGACCCTGTCTCAAGGGATTAAGGCAGAGAGCAATAGAACAGGAGACTAACATCCTCCATAGGGTATGCATGCTCCACACAAGAGTGCACGCTCATGCATACATGTGTCCTTACACCACACACGCACACACACACACACACACACACACACACACACACAAGGATTCCAACATTGACCTCATTCAGCAACTGCCTGGCATTTGTGCTCTTGGGCCGTGTTCTCTGGTCACTTGCATTTTCACGGTGGGCTTTCATGAAAGATGAACACATGGATGGGGGGTAGGGGGAGAGGAGATAAAGACCTCGGAGACCTGATGGCTGAGGGTCTGCAGGTCAGGTGACATAGGAAGACAGATTCCTAAGACAGGCTGAGGAATGACAGCAATGGGAGTGCTGATGAGGTAAACTGAGGCAGACCACAGAAGGCCAAGGAAAGGGTGTCTGGGTTTGAACTTCATGCTGAAAAGCCTCAGGAGGCTTTCCGGAGAGTTAGCAAGGGCTCTGTCCTTAGCAGAGTTGTACTCTAAGTGTTGGTGAAGCCATAGTGCTCCAGCCATGCAGGTACTACCCTGAGTGGGGGGCATGTATGCCCTTGGGCCGTGGGAAGAGGCAGAATGAGCTTAGGGTAATTATTGACCACAGTAAGGTGGGACACACACTCTCTAGAAGCACCCTGGGGCGAGGGGTGCTGGGAAGACATTTTTACAGCCTAGAAGGGTCCTGAGACACTGAACAGCACCCAGCCCCACTGGGCACTCACACAGCTCCACTCACCCAGCCCTGTGTGGCTCCCAGCCCCGATGGCCACCCAGCCCCAGCCTCTCCCAACCCCCGAGAGACAGTCCTGGTGTCGTCCTCCACGCGCTGGGGTGACCTTGGCTCTCAGTGCTGGAGGAGATGACAAATTTCTTTTCTTCCTGCAGAAAACATAATCCATCCTTTCATGGGTCCCTGGGGACTGGTGGCGCAGCGCACGCATTACAGAAGCTTTTGCCTGGGCGGTTGGGTTGTCTGTGGGGCTGGCGCGGCTCCCGCTCCTCTTTCAGGCCTTTAGAAACTGCCAGTGTCTCAGTGCCCAGGGGCAGACTGGAGAGCATTCCTGAAAAACACCAGGCGTCTCTATTCACAGCTGCTGGCCTGGTTTCTCACTTTAATTTCTTAATTTAGGCATGAATAGGTTCCTGCTGCACTACAGACATTGTGATTTGGTGTGCCTGGCATGGGTCTGCCCACATGGGACCCAAGCACAGCCGTGCTGCATGTGCCAGGGACCCATGGGTCTCGAGATCAGACCTACAGGCCTGTGAGTCCTCCCCAGACAAGGGTCTACTGATAGGGTGGTGGATGAGGAGGCAGCTTTCTTGAGAAAGGCTGGAGAGAGGCATTGATGCGGTACTGGTGGGGTAAACTGAAGTCAGGCCACGAGGCCAAGATTACTGAGCCTTTGGGTTTAAACTTGATCCTAAAAGCCACAGGAGGACCAGGAAGTGGGTAAAGGTGCTCGCTGCCAAGCCCAACACCCTGAGTTTAATCCCCAGGACCCACATAGTGAAATGAGAGATCCAGTTCCCACAAGCTGTCCTCTGACCTCCACAGCATGTGTCCACACACATATACACACTAAATAAATGAATAAACAAACAACAAACATGTAAATATTCACACATACAAAGAAAAGCACAGGAGACCTTGAGGAGCATTGATCAGAGAACACCACCAAGGAACTGCATTCTAGAAGGATCTATGGACAGACTCAGGAGGTCTCTCACAGGAAGCAGCATTAGAGCAAATCGGGACGAGGGAGAAAGGGCCTGTTTCGAGGAGGAGACATGCGAATAAAGGGATAGATCCACATATGAAATGTGATTTTTCTCTTCTTTTTGGTGCTGAGGATTGAATCTGTGGCCTTATGCATTCTAAGCACACACTCCATCCCTGAGTGTTCCATACAATGCATTTGTGATTCAGTGTCTAGAGAGCTGACGGGCTGGATGAGCCGTAGGGCCAAGAGAAGGAAGGCAGGGGTCAGTGACCGGCTACTGTAAGCCTCTGGATAGAGGATCTGGATGGGGAGAAAAAGACCACCGAAGAGCAGACGGTCAGAGTCAGCTCGGGCCAGCGAGATGGCTCAGCAGGTGAAGGGGCTTGACCCACAAGCCTGACCCCTGAGTTCTGTCCCTGGAATTTCTGAGCCTAAACAAGTAATCCTCCTGCCTCAGCCACCCAGAGTAGCTGGGACTAGAAGTGCACAGCATTGCATGAGGCTAGCTTACATCTTTTACGGGGAGCAGGGAATTTGAGACAGAGTCTCAAATTTTTGAACTCCATCCTCCTGCCTCAGCCTCTCTGAGTGCTGAGATTACAGGGTTCAACACCATACACAGCATTATGTCTGATGAATATGCATGCCCAACAAGGTGATTTCCGCCTCCTTATACAATTCTGAACACATCAATATAAACTAGTGTAAAGCTAGTAATTAAAGACGACCTCCATATCGGGCATTTTTCTGAAGGAGAGGGGCAGGGAAGAGTAGAAAGTTCAATCAATCTGCAATTTACAAGTGGATACATCTTTCTGAAAAGTATTGCAGGCATTTTATTTTTTGTTTTTTTAAATTTAATTTATTTCTGTATGTGTATGAATGTACTGTCTGCATGCAGGTCTGTGCACCCGTGTCGTGCAATGCCGCGGAGGTCAGAAGAGGTTGTTGGATTCTCCTGGAACTGCAGTTCTCCTGGAATTGGAGTTACAGACGGTTCTCGGCCGTCGTGTGGGTGCTGGGGATCGAACCCGGGTCCTCTGTAAGAGCAGTAGGCGCTCTTAACCACTAGGCCATCTCTCCAGCCCCCAACTGCAGGCATTTTAATAATGGGCTTTTGAAGCCTTTTTTCTTTTATTTCTGTTTTGACAATTACATGACACGGATCTTATCCACCCATAACTCCCTCAGGGACACCCCCAGCACAAGTCCCCTGCCACCTTCATGTCCTCTCCTCTTTTGACTCCTTGTACCCTGCTGTCTGTTGGAAGGTTGACTGATTGTGGCTTGATCTTGTGCAGCTGAGGGAGTCCATGAACGCAATGGCCTGGGAGGGGCAAAAGCTCCACAGCTCTCCTCCCTCCTCAAGCTCGCAGTCTTCCCACCCTCTCTTCTGTGATGTTCCCTGACCCTTCGCAGAGAAGGGAGAGGGACCGGGGTGGATGTCCCATTTAGGGCTGAGCACTCAACAGTAAAAAGTAGGAGCACATTTCAAAGCACAATTGTCCCTCAGTAGCCACAGAGCTATTGGTTCCAGGACCCCTCGTAAGAACCGAGATCCCCAGATGCGTGGGTCTTCTGTATCATTGCATAGTACTTGTACACAATCTGCACACTGCTCCTGTGGATTCTAGAACATTTCTAGATGGTTTTCAATGTACAAGGCAATGTGATTGGTAACTAATGACTTCTGTAGTGCAGGGTTAGAGAATCATGGCAGGGAAAGGGGCCTGGGCGTGTTCGGACAGACGGAGCCATCCTAGGCCTGACTATACAGACAATGCCAGAAGGCCTGTGGGGGACCCAGGATATATGGCTCAGGAGGAGGCTAGGCCACGAGCTCTGAGTACCATACATGCCCCTTCATGCATGTGGAATTCATGTCGTGTACAACATGAGCAAAAGTCTTAGCTCTGAAATTTGTTTTCAAATAATTTCTATCTGCAGTTGTTTGACTCTATGGATGCAGAACTCATGGATATATAGAAGGTCAGTTGCACCCCAAAATACTGAAGAGAAACAAGGTGAAGAAATCCATCTAACAAATACTAAAATACTATAAAGACTTAACACCAAAACTGTGTGACATTGTGCAGACCAGACCAGCAGACCAGTTAGGGCACATATTATCCCAAATTCACATAGGAAACCAGGCTGTGGTAAAACAAGTGGTACAATTAGAAATAAGAACTGGGGGGTGGGGAGATGGTTCAGCAGTTAAGAGCACTGACTACTCTTACAGAGGCCCCGGGTTCAATTCCCAGCACCCAAATGGCAGCTAAGAACCATCTTTAGTGATGGGCATGGTGGTGTACACCTTTAATCTCAGCACTTGGGAGACAGATGCAGGCAGATCTCTATGAGTTCAAGACCAGCCTGGTCTACATAGTGAGTTCCAGAACAGCCAAAGCTGCAGGGAGACCCTGTCTCAAAGGCCACACACACACACACACACACACACACACACACACACACACACACACACACACACACACACACACACACACACACACACACACACGCACACACACACACACAAAGTAATGTAGAGGGCTAAAGAGATGACTCAGCAGTTAAGAGCACAGTCTGCTCTTCCCGAGGACCTTGGTTCAGTTCCCAGCACCCACATAGCAGCTTACAACTGTCTGCAACTCCAGTTCCAGGGGATTCAATGCCCTTTTCTGGCCTCAGTGGGCACTGCACACGCATGTGTATTTACATACATCCAAGCAAAACACTCATACATGTAAAATAAAAATAATCAATCAAGGGGCTGGAGAGATGTCTCAGTGGATAAGAACACCAACTGCTCTTGCAGAGGACCAGGGTTCAATTCCCAGCACCCACATGGCAGCTAAGAACTGTCTTTAAGCCGAGTGTGGTGGCACATGCCTTTATTCCTAGCACTCGGGAGGCAGAGGCAGGTGGATCTCTGTGAATTCAAGGCCAGCCTGGTCTACAGAGTGAGTTCCAGGCCTGCTGGGGCTATAGGGAGACACTATCCCAATAATAATAATAATAATAATAATAATAATAAATCAAAAAAATTAAGTAAGGTGTATGGCTCCTAAGGAATGAACTCAGAGGTTGTCTTCTAGCTTCAACATTCATCTATACATACACACACACACACACACACACACACACACACACACACATACATGTGCACACATACACAAAGCATGGGAAGAAAATGAGTGAATTCTTGTAAGAAAGGAAGACTTTTCAAGCTATGACTCAAAATTAAGCTACCAAGAAAGATTGGTAGGTTACACAAGAAAACTTCTGCAGGATCAAAGGCAGTGGAAGCCAAGTTTAGCAATCAACTGAGAAAATATTTGCAAGTCAGAGAGTGTCAGGAATGAATTCCCAATACATAAGAGACTAATAAGAAAAAGGCCAACAGTTCAATAGTGTTATGAAGAAGGCCGTGACTAGGGAGCAACTACAAAGGGATCTCACACGCAGAGATGGCTGACTCTCTCCTCAAAGGATGCATGTAAGTAGGCACTGTGCTGACGCCTCACTGTGAGCTGCGGCGCAGCAGAGCTGGCATTTCCATGTGTTGATCCAACCGTGCGTGAAGAGGCCCTACCCCAGAGGAAGACAATTTGATAGTGTGTGTGTGTGTGTGTGTGTGTGTGTGTGTGTGTGTGTGTGTAGGTACATGCATCCGTAAGTAACATGTCGACATCAGGTGTCTTCCTCTATCACGCTCTACCTTTTTATTTGAGTAAGCTCTCCCCAGAACCTGAGCTCATCTTTCACTCAGGTCCGCTGGCCAACACAACCCCAGGACCCCTCTGCTTCTGCCTCCACCACACTGGGGTTACAGGTGAGCACCTGTGCACCTCACTTTTACATGGGGGGGGGTCCTCATGCTTTCACAGCAACCGTGTCACCTACTGGGCATCTGCCCGGCCATCTTTTCATAATTTTTTTTGGTTTTTTTAGACAAGGTCTCCCTGCAGCCCAGCCTTCCTGGAACTCACTATGTGGACCAGGCTGGCTGTGAATTTCATAGAGATCTGCCTGCCTCTGCTGGGATTAAAGGCGTATGCCACCATCCCTGGCCTTTGAGATGCCTCAGTGGGTAAAAACACTTGCTGCCATACCTGGAAACCTGAGTTCAGTCTCCCAGACCCATATGATACAAGAAGAGACTTGATTTCTACCTCCACGTGTACACCAGGACACAGGTACACACACACACACACACGCATGCACATTCTCTCCACACACACTGAATAAATGTAATTAATGAGTCTTAATCTCATGTCAACTATGTTGTTTCAAATGTGAGTACAGGGCTGGGGAAACGTCTCCATGGGTAAAGAATAGAATATGTGGAGGTAAAGGAAAAGAAAGAACCTGACAAGGGGATAGTAGGGAACAGATGTTACGGGGGTGGGGGGAAGTAGGAGTGTTTGATTGGGAGAAGAGGAGAGAGGGATGTGCAAAGGGCCATGGTGGGGGGACCTCAAGAGAGAAGGGATGGTGGGAGGTGGGTGTTATTGGGGAGAGTGTGGGGATAATAGGGGTGCTGGGAGTGGGGAGGGAAGAGAGAGGCTGGATAGGAGGAAGGAAGAGTAGAGCTGAATGAATATTGGGGGGGGCTAAGGAACCCAGAAGGAAATGCAGTGCCCCGAAAACCCTTGAGAATGCACAGACAGTGTCTGAACATTAGTGCAATGTGTACCTGGGGGCTGCATGTCAAGGAACACAGTGCCAGACAAAAGAGACCTCCCTTTGAGTGGTTGGTGAGAGTGGACCAAGAGACTCCCAAAATAACACAGACTATTGCCAAGGCTCTTGGTTATCTCCCAGAACTGGAAGACAAGACCCTAGTGCTGAAGACAGGACATAATTTGGATACAGGACTTGGAGCAAGAACAGGAACTGACCTGGAAGTTTAGCTACCTGAAGTTCTACCTGAGGTTGAGCCTCACAATGCTAGGCAATAGTATGCAAATGACAAAGGGAGAAAACCAATTAATGGGGCTGGAGAGATGGCCTAGCGGTTAAGAGCACCGACTGCTCTTGCAGAGGACCAGGGTTCGATACCCAGCACCCACATGGCAGCTGAGAACTGTCCTTAACTCCAGTTCCAGGGGAATCCGACGCCCTCTTCTGACCTCCGAGGCATTACACGACACGGGTGCACCAACCTACACGCAGATAGTACACTCATACACATACGAAAATAAATAAAATTTAAAAGAAAGAAAATCAATTAATGGTCCAACCCAGCCCTAAAGCCGAATAACCATAGCAACCAGGATAGCAAACTACCTCTATTGGTGCAGGAGTGGCATTGTTGGGAGGGGGACAGTAATCAACAGCTGTCTAATTGGACTTAAAGCCCTCTCAATGGGAAGAAACTCATGGGCGGCACTGTAAACTCAGCCAAATACACCTGGCTGGAGAGGACATAGGTCCTAAAGAGGACCCTAGCTCTGTCATCTCTAGTCAAATGGAATCTCTTATCATATGCTAAATATGAATCCTTATATTTACAGGCAAACATACCATACACCACTCATCAAAGAAGCTTCTTTTTGCAACAGATGGAGGCTACTGCAGAATCCTACAACTGATAAGACACAGAGACAATATGTGTGAGAGATGCGCAGTCTACAGTTGAACCTCTACACCTGGAACAGTGGAATGAGGGGTAGAGAGAAAACAAGTGCATCCTTCAACTCTCACCAGTCCACTTGGCTTATACAACAGGGTTCAATACACACAGAAGGCCAAGTTTCAAGGAATAAGAGACTGCAGAGTGTGTGTACCTGGACAGGACGCCTATATTAAGTTTCACCCCTCCACGGCTCGGGGCCCATTTCAGAAGAAGGGGTAGACAGACTGTAAGAGCAGGGCTGGTTCATGAACACAGGGAAGCAGAGGCCTCAGGCCACTGGAAGCTTGCACATGTGAACCTGTGGCAATGGTGGCATGGAGCACAGGACCCAGGCCAACTTGATCAGACGAGGGCCCAGAGTGGAGTGGGAAAAATGGGCGGCAAGGCCGGCCCAAGACTGATAACTATCGAAGACTGATCACTGCCGGGTGACACAGAGTGGGCTTTATTTACAAATCTCTTGATAGGCTGACTGGAGTCCAGTGGATGAATTTGCACTGAAGGACATCTAGGTACAAATGTTTGACTGGATAGGATTTAACATGTATGGCGGACACACAAGGTCTGGAAGGGGGTTGGAGGGGCATGGATGGGGGAGGGGTCTAAATTTGATTAAGAACTTTTGTAGCCGGGCATGGTAGCGCACGCCTTTAATCCTAGCACTTGGGAGGCAGAGGCAGGCGGATCTTTGTGAGTTCAAGGCCAGCCTGGTCTACAGAGTGAGTTCTAGGACAACTGAGCCTACAGGGAGACCCTGTCTCAAAAAGACCAAAAAAAAAGAACTTTTGTATAAAATCTCAATTAAAAATTTTTAATAAAAATCTAAGTACATATACATTGTGGAATGGATAAATCTTGCTTGATACCAAACACATTTGCTTTCCATTATAATTTGGCAGGGCTGAAGATGTGGCTCAGTTGGTAAGGTACGTTACATGCCCAGCACTCATGAAGCCCTAAGTTTGATCCCGAACACAGCTTAAACCAGGTAGGCTCAGTCCAATCCCAGCACTTGAGAGGTATCAGCAGGAGGACTGGAAGTTCAAGGTCAGCCATATAGTGAATTGGAGCCAGTCTGGGATATACGAGACTCTGCCTAAAAAAAAAAAAAAAAAAAAAAGAAAATGAAAACCAAAAAATAAGTTATCATTTTGCGGCTAGAGCACTTGCCAACCACTCTCTGCATTTGTAAGAACACAACATATTGTCGGTAACTATAGTCACCTATGTTAAAGCAGATCTTTTGAAAAAATTTAATCTTCATGAAAGCATGCATACATCTTTTGACCCCTCCTTACGCCCAACACTCTGCTGCCCTCCCCGGCCTCTGGAAACACCCACTCTAATGCCTACTTTTTTTTTTTTTTTTTAGATTCCACACATAAGTGAAATCACAATTTTACCTCCTCTGTGCCTGGCTCCTTTCACTTAAAATGACTTCCTCTGAGCACCCCCCCTCCCATGTTGTCCCAAACGACAAGCCCCACCCCTAGCTGAGCAGGTGCTAACAGCTAGCTGATGGATGGCAGAGGAAAGTCCATTGTCTTCAGGGATGTGACCCCTCCTGGGTTGCCCATGCTCTAGTGGATGGCCCAGATCCATGCACATACAGGCAGCACTAACAGTAGTTAGTAGATTCTTTTTAGAAGAAGGAGAAAAGGAGGAAGAGGAGGAGGAAGAAGGGGGACGTGAAGTTGGGAAGGGGATTGGGAGGATCAGGGAGGACCTGGGGACATGGAGTGCGACAGATATGCTCAAATACATTGTATGCATGTATGAAATTCTCAAACCATAAAATTTTAAATCTCTTTAAAAAGAAAAATATTCCATAAGTATGTAGAAAACAAAACAAAAGAACAAGGGTGGTCACTCCTGTGTCCTGCTGCACCCCATAAAAACTCCCTTCGGAGCCAGGCGTGGTGGTGCATGCCTTTGAGACTAGCAGTTGGGAGGCAGAGGCAGGTGGATCTTTGTGGGTTCAAGGCCAGCCTGGTCTACAGAGTGAGTTCCAGGACAGCTGGGGCTACAGGGAGACCCTGTCTTGAAAAGACCAAAAAAAAAAAAAAAAAAACTCCCTTCAGAAAACCTCCTAGAATTTGCTCAGTTTGAGTGAACCATCTGTTTATTGCCAGACCCCCAACTGATACAACGGCTATTTATAAAAAGGACGAGGATGGGATGCACACTACGTATCAATCTGGAAAGGTTCCCAGGGCTCCTGATTAAAGAGCAAGTAAAGTGTGTTGCTTTCTATGGAGAGAGAGAGAGAGAGAGAGAGAGAGAGAGAGAGAGAGAGAGAGAGCACACCTGCCTGTATTTGCATAAGGGAACACTGAGCATCTATCACACAGACTGATGGGAAGGTTGTCAGTCAGGGAGCACAATGCACGGGGCCGGGGGACAGGCGGGTAGGACTTTTCTCCCTGCACATTTGATGCCCCCGCCTTCCCCTGCAGCTGTGTGCAACTCTAAGGAAACAGACAGTTGCTGCTCTGGCCTTGCTTCAGACACCATTCTTTCTGAGGCACTGGATACACACCTGTTCTGAGAACACAGTCTAGTAGTGTATGCCCCCCATCACATGCTGCACCCTAACAAACATGGGGCGAGTTCTAAGAAGTGGAGCTTTGCAAACACTATTGCCACGGGGTTCCTTGTCCATAATTGGTATTAGTCTCCTTATCAAACAGGCTCTCAGGAGCTCGAGTTCCCCTTCTACCATGTGTGAACTCAGCTGCAGGGTACCATCTGTGAGCCAGGAAGTGGGTCCTCTGCAGACACGGGGTCTTCTGGCGATCTTGAACTGTGAGGGATAAGTACTTGCTGTTCGTGTGACCCCAACTTTATGGTATTTTTGTTAGAGCAGCCAGATGGACCAAGACACTGGTTGTCTCCTGGGTTGGCCACCCGGTTCCTTGGGCTAGGGGATGCCGCCATCTCTCTGCTTTGTGACGCTATTCCTGGAGAGACATGAACAGCTGTCTATTCACCCCTGCTAGGGAGCTGATGACAGACCAAAGTAAGGATTACCACCAAAGTCCAACTTGGTGAACCCAGGAAAGAGTTTACTGGGGTCACTTACTGGAGTATCAGTGACTCAATGGCAACCCAGTACTGAAGCCCACCCCAGCATGGATGCCAACTCACCGGGAGTTACATCATGGAGCTTTCTACACAGCCCACAGGCAGCTGGGCTGTCTCAGCAGACCTTGTTGCTTCCATGTCCTCTGGGACTGGTCCTTGTGAATCTGTTCAGTTTCAGTGACTTCTGAGACTTGTAAGTTTCTCACTTCCTCAGTCCTCCCTCTGGCATAGTGGAGGTATTTGTTTGTTGTTTTGTGTTTTTTTTTAATTAACTTTTTATGTGTAAGGGTTTTGCCTGCATGTTTGTAAGTGCACCCCTGTTGTTCAATGCCCATGGAAGGGTATTAGAGCCCCTGGAACTGGAGTTATAGATGTTTGCTAGCCGCCATGTGGGTGGGTACTAGGAATCAAACCTGGGTCCTCTGCGAGAGCAGCCGGTCCTCTTAACCACTGAGCCATCCCTCTAGCCCTGTTTTTGTTTTTTTTTTTTTGTTTGTTTGTTTGTTTTTTATCTTGGAGAATAGGTCCAGCTAGCCTGGAACTCATGTAGACCAGACTGGCTTCCATCTCACAGACCTCCACCTACTTCTGCCTCCTGATTGCTGGGATTAAAGGCATGAACCACCATGACCACCAAGATATACTGTTTTAACTCCAAAATATTCTTACACAACAGTGTGCCCAGGAAACAGAGAGGATTCAACACGCAGGTCTGCAGAGAGCAGGAGAGGTGCCTGAATTCCTTTCCAGGGACTCAGACATTCTGTGTGTGGTTGAGTCTCCTGCTGAAATCAGTCTCCTACTGAAATCAGTCTTCTGGAACAGCGGTCAGCTTCATTTCTGAGCTTCTTTGAGGGCCCCAAGAGGCAGGAAGTTCAGGGATTCCCACAGCCATCCCCAGATTCCTTCCAGCACCTCTCTAATCTTCCAGTTTTCTCTCTTTCCTGTTCCCAGGACTCTGTATTGAATGGAGATCCTCGGGTCCAGCTCCCTTAGAACCATGGGAGGCAAGGGCAGGAGGAGCGGGTCCAACCTGGGCCACACGCAACCAAGGGCAGGAGGAGCAGGTCCAACCTGGGCCACACGCAACCAAGGGCAGGAGGAGCAAGTACAACCTGCAGCCCAGGGCCACACGCAGCCAAGGATAGCTACAAACACATCCCATCACAAAATCATAAACTTACTTCAAATATTATGAGGATGATTTTTGCTATATTTTGGTAACTCAATGTGCAGCTCTCCATGTGACTGTTGTAAGTGACATCATGTTGCAGTGTCAAAAGGTTGGACTTGTCCAGCAGTGGCTTCCCATGGGATTCAACAATACATTTGAGTCTCTAGCCTTCAGATCTGCCTCTGTGTTTCCCTAGGGCATGGCTGTGGACAGGGCGCCCAGCCTTGCTGACCTGGCACAGTGAGTCATGGGGAAGTGGAAGGAAGAACAGCGGCAAAGGCCAGCCGGAGTGGACAGGGTTTTCCTGTTGCCTGCCCCTGCTCCCTGCCCGCCGTCCCCATCCATCCCAGAAACTGCCAAAGCACGTGGGATGGACTTTGAACCCTAGACCACAGCTGAGCGCTTTATACCTTTAAGCTCTTTGGCATGCAGTAGTAGTGAACCCAACCCCTATGAAGCTTCATTGTGGACCGTTTAAGTTACTCGATCAATTGCAGTCCAAAAATATGAAATGGAAAATTCCAGAAGCAACTAATTCATAAGTTGTAAATTTCATGTTGTTCTGCTCCATCCAGCACAAGACGTGAATGACCTTTTCTCACAGTGTATAAGCTGCCTACTGGTTGGTCACTCACAGTCATCTGGTTATCGGGTCGTGAGTTCGAGTGCCACTGCCTGCCATGTTATGATGCCTGTATCATTCCCCTCACTTCACTTCTTCATGGAAGTTGTATCATCTCTAATCATCTCCAGAAGGATTTGGGGCAGGGGGCAGTGGTTAGGGGAAACTCACAGGCCTCCTTGAGGATCTACAGGCAGTTAATGGTTGCTAAGGGAGGGACAGACATTTTCTTCAGTGGTACAGTGGCTACTGGTAAGGGGCCCATGCTCCTGTAAATCACCTCTCCTTTGTGCTTGTGTAAGCAACCCTAATGAAATCTGTTACCCCTCCCTCTCTCAGCTCTCACTCTCATTCTCTCTCTCTCTCTCTGTCTCTGTCTGTCTGTCTGTCTGTCTGTCTCTCTCTCTCTCTCTCTCACACACACACACACACACAGATATGAAAGTAGAAGGGAGGCTCATTGGGAAGAGAAGGGACCAGCAGGAGAGGAAGGTGGACAACACAGGGTAATCGTGGTGAGTATAATCAAAATTTATGCATGTGTATGTATGTATGAAACATCATGTGACCCTATAAATATGTACAATTTTATATTTGT
The DNA here is from genome assembly GCA_009823505.1 of Rhizomys pruinosus. Lineage (NCBI taxonomy): Eukaryota > Metazoa > Chordata > Mammalia > Rodentia > Spalacidae > Rhizomys > Rhizomys pruinosus. The sequence continues at coordinate 1,089,658 of VZQC01008797.1, forward strand.
ATATTTCAGCCAAAATAAATTAAAATTTTAAAAAATGCATGTATAAAGATGTCATAATGAAATCCACTATTAGGCATAATTAATATATGCTAATAAAAATTGAAAAGGGGGCTAGAGAGAGGGCTCAGAAGTTAAGATGCTGGCTGCTCTTGCAGAGGACCTGGGTTCAGTTCCCAGCAACCACATGGCAGCTCACAACTGACCATCCCAGTTTCAGGGTCTGACACCCTCAGCTGGCCTTCCGTGGGCATTGCATGCATTCATAAACATAAAATGAAAACAAATAAATAATGTTTTAATTTGAAGGAGAAGCCAGGCGTGGTGCCACATGCTTTTAATCCCAGCACTCAGGAGCAGAGGCAGGCAGATCTCTGTGAGTTCAAGGCCAGCTTGGTCTGTACAGTGAGTTCCAGACTGTCTGGGGCTACAGAGAGACCGTGTCTCAAAAAGACAAAAAAAATTAAAGATGCAAAAAAATGAGCACAGTGAAATACAATAATATTGTCAAGGGTTGGGAGCAGAGCTCAGTGGGACAGGTTTGCTTAGCATGCATGAGCCCTGGGAATACACATTTTTTTTTCAAAGAGCATATTCATTTAACTTTCATAACAAGAAGAAACAGCAGGAGGAGGAGGAGGAGCAGGGGAGAGGAGGAAGAGGAGGAGGAAAAGGAAGAGGAGGAGTAGAAGGAGGAAGAGTAGGAGTGTAGCAAGCCTCAGGGCACTGCGTGGCTGAGGGTCTGGCCCTACCCAGCACTCAAGATAGGTTTGAGCAATCATGTATTTAAGAACAGATTCCTTTATAGATACCATCTCTCCAATGGGTTTGTCTGCCTCTCAAAAAATAAAAAATAAAAAACAGGGGGGGATGTTGCATGCCTCAGGGCACCGTGGCTGAGGGTTTGGCCCCGCCCCAAGGAGGAGCAAGCAGCATGGCCCAGGTGTGTGATGCTGGGTGGGGCAAGCTGTGCAGTGGTGCCAAATTGGGGGGCTCATGATTGGTCCCGGGATCTGACATCATTTGGTTTATAAAAGCAGGATGTAGCAAGGAATAAATTTGAATTTCATAGTAACATCGTCATGAAATTCCTGGCCATTATTTTTATTAATTATTGCATGCATACAGGCTAAGGTAGGCCTGCATTTCATTCAGTGGCCAGTGGGTTGGAAAGAGATTTCTTTGCAGATCACCAATCTGGGCAGCTGGTGTTGTGAGTAGGTATTGGCTGAAGGGAGGCAATCAGCCATCAGCCTGAAATTCCTGTCCAGGCTCTGGGCAGGCGGGAAGTCATAGCCAAGAGTGGAACACGTGTCTCGTGGGTCCAGGCTAAGAGCCTAAGTTAGAATTACCACTTAGGCTGGGCTATAGGAAGTAGCTGGCTGGTTTCTGTGCCAAGAGGCCAGCTCCCCACAGTGTCCGCAAAGCAGACACTGTGTCCCCATGCCCCTTAGCAGGGCTTCGTTGTCCCTCTTCGGCATAAAAGAAAGCTTCCTAAAGAGGAGGAAGAGGAGGAGGAAAGGAGGAGGAAGAGGAGGAGAAGGAGGAAGAGGAGGAGAAGGAGGAAGAGGAGGAAGAGAAGGAGGAGAAGGAAGAGGAGGAAAAGGAGGAGGAGGAGGAGAAGGAGGAAGAGGAGGAGGAAGAGGAGGAAGAAAAGGAGGAGGAGAAGGAGGAAGAGGAGGAGACGGAGGAAGAGGAGGAGGAGGAGGAGGAGGAAAAGGAGGAGGAGGAGGAGGAGGAAAAGGAGGAGGAGGAGGAGGAGGAGGAAGAGGAAGAAAAGGAGGAGGAGGAGGAAGGGGAGCGGGCTCTTCCCTCTGACTAGAAGCACTGCTGTCTAACACTAAGTTCCCAGGAGCACGTGCTTTGCCCCGCCTCTCTGTGGCCCCCTGGCTGCTCTGTTTCTTGTGCCAACATTGCAGATGTGGATCTGCTCTGGGTTCCTAGCATAGCCCTGATGCCCTTCTGTTCTGAAGTATTGCGCTCTGCTTGCCTGTGCTTTCTTCGTAGGAATCAACTTGAGAAGTTCATCCAGCGTCTTCCTTACTGAGAATGTGACTGTGACTCCATTGAATTTATATCAATTCGGGGAGGAGGAAATCCTCACAGTATTGGGCATCTCCATCCTCTGATGTGATATTTCTCACCATTAGTAAAGCTTTTCTTTCCTACTTTAGTAAGGTTTTCTGATTCTCAGGATCAGGATCTGACGTGACAGTGACCTGTCTGTGCCATCCGTCACCCCATTCACCACTAGAGTGGATTCAGGTGATCTGGCTGACTAGGCAGATGTCTCCCACTCCATCACTACCTCACATGCATCCCTCCCAAAGTCACATGGTTGATCAAACAAACTGACAGCCTTCACAACCGTGGAGAGCTGTTTATGTGTGAAGCTGCGTTCTCATCCAGACCCTCCCCGTCAGCCCCCTTCCCTGTCACATCACTCCCAGGCATCTTCCAGATTCTATGACCATCATTTGGATTCTTTTTTTAATTTTTGTTACTTTTTAAATTTATCTGAGTGTATTTGTGTGTACATACATGTGCACACCACAACACAGATGTAGAGGTCAGAGCACAACTTGCTGGAGTTTGTTCCTTCCTTTCAGCATGAGGATCCTGGGGATCGAACTCAGGTCCTCTGGCTGAGTGACAAGAGCCTTTACACCTTGAGCCCTCGCAATGGCTCTCTATCTTATTTCTGGTGGTTTAATTAGGCTCTGCCGTGATGAGGGAGGCCGTGGTTGTCATGTGATCTCCTGCTTTGCCATCTTGCTGAACTCTCCAATTAACTCTCAACATCTGACAGGCAACTGAGACTCTTGGATTTTCTAGGTGGAAAATCCTGTCTGTCTGCAAATAACAGCACACTTGTCCCTCCTTGTGCAAATTTAGTTTGCCTTTGTTTCTGCTTTTTGTTAGTTCACTTGTTTGTCTGTTGTCGCTGTTGGCCAAGACTCCAGTCTCCAGCTAGAAGCAGTGTCAGAGAACTTGAACTTAAAACTTGATCCTGGCTTTCAGGAATGACCCTAGTAGTCACCATAAATATAAATATGATATTCACTACAAACTTCTGGCAGAATGGGCTTTAGGAAGTTCTCTTTCATTCCCAGGTCTGAATTGTCAAGGGTGATGTGATGTTATGTTGTATAACATTTGTCTGTCTGTCTGTCTGTCTGTTTCATGCGGGGATGCAGGTTCAACTGCCTTAGCACACTTGTGAAGGTCAGAGGTGTCTGTTCTCTCCTTCTACTATGTGGGTCCTAGAGGTGACCAACTCAGGTCAGCAGACTTGTCAGCAAGAACTTCGCCACCCCACAGGCCGTATTATTTTAATCAGAATTACAGAAGGTTCTGTCTCCAGCAATGGTGGGTAGGTCATTTGAATGAGTGACAAAAAGCAGGAAAATCTGACTCTTCCTCTAGGGTGTGGGAAGCTTTAAATGGGAAAAGTGAGGAGATAGTTAGGAACACCCATCCCAGGACCTGGAAGGAAGAAGGAGGCAAGGAAGGTGAGCCCCGTGTTTAGGGTTATGCTGTGGCCAGGATTCAGAGCAAGTTCCTGTATCCCCACCCGAGCTGTACACCCGCCTTCTCCAAGTCTCCCAACACTGTGAAGGTGAGCTGGGAAACAAATCACAAGTAAAACTAGTCCCAGATCAGTTGGCCTTCACATCAGGACAGTGACCTGGGTGGGCCTGGCCTGACCAGGAGCCCTTAAAAGGGAAGGTCGGTCTTTTCTCCTTGGCAGAGGATAACCAAAGTGTGAGCGATGGACCCCAGAAGATGCTTTGTTGCTGGCTTTGGAGCTGGAAGGGGCACGTGGGAAAAGTGCCAACAGCCTCTGGGAGCTGAGGGGGCCATGGCTGTGCCTTCAAGGGGACAGCGACCTCAGCTTTACAACCACAAGGTTGTCAAGAACCTGAATGAGCCTGGACCAGACCCAGAGCTCCAGATGAAGACACAGCCCCTGTGGCCCCTTACTGCAGCCTTCTAGACCCCAGACCAGAGCAAAGAGACTGCAGCCCCAGCTACTCAGGAGGCTGAGGCAGGAGGATCACGTGAGTTCAGGAGACTCCATGTACAAAACAAAGCTAGGGCTGCTGAGATGGTTCCTCGGGTAACGGGGCTTGCAGCCAAGCCTGATGGCCTGAGTTTGATCCCCAGAACCTACATGGTAGAAGGCGACAATGGACTCAGCCAGTTGTCCTCAGATCTCCATGTGTGTACATGCACACATATGTGAACATGAGCATGGACATGCATAAACACATGAGCATGGACATGCATAAACACATGAGCATGGACATGCATAAACACATGAGCATGGACATGCATAAACACATGAGCATGGACATGCATAAACACATGAGCATGGACATGCATAAACACATGAGCATGGACATGCATAAACACATGAGCATGGACATGCATAAACACATGAGCATGGACATGCATAAACACATGAGCATGGACATGCATAAACACATGAGCATGGACA
>VZQC01008797.1:1096626-1128822 GCA_009823505.1 Rhizomys pruinosus
GAAGTACAGTATATGAAACCCCTTTATGCATGAGGAACACACTCAGTCCCCAGTAAGCATCTGAAGCTGGGTGGTGCCAAACCTTGCACGTACTCTGCTTTTTCTTAAGCACTTGTGTAGCCTACCGTGTGGCTTTTCCCTGGGAGACATGAATGAACATCTCTATTCACCAAAAAATTATTCCTCCCAAGTCTAGCTTGGTGAACCAGTGAGTTCATAGGGGTTACTTACAGGGGCACAGCTGACTCACAGGCAGATGCCTTAGGGAAAGGCCACCGAGCACAGGTGACAACTCACGAAAGCATCCTTCCTGCAGCTCCCTCTACAACCTACTCCCCCAGGTTCACCGCTTGTCTAACCTTGGAAAAGGGTCTTGTGAATAATTTCAGTTTCATGAGCTTCCTGGGCTTTATAAGTTTCCTTAGTTTCTGAAGTCTTACAATGTTCCTTCTTCCTCCTGGAGTGTTTCAATGCTGAGAAAATAGCTACAAGACACAATAAACTTCTACCTTTCCTCCAACAGGAATCTCTTTCTAGCTTCTAGTTGCAAGCATCACTCCTTCTGTGCTTTGGGACATTAGGGAATAAAATGAAGGTCCTTTGAACATGCACCACCACAGATGATCTAGACACAGCTACCAACTGGGCAGGTAGCATATACAGTGTGGAAACTCTGGACAAAAGGGTAGTTCCCTCCCTTCAAGAGAGGAAGCAGAATGATGTGAGATTTCATCATGCTATTTAGACCAGCAACTTAAAACTTATGGATCATTTCTGGAATTTTCCATTGAATAATTTTGGACCACAGTTAAACCACGCAGAACTGAAACTTTAGAAGGCAAAACCACAAATGGGGACAGGGCTACTATACTGAAAGTGTTTTGTGTCAGCACATGACAGTCTCAGACCATAAGGCGGACATGGGCAACATTCTTCCACTTTTAGAAAAAGCACTTGGGTCATGGGAACAGAGAGGCCACATATATCTGCTCGACAGCCCACGTTTTACTGCATGAAGTGTGCCTGTCTTCTCGCTTACTATAGTGTGCAGAAATATATCTTTCTCGCTTTAGAAGGTCAAGAGAATATAGCTTAGTATTTTCTTCACAAATGTCTATTCCAGCCCAGCCCTCTGACCAGGCACCCTATGGAGAAACTGAACACAACCATCAGGTGAACCTGGGGGAGGTTCGCCGGCAGTCATATGGCTCAGGCAGCACCCTCGACCTCAGAGCTAGAAGAACGAGACGGCCACCTTTGCCACCCCTGCCACCCAGGACCTTCCCTGCCCATTGTATATATTGTCGCTGAGGGCCAGGAGTGGCTGCTGGCTGCATGTGGCATTGTTCCCCACCCGTACAACCCCTACTCAATAGCCATTCTGCAGAATCCAGTCCCTACTGCTCAAGAAGGCTCCACAGTTCAGGTCCCACCTGGAGTAGCACAAATCTTCCAGATACCTGGGGTCCTGGCACTGAGCCAGTGAGCTCCCAAGTTTCCTCTGCCCAGGCCGATGCCTGAGACTTCTGGCTTGGAGATCCCTCCATGCAGGAGGAGAGGGATCACTCAGCACTACTGTTGGGTCTGAAAACCCCAGAGACAAGCCTGAGGAAGGGAGCTGGCAGGTCATTGCTCCTCCTTCAGCATCCTGCGGGGTCCTAGCCACGCGCCTCCTGCCAGTTACTCCCTCAGCAGCTCCCAGGCCTCGGCATCTCCCTACATCAAAACCAGGGAAGCAGTATGGCTCTGTTAGCTCCTCTGTGGCGTGGCAGGCTGCCTCACGTCCCCCAGGTTCATATTCTGAACTCCTAGCCCCCAGTGCCTCTGAAGATGAGTAGACCTTGAAAGAGCACCTTTAAGAGATAATTGACGTAAAATTATATCATATAGGTGATCCCTAATTCAACAGGACCAATGTCCCTATAAGAAAATTGTGGGGCTGGAGAGATGGCTCAGCTTAAGAGTGCTGATTGCTCTTGCAAAGGACCCAGGTTCTATTCCCAGCACCCACATGGCAGCTAAGAATGTCTTTAAGCCTGGTGTGGTGGTGCACACCTTTAATCCTAGCACTTGGGAGGCAGAGGCAGGCTGATCTCTGGTGAGTTCAAAGCCAGCCTGGTCTACAGAGTGAGTTCCAGGCCAGCTGGGGCTACGGGGAGACCCTGTCTCAAAAAGACCAAAAGAAAAGAAAAGAAAAAAAAAGAAAAGAAAAGAAAAGAAGGAAGATTGTGTATGATGACCCATACCCATTAGCCTAGGAGGCAGGAGGATGAGGAGTTCAGGGTCATCCTTGGATACATAGAGTTCAAAGTCAGCCTAGCCTGGAAGAAGAGGTGGAAGAGGAGGAAGAGGAGGAAGAAATGGAGGAGGTGGAGACGAAGGTAGAGGAAGTTGAAGAGAAAGTAGAGGAGGAGAAAGAGGAAGTAGAGGAGGAGGTAGAGAAGGTGGGTGAGAGGGGAGAGGAAGAGGTGGAGGAAAGCATAGAGGAGGGGAACAAGAAGAAATAATAACAACAATAATAATTATTGTTGGGTCTTGGGGCACAGCCACCCAGAGAGGCAGAACCATGTGAAACGCAGAGAGGAACAGCCCAGGAGAAGCAGCAGCCTCAGAAGAGAGCAACCCACAGTGCATTTTATTTCTTTTTATTTGTGTATGTGAGTGTTTTCCTCCCATGTATGTAAGGACACCACATGCATGCAATGAGCACAGAAGACAGAAGAAAGCACTGGATTCCCTGGAACTGGAGTTACAGACAGTTGTTAGCCAGCATGTCAGTAAAAGGAAGTGAACCCCAGGCCTCTGTGAGAGCAGCCAATGTTCTTAACCACTGAGCCATCTCTCCAGCCCCAGACCTGTAGCACTTTGAGTGCAGCTTTCCAGCCTCCAGGAAGTAAATAGCCCTGGTTGAAGCCACCCAGATACGCTGACACGGCAACCTGGACTCTGCAATGGCTCTTCCCGCAGACCTGGAGTGGATGCTTGCTGTCCAAGGCTGTCTTCCAGATGCTGGACACTGGTGGTGAGCCCAGCTCCCCACCTCCCGGAACCTGCAGCATCATCCAGAAAGATGGCCCTGGGTCCGACTCCTCTGAGGACCCGTCATGGGAAAAACATCAGGCACATCTTGGCTTTTTAGATTTTCCCAGTTCTGCTAAGGAGTGGGAGATCCTGGGGAGAGTGAGGTTGCGGCATAGCTTCACACAGGGTGGGGAAGCGTCAACAGACGCACACTAGGAAAGGAGGCAGAGCACTGCAAGGAGGAGTCCACCGCCTGGGAGCTAAGCAGAGCTGTGCCACACGATCAAGCCTGCACCCAGGAAGAGAGTGGGCTGTCTGCAAAGGGTACACAGGAGTGACTAGGGGGGCTAACATACCACATGCATGTGCACATGTGTGCCTGAATGTGCGTGCACATACATCAATATCATGTCTCTTGCTCAATCTCTCTCCTTGAACCCAGAACTCACCAATTCAGCTAGCCTGGCTGTCCAATGAGCTCCAAGGGCCACTGTCTCTGCCTTCCTCCTCTGACCACCCCCACCCCCAATCAGCACCAGGTTACACACATATGCCCAGCTTTTACATGGGTGCGTGTTACATATCCAGACTCATGCCGGTGTGGTAGGCATTTTACCACTGAGGCATCTCCCCAGTCCCTGGTACGTGAATCTTTGAGGGACACCCTCAAAGCTGAACTACAGCACTTAAGGAGAGCCTACCTGCCCAGAGTCCACCTTCCCTGACACCTGGACTCTCACCCAGGCTCAGGTGTTCTCAGCCTTCAAGATGGAATCCATGGATGGGGGTCACATGATGTTGTCCCTTCCAGAAAGCACGTGAGTGCCTCTGGTCCCCATCCTCGGACATCTCACCCCTCAACTCCCTGTTGCGCCCTGCAGGGCTCAGTTCAGCAAATGGCAAATGTTTTTCTTTTTGACATTTTTCAGATAAGTAGATGCTGTTACTCTGGAATTTAGGCATGACCTTTATCTACTGTCTGGGACGGAGCATCTGTCACCAATATGAAGCCTCTGAGTCTCCATCACTTCTCCACCACGGCCTCCAGGTGAGTGTTACCCATCCTCACGGATGCCAACTGTAGGGGCAGAGGCTGAAGGTTCTGCCACCCCCAATATCCCAACACTGGAAACCAAGATTCTAGCCTATGAGCTTGGTAGACACCCTCAGACCATACTGGAGACTCCATCTGGCCACAACTGGGGAGGTGGGACTGTGGGTCATTTATCCAGTCCCTAGTATCTGGCACATAGTGGGGCTAAAGACCACACAGGAGAGAAGTGCAGAGAGTCACCAGGGTGTCAGGCTGGACACGAGAAGGTGTGGAGCCTACCTGGGACACCTCTTCACAACCTTCCCGGCACAGGAGAGGGGCTCCAGCTTCCCCAAAGCACATGCTTGACTGACAACTGATCAAAACGGGAGTGACGGCAGCACGAGATACCTTAGGCAGGTGTGGTGGCACACGCCTTTAATCCCAGCACTTGGGAGGCAGAGGTAGGTGGATCTCTGTGAGTTCAAGGCCAACCTGGTCTACAGAGTGAGTTCCAGGCCAGCTGGGGCTATAGAGGGACCCTGTCTCAAAGAAGAAAGAAAGAAGAAAGAAAGAAAGAAAGAAAGAAAGAAAGAAAGAAAGAAAGAAAGAAAGAAAGAAAGAAAGAAAGAAAGAAAGAGGAAGGAAGGAAGGAAGGAAGGAAGGAAGGAAGGAAGGAAGGAAGGAAGGAAGACATTAGGGCATAGGCTATACAGCAAGCAGCTAGCAACCACCCAGAGATGCTAGAAAAGAGGGCATATGGTGGTCAGGAGGCCACCGAGGATCACTGCAGATAAAACTGCCCTTAGGGTAGCAACTCTCAGCAGAATATTTTGGGGTCCTTGTTTATATAACAAGGTCACCCCCAAATAGGCACCCTTCTGACAGCCTGATCTTACAAAAGGAAGACTATGCCAGCTAGCAGGGATTCTGTGCCCCATAGGCCTTCCTCCTGGAACCCACAGGACCTTGGATGACCACTGGCTTTAGTCCCAAAGTTCCATGAAGCCCATAGTCAACCTGCAGGGTCCAGGGTCAGACAGTGCAGTGGAAAGAGGCAGGGGCCACACAGGACCCTCATTCTGTCTTGGGAACCCCACCCCCCAGATAATGAAAAAAAAAATTTTTTTTGGTCTTTTTGAGACAGGGTCTCCCTGTAGCCCCAACTATCCTGGAACTTGCTCTGTAGACCAGGCTGGCCTTGAACTCACAAAATTGGCCTACCTCTGCCTCCTGAATTCTGGGATTAAAGGCATGCGCCACCATGCCTGGCTAAGACTTGGAAATTTTTGAGGAAGGCATTCCAAACTGTAGAAGGACCCAGAGCTGTGTGGAGCCCAGAGTAGCATTAACATCTTCCTCCAAGGTCAAAAACCTGTAGAGACTCGAAGTTATGAGACATCCCATGCCCTCCCTGTACCCCAGGAGCTTGGGCTGAGCCAGGCATCCCACACAGAGGACAGGAATGAGGAGGGCTGTAGCAGGATGACCAGGAAGGAAGGGAGCTCTAGGATCCAGGGTTAGCTGGGACAGACCTCAGATGACATCTCCCCCCATCTCCCAGTCAGCCACTCAGACCCCAAGTGCTGTTTGTGTCTGCCCGCCTTCCTCAGGCCAAGCCCACTCCACACCCAGGGTGTAGGACTGGCCCTAACCATCTCTGGGTCCATGCAGACTTCTCTCCCTGAGTTTCTGTTGAAAAACACAGGAGACTTTCTGTGCAGATCCACAGAGCAGACGGCCTTCATCTCTCACTGTCAATAAATCGGGCGTCTCCAGGGCAATGACTTTTACTTGGTAAATACTAAGCAGCAAGAGACTGCAGAATGAGCCTCAGTCTGGGCAACTGCAGCTCGCACTCTACCACCTTATCGATCCTGTGTCCTCCCTCTTGAGGCCAGGGTGGGAGGGCAGATAGCCACCTAGGACCCAACCCCCACCTCCAGGGACATGAGGAACAAGACCTGGTTTATCCTCAACTGTGAGAGGTGGGGTCGCAAGGGAGAGAACATGGGAGTTTCTAATGCCATCAGGTACAATGACGGATGGTGCAGAAGCCCACCTGGACATGAAGAACTCAGAAACCTGGAGGCTGACAGGAGACCAAAAGGAAGGCAACAGGAGCGGCCCCCACAGTAGCCCTGCTGACAAGCAGCACCAAGGTCCCTTCCCCCTGGTGGCCTCGAAGCGGAACTGCCGCTCTCTGGCCAGCTTTGCTTCCTTAGCGGCCACCACCATTACTTGTACATTCTACTGAGAGCTGGGAGTTGAGCCGGGGTGGGCTCCAGCTTGGCCCATCTGTGTCTTCCGTTCCCTGATTCCTGACCCTCCCTCTCCTCGTCTATCCTTGGGTTTCCCCAGCCTGCAGAGAGCAGGAGTATCTGCCTCAATGGCTACTCGTTCTGAGGTTGGGGATAGTTTTATTGGAGAAGCAAGCATGAGTATTGTGGGGCTGTCCCCGCGAAGATGCACATTGCTTGGTCAAGACACCCAGAATCAAGCCTTGATGCAGACTGAGGATTCATTCCCTCTTTAGTGGTCTGTGTGAGACCTCAACATTGCACTCATCTCACTCTGGTAGTTTCCTGTGAACTAAAAAACTAGTGCTGCTCCTTTGACTCAGAAAGCAGGTCACCCTTCCCCTACTGTGTGAAAGCTCAATAACTTCCTTTATTTAAAAACAAATCAATGAAAGGTGTTAAGGGCAACCAAATCCTTGCCATCTGCAATTCTAATCACCCTACCACCTTGTAGAGACCTATATTAAGCTTGGCTCGTCTTGGAGCCAAAATCTGATATCACTGGGCTAATAAATTGACTGATGAAGAAGTGGAATAAAAAAATGAATGGAGGCTGGAGAGATGGTGCAGCAGTTAAGAGTGCATACTACTCTTGCAGAGAACACAAGTTCGGATTCATGATGGGTGGCTCACAACTGCTTGTAACTCCAGAAGAATCTGACACCTCTCACCTTCATAGCACTCACACATGCCCTCACACAGATGCACATGCATAAATTGTAATTACAAATCATTAAAAATAATTTTTACACGTGGATGGATGGATGGATGGATGGATCATAAGGATGGGCAACTCGGTGATGGACAGGTGAGTGGAATGATCGAGGGTAGATAGGTGGATGGATGGATGGATGGAAAGATGGAATTGGGGACCCAGGATAGATAGTAGAGATAGACAGGTAGGTGGATAGATGTATAAATAGATGGGTAGATGGATACATGGATGGATGGATGGATGGATGGATGAGTGGATGGATAGATGATAAATAGATAGATAGATAGATGATAGAGAGATACGTGGATGGATGGATAGATAAATGGATGGATGGATAAATGGATGGACGGATAGATGAGTGGATGTGTAGACAGATGGATAAATGGATGGATGGGTGGATGGATGGATACATGGATGGATACATGGATGGATGGATGTACTGATCAATGCAAGGAAGGATGGATGAATGGATGGATGGATGGATGCATGGGTGGAGGGATGGGTGGATGCATGGTAGACAGTTGCATGCATGCATGCACAGATAGTGGAGAAGGACAGGTGGATGATAGATGAGTGAGTAGATGGACAAGTGGACAGATGAGTGATGGATGGATAGTGGATGGATAAATAGATGAATTTCTCTAAACAGAAAGCCTTTTTTAAGGTAGGACTGTGAGTTTCACTTATTTTTGCCTAAAGTGAGTTCCATATAACCGGCTTCACAAAACACTTCTTAACTGCACCAGCCTGCCAGACAGCACTGACAGGGTCACTGCCTTCGGAGCCTACACATATCATGTGACATTCTTATGAAAATCTGGCAAAATCAGTGGGAATAGTTTCATAATGGCCACACAAAAAAATTACACTTAGAAGCTATTTTCTGAAAACTGCTGTTGTTTGTGCCCTTTAAAATGCACTTTGAAATGTAAGTGATTGAATACAGATAATATACACCCTATATATTATATAAAATCTTTTAAGACTATCAAATATTTTTAAAGCTTTTTATTTTATTTTATTTTATTTATTTATTTTCTATGTGTATGAATGTACTGTCTGCATGTAGATTTGTGCACCTGTGTCGTGCAGTGCCGCGGAGGTCAGAAGAGAGTGTCGGATTCCCCTGGAACTGGAGTTCTCCTGGAATTGGAGTTACAGATGGTTCTCGGCTGCCATGTAGGTGCTGGGGATCGAACCCAGGTCCTCTGCAAGAGCAGTTGGTGCTCTTAACCGCTAGGCTATCTCTCCAGCCCCAAGACTATCAAATATTTTTAAGCAAAAAGAATTTCGTTTCCTATTTAGTATGAGTCCTCTGCCATGGCTCCTATATAGAATAAATGGCAACATTTTTAAAAAATTTTTGCTTATTATTGTTCTCTGTGTGTGCATATGTGTACACACACACATAGGGATCAGGGAACATCTTTCAGCAGTCACTTCTCTCCTTCCACCTTGCTGAGTGTCCTAGTTATTTTCAATTGCTGTGATACAATGGACCAAAACCAGCTTGGCAAGGTATAGCTAAAATTCCTTTTGTAGGAGTGCAAATAATGTCCATCCCCTCCCTCCTTCCTTGGTCCCAACAAAAAATGAGGTATAATTCTACTGATCAGCAGTTCAGGAAACCAGTGAGTTTATTGGGCTTCCTTATGGTGAAATGGGTGAGGGTCTACTTACAGGAGTGTGAGTCCCCCCCTCCCATAAGACTGCACTGGAAAAATCTTTATCCAAACATGGATGATGGCTTCCCTACACCTGCATAAAATGGCAAGAGACCCTCCCCTTGGCTTCCTCAGCAGATAAATTCTTACCCCCTTCCTCCAGACCACGTGCAGCTAGGGTCAGCTGATTGGTTTTGAAGCATATGGCAGTCAGGACACTTAGCTGTGAGGACTACAGGAGCAACCAAGCTGGAAGATGATGTCTGTCCATTGTCTGTCAGAGGATAGTCCTATACAACAGGAGGAAAGGGTTTATTTCCTCTATCTCTCTCTCTCTCTCTCTCTGTCTTTTTGAGACAGGTTCCCTTTAGTCCCAACTGGCCTGGAGCACTCTCTGTAGACCAGGCTGGCCTTGAACTCACAGAGACCCTGCCTGCATCTGCCTCCTGAGTGCTGGGATTAAAGGCTTGAGCCACCACGCCCAGCTTCATCTCTACTCTTTACTTCATCAAGTGTCAGTCCATCACAGAGGGAAGTCAGCCAGGAGCCTGGAATAGGAACCCGGAGGCAGGAGCTGAAGCAAAGACCACAGAGGAATGCTGCTACTGCCTGTATTGGCACGCTCAGCTCTCCTTTCTGGTCCTTAGGAAATGGCACCAACCCACAGTATGTCTAAGGTCCTCCTCTCCTGCGATGAAGCATTATTTAAGACAAATTTTCCTCACACGACGTGTAACCTACAGGGAGCCAAGCGTGATGGAAGAATTTTTCTCAATTAAGTTCCTTCGCCTCCAGGTGACTCTAGTCTGGGTCAAGTTGACAAAAATTTAACCAGCACACTGAAGCAGCATCTCATGTTTCCTTCCATGTTGTGTGCTTCAGGTTAGCTGGTGTGCAGGCCCACAAGCATCCAGGCTCCTGGCTCTGACTCCCATCTTGCCGCAGAAGTGCCAGGAATTCACAGGGGCCGCACTGCTATATTCCAGTTTTTTCTACATGGTTCTGGAAATAGAATAGGTCTTTAGGGCGTGTGTCTGCAGGCTTCTAGGTACTAGCTGGAATAGACTCAGTCTAGCTCCTGGCCAATGCCTCTACCCACTGAACGCATCCTCACTGGAAAGGATAGAACTGCAGGTCTTTATGGCTTGGCCCTGGGCCAGTGCCTCCAACCCACTGAGCTCACCTCACTGGAATATGATCTCAGGTTCTTAGGCTTGGCCTGGCCAATGCCTCTACCTCCCACTGACCACCGGTCACTGGAAAAAAACTCAGTCTTTAAAGGCTTGCCTGGCCACAGTTGCCCATATCACCCACTGAGCCACTCAACGGGAAATAGAACTCAGGTCTTTAGGCTTGCCTGGCCAGTGCCTCTAACCACTGAGCTACCTCACTGGAAATAGAACTCAGGTCTTTAGGCTTGCCTGGCCAGTGCCTCTACCCACTGGTCGCCTCACTGCCAACAATACAAGTTCCAAGAAATTTATTGGTCGTTCATTTCTTTATAGATATATATATATATATATAGTATATATATAGATATTTTACTGAGTTTCTTGTTTTAATATTTTTATTGAAGTTTTGTGCATTTCATATAACATTTCTCAGTCCAATTTTGACTCATCCTCTTTCCATGCCCCCCACCCCACCCAAGATCAAGCATTCTGCCATATATGTCTTGCATCTTTTTCACAGTCTTTTTAAAGTTTTACTATGCAGAGGTTTATTGTTTGGGGCAGAAGTTTACTGTTTCAGTCAGTTCTTTGTCCCAGTCCTTTTGTCGTTGTTATTCCCTCCACTTTGTATTGCTCCAAAATATGCATCTATATATCTCACACATATACCAAAAATTAGGACGTCTGAAAATAAACTGTATGTTGATTTCAAATCATATTTAAGAATTCACATTTTACCCCTTTAATTTTATATTACTCTAAAATATTCATACATACCCTCCATCCATCTACCAAAATTACACAGTCTGTAAATAGGTGGTGGTTTAATTCTAGAGTCCATAAAGGAATTGATATTATAACAGCACAATTGTTTTCAGATAAAAGGAAATATAACATTAACATTGCTCAGTTTGCCTTACAACTAGGGATTTGGTGCTAGCATCCACAAATGAGGGAATCATTCAGCATTTGCTTTTCTGGTACTGTGTTACTTTACTTGGCATAATGGCTTTGCATTCCATCCATTTACCTGCAAAGTTCATGATGTCATCTTTCTTTACCACTGCATAGAATTCCATTGTGTAGATGTACCACATTTTCTCTATCCACTCATCAGCTGAGGGACACACTTGGGTTGCTTCCAGCTCTTTGCTATTGTGAATAGAGCTGCAATAAATATAGATGTGCATGTATCTCTGTGATAGGATGAGTCTTGTGGGTATATACCCAGGAGTGGTGTGACTGGGTCAGGTGGTAGGCTCATTTTCAGATTCTTAAGAGTGCTCCACACTGCTTTCCATAGGGGTTGCATTCCCACCAGCAGTGGATGAGTGTTCCTCTTTCCCTACAACCTCTCCAGCATTTGGTATCTTTTG
Organism: Rhizomys pruinosus; assembly: GCA_009823505.1. Taxonomy (NCBI): domain Eukaryota; kingdom Metazoa; phylum Chordata; class Mammalia; order Rodentia; family Spalacidae; genus Rhizomys; species Rhizomys pruinosus. Next base: position 1,107,908 of record VZQC01008797.1, read on the forward strand.
TTTTCTTGATCAGTGCTAGTCTTACCTGAGTAAGATGATATCTTAAGGTGGTTTTAATTTGCATTTCCTTAATTATTAGCAACATTGTACTATTTCCACTCATTTTCCAAAAAGGGAAAAGAAACTATACCCCCTTTTTCTCCAAGCAGCCAGTTAAATCTCTGCAGTATAAAAGTTGTGAGGGTCTCAGTAGCAATTCAGAAATCATAGACTCTGAATGCATGTGAGCCCCAAGACAAGCCTTGGGGACAGTCCTATCATCTCTCTTTGTCCTATCACCTCTCCTTGAGTTCATGGGGAACAGAAGGGTGTGCTGTGGTCACAAAGGGCCCAATTGATAAATGAGAATCAGAGTCTGGTCAGCAGAGACCGCCTGGTGATGGCTACAGAACAGGCCCTCCCTTGTCAGTCAACTTTCATTATTATGACAAAGCATCTGCAATAATGAGCAAAGAGAATATAATCATCTGAGCTCACAGCTTTGGAGGTCCAAGCCCATGACTGATTGGCTCCGAAGCTTTGGGGATCCAAGCCCATGACCGATTGGCTCCGAAGCTTTGGGGATCCAAGCCCATGACCGATTGGCTCCGAAGCTTTGGGGGCTGTGGCAAGGAAGCACATCATGGCAGGTATGTGGCAGCACAAACCAGATCACCTCATGGCTAGAAAATAAAAGAGAGGGAAAGGCCAGTGTCCCACAGTGGCCTTTGAGGGCACACCTCCAATGACCTAAAGACTCCCCCAGCCAGGCCACACCTCCTAAAGGTTTCACCATCTCCCAACAGAGTCACTTTGTACATAGACCAAGCTTTGAACATGCTGTCCTAACTTAAACCACAGCACATCCTTGGTGATGGAGCAGCCTCCCTCTCCCGCCTTCCTCTCAGGCCTTCTTCTGCATATCCATCTTTGTGGGATGAGGTAAGATCAGCAGGTGGTGCTCATGCCTGCTGCTGAACCACACTCTGGGTATCCACACCCAACCAGACCCAGAGCAGACCTCTTCTGTGGGGCTATCCAGGAGGGTGGACCACAACACCAGTCGAATAGAGGGATGGACAAGAAATAGCTATTCACAGAGCTGGCTGGAGGTGCACATGACTGAACTGGGCTATTGGCTAGAGGCTTTTTCCTCTCTCCTGCTGTCCAGCAAAATTCATACAGGGGGCCCAGATTTTGCCATTTGAATAAAGCCATGCAATGAAACAGTTTCAAGGTTGAAGTTAAAAATGGGTTTTATTTACTACTTTGTTAGATTGATTCAGAATCCTTTCCTATTTAAACCAGCAATTTATAAACATTTTGGTCTCAGCACCTTGTTTCATTTTTTGGTTTTGTCTTTTGTTTGTTTGNGAAGGGTGGACCACAACACCAGTCGAATAGAGGGATGGACAAGAAATAGCTATTCACAGAGCTGGCTGGAGGTGCACATGACTGAACTGGGCTATTGGCTAGAGGCTTTTTCCTCTCTCCTGCTGTCCAGCAAAATTCATACAGGGGGCCCAGATTTTGCCATTTGAATAAAGCCATGCAATGAAACAGTTTCAAGGTTGAAGTTAAAAACGGGTTTTATTTACTACTTTGTTAGATTGATTCAGAATCCTTTCCTATTTAAACCAGCAATTTATAAACATTTTGGTCTCAGCACCTTGTTTCATTTTTTGGTTTTGTCTTTTGTTTGTTTGTTTGGTTGGTTGGTTGTTCGATTTGGTTTATTTTGTTTTGAGACAAGATCTCCCTATAGTCCCAGTTGGCCTAGGACTCACTATGTAGACCAGGCTAACCTCAAGCTCACAAAGATCCGCCTAACTCACCTCCCCAGTGCTGGAATTAAAGGCACACATCACCACACCTGGCCTGTTTGCACTCATTAAAACTTGGGAACCCCAAAGAATTCTGTCTGTGTGGGTCACATTTATCAATATTCACCATATTATAATTTCTGCTGAGACATTTAAAAAAATATTCTTTCATTATATAATTTAAGATAGCACACTAGTAAGCCCATTGCAAGCTTATATAACTAACACATTTTTAATTTAAAAAAAAAAAAAAACTAACTCTGTTTTCCAAAAAAGCACACAGTGAGAAGAGTGACATTGCCTGACAGACTTGCAAATCTCTCTAATGCCTGGATTAGGAGAAGACAGCTGAGCTCCCTCTGCTTCAGCCTCCTGTCTGTTGTGATGGGACTGCTGGAAGTACACAGGGGCAATTCTGAGCTGCAAGAGTCCCAGTTAGAAAAGGGACGAGTGCTTTAATAGATTTTCAGATAATGATGGGTAGCAGTTTTCTGATATTAGTTGCTGAGCCCCAGTGAAACAAGGGAGGACCCCACAGTGCAGACTCAAGGGGGCCTGGTTCTCTGGGGTACACAGGTACCAACCCCAGGCTTCATTCTCTGCCCCATCACTAACTCTGATGGTTGCAATGGGAAATTCATACTCTGTGCCTATAAAATGCATCCCAGGACAGATCTCTTTTAAACTTTATGTGTATGAGTTTGTTTTCATGTATATACGTGCACCATGCACATGCCCATGGAGGTCAGAAGAGGGTATCAGATCCCCTGGAGCTAGAGTTACAGATGGTTGTTAGCCGCCATATGGGTGCTGGAAATCCAATGCAGGTTCTCTGCAATAGCAGCCAATGCTCTTAACAGCTGAGCCATCCTCCAGCCCCTTTGACATATATCTTTTGCCCCTTTGACTGTTCAAGCATGCAACCATCAGACTGCATTTTAATTTGATCATGTGTGCTGGTTTTTTACTGTTAACTTGACACAACCAAGAATCACCCAGGAAGAGAGTCCTAATGCGCAACTATGTAGATCAGATAGGGGACATGTCTATGGGGGATTGTCTTGATTGTTGGTTGAGGTGAGAAAAAAAATCCACCCTGAAAGTGGGCGGCACCAGTTCACAGGCTCTGAAGAGTAGAAGAGAGGAGGAAGCTAGCAGAGGAGAAAACAGCAAACAAACCATGAGCCACGCATTGATTCCCTCTCTGATCTTGACTGTGGATGTGATATATATTAAGGTCCTGCCTTGCCTTCCCTGCAGTGATGGCCTGAAACCTGGAATTGTAGTCAAATAAACCCTTTCTCCCATTATGTTGCTTTTTGTAAGAGTACCTGTCACAATAGAAATGAAACCAGAATACTATAGTTATGGGTTAGTTAACTTGTTGTTGCCTGAATGCCAGCAAAAGAACCATGGGAATGAGTTTTACAATGTGGACATGCTCTGAACAAGTGACTTTTACTTAACCTTACAGCCCAAAAGTCAATATTATCTTAGCTTGTTTATAACATTAGACAAGCTCTCTGAGCCTTGTGCTCCTCTTATGACCTAAAACATACATCCTAATCCTTCATGACACTTCCTTGACCTTGAGACAGGACAGGACAGTGTGTGTGTGTGTGTGTGTGGTGTGTGTGTGTATGTGTGTGTGTTGTACATACCAAGAAGAACTGCAACTGGCAAAGATTTGTTGAAAGCAACAGATTATCCAATTTGTGTTTCAAATAATCAATGGGATTAAATTGATAACATGTTTGTAGTTGTATGTGTATGTATGTGTGATCCTAGATCAATAGAGGTCAGAAGGGACAATTCCTCTGGTAGCATAAGGGTCTGCTTTTACTCATCTGGTTCATGTTGGGTATACTTTTCAATAAAAGAAAGAAGAGGCCTTTGTTCAAGAGCACAGTTAGGAGAGAATTCTGAAGGAAGAGGTTTTCAGAGTATCTTCTCTAAAAGGGATGTTGAGTCAGGTTGTCTTTATTCAAGCATCATGGTAATGTGCATTGCAGAGTAATGCTGCAAGATGTAAGATTCCACATCAGAGACAAAAGACAGTTGCAATGTGCTTGTACTGCCTTTAATCCCAGCACGGGGGGGGGGGGGCAGAGACAGGAAGATCTTTGTGAGTCCAAGGCTAGCCTGGACTACATTTTAAGTTCAAGTCCAACTGGGGCTACGTAGTGTCTCAAATAAATAAATAAATAAATAAATAAATAAATTAAATATAAAAGGTTTTTTAGATATTGCCATTAATCTCATCAGAAAAGTCTTTGAGTAATAAACTGTTGAGCTCACAGTGACTGGTTAAAAGTTTTCAAAATTATGCTTTTCCCTTGAAATCTCAAATTTTACCCTGAGAACAAATACCATCAGTTCTTTTCCTTACAAACTGAGGTTTGCTTCCTATGCCTTCCAGGCACCTGAGCCACAGCCATCTTGGTGTGGTTGTCATCACATTCCATGAGAAAAGTGGCTAGTTTAGCTTGCAACTCAAACAACCCTATATACCTTTTCCTCGAGATGACTATATCATTCAATGTCTACTTCTCGCTTCTGACACAAAACACTAGGAAGATGTTGACTCAAGTGCCAGGGGTTAAAAAAATCAGTAATTGTTGTTACTTTGTTAAGGCTGATCCTAAGAAAAACTGATTTTTTAAAACTGGGGATTGTAGAACAGTGAAGAATGCACTGACTACTAACTCATTCAAGAGCCACCGCCTCCAATGAATTAGAGGGATGCAGGCTAGCTGGTCGATGCTCAGCACCATCGAGGTGAATCTCGAATGGTAAAAAAGGCCAATAATGTCTTCTTAGTCATATGAAAATAGAAATGTCCTAGGGCTCCCAGAGGACCACAGGCCACAAAGAAAGGTCTGATTTTCCCTTCTGGTATATGGTGTTTGCTTTTACCTTTGCTCCAGGCCTTGGGGTGTGTGAGGGAAAGACTTTCTAGGAATAAAAGACCACAGGACAGCAGGCGTAAGTGGCACACGCCTTTAAATCCTAGCACTTGGGATTCAGAGGCAGGTGGTCTGTGTAGTTCAAGGCAGCTGTTCTACATAGTGAGTTCTCCAGGACAGCCAGAGCTCCAGGGACGACCCTGTCTCAAAAAGACAAAAAAAAAAAAAAAAAAAAAAAAAAAAAAAAAGACCAACAGGACAAAATAGGGTTTTGTCCTCAAGGAATTTATAATCCTCTCTGGTAAAATTAAAAATGATGGATGCCTTCAGGAGTGGAAAAGGAAAGAATCGGGAGACTCTGCAAGGCTGGAACCCTGCAGAATGGAGAGCACACAGGTCAGCCACCATGCCTTCCATTCCCTCAGAGCCACATGGACATTCTCGCTAAGCATGCCCAGTGGTCTAATTTGTCAAGAAAAGCCAGCAGGAGGCAGAGGCAGGTGGATCTCTATGAGATTGAGGACAGCCTGAATACCATAGCAAGCTAAGCTCCAGGCCAGCTGGGGCTACAAGGAGACCTGGTCTCAAAAAGAAATGCTGTTGGGGTTCCATACAAAGTCAACCAGCTGGATCCAGGCTGTGGAGGAGAGTGTACAATCTGTGGTGTAGAAGAGCCAAATGCATCAATAAGTCAAACACAAAGGGATCCAATGAACCCACAAATTGCCCTAGAGGCAGAGATCTGGGGGGGGAGGGACTTGATCAGCACAGCTGGGGTTCTTCTAGCAATCTTAGAAGGCAGAGACTAGTATCATTCTCTGTAAAGAAGCTGGGGCTCCTGATCGCTATGCAGCCCAGGCCGCATGTTCACGCCCCGCTGCCCTCCTCTCCCGCCTCCCTCTCTTCCTGTCTCCATTCTCCAGCTTCTCTGGATGCTTCCCCGCACTTTCCGCAAGCTCCTTTACACCTCAGGGCTTTTGCACATGCTGTTCCCTTCTGTCTAGTGTTCTTTCCCCCTCCTCCTTGCATGGCTAAGAAAAACCACCTTCTCTGAGAGCTCTCATGACTAGGTGTCTAATGATAAGCACACAAACACACACACATACACCATGCACAAGCATACATACACACACTCACCATGCACATACACACACGCCATATATACACAGACACACACATACCCACCACACACATGAGCACACCCCACATACACACATGCACACATATACCACAAACACATACACACCTTGCACATATACACAGTGTAGACACGTATATACTCCACATACATGTACTTGCACATATGCACCATTCACACACACACACACACACACACACACAGAGTACACCTTCACCATGTTCACCATTTCTTCGTGTGTAAAATTTCTTTTTGCATCTTTTTTCTTTACTTTTGAGGAGGTAGGGTTTGAGACGGGGTCTTCCTGTAGCCCCAGCTGGCCTGGAACTCACTATGTAGACCAGGCTGGCTTCAATCCAACATGGATCTGCCTACCTCTGCCTTGCAAGTGCTGGGATTAAAGGCGTGCACCACCTGGCCTTAAGTCATCCTCCTATTTGAGCCTCCAAAGTAGCTGGGGACTTAAAATGCACAACACTGTGTCCAACTCCTTGTTTCAAATTTTTATGGCATTTATTTATTTGTGTGTGTTTGTGTGTGTGTGTGTGTGTGTGTGTGGTGTGTGTGTGTGTGTGTGTGAATGCACACATGTGGGAGTCAGAGGAAAACTGTCAGGAGTCAGTTCTCTCCTTCAACCATGTGAATTTCGGGGATTTGAATTCGGATTGTCAGACTTGGCAGCCAGTGCCTTTACCCACTGAGCAATCCTGCCAGCCATTCACTCCCTAGCACATACCAGGTTGCTATTGCCATACATGTGTACTGCATGCAATGTACCTGCCTCCCTTTATTAACCCTCCACCATACATACACCCTTTCCAAGCTTCACTAATCACCATTCTACATTCAACCTGATTTTATAGCCTTGTGACTATCATTTCTTGAAATAATAAGATTCCCATCCCTGTTTATCCACTGTCATCGCCTCCACTCTCCACTGCAGAAGCCCTTGGCAAGAGGCCACCCCTGCCCAGCACAGCACTCTGGTGCCTGGCAAGTGCTCAGAAATACCTGCTGAATGGATGGAGACGAAGATGTGCTGCTACTCAGACCAGGAGGCAGAGGACAAGACACATCTACTCCATAATTTACTTCAAGAAAATTCGAAGACAATGAACTTAAAACTCCACAAGAAACAGGCACTGAGACAGGCGAGAACAGCTGAGTGATGAAATCAGGACAAATTCACACTGGTAAACACATGACTTGGGCTCCAGAGCCAGCCCATGACCTGCCCATTAACGCAGGCCACTCGGGTTAACCGACCCCCTTCCACTCAAGGTTAACAGATCCCGTTGCTCTGAGAGTTAACTGACCTCATTCTACCCAATGTTAACCAACCCCACTCCAACCTAAGTAATTCTTTTCTTTTTTTTTGGTCTTTTCGAGACAGAGTCTCCCTGTAGCCCCAGCTGTCCTGGAATTCGCTCTGTAGACCAGGCTGGCCTTGAACTCACAAAAATCTGCCTGCCTCTGCCTCCCAAGTGCTAGGATTAAAGGCACGCACTACCAGGCCCAGCTGACCTAAGTAATTCTTTATGCACAAATATTTTAGACTTTCCAATATATAATAGACTGATACCAAAAACCTTAAAAGGACCTTATCACAAGAGAAGTGGCCAACATGCAAATGAAGTGATCAGCAGAGCTCTTTGGTTTTTTTTTTTTATTAATTTTTTATTTATTTCTGTATGTGCATGAATGCACTGCCTGCATTCAAGTTTGTGCCCCGTGTCGTGCAATGCCGTGGAGGTCAGAAGAGGGTCCCGATTCCCCTGGAACTGGAGTTCTCCTGGAATTGGAGTTTCAGACTGTTCTCGGCCGCCATGTGAGCTCTTTGTAAGGGAAGCACAAACTAAGACCACACTGACATTCTGCTAGAGCCGAGCAAAATGGCTAAAAGTAAAAGACTTGACCTTACCACATGTTGGGATACTTGTGAAATAACTGCAATTCCCTATACTACTGGTAAGCATATAAACAGCCTACTGTGAAACAAAAGTTTTGGAAATACCTCTTGTGTCTTAACATATACATGTTCTTTGACCCAGATATTCCCATTTTATTCTACAGCCAAAGGACCAAGTGCATACATCCACTCGAAGACACTCCCAAGAATATTCAGAGCAACTATGTTCTTACTGATCAAAAATCCAAATATTCAATGTCTATCATTGAATTAGAGAGAGAGAGAGGAGAGAGAGAGAGGAGAAATGCTCAGCACTAAAGAATCTCATTATGCTCAGTGTGATAGCTTTAATTGTCAACTTGACAGACTCCAAAATTTCTTGAAAAGAGAGTCTCATTGAGACACTATCTAGATCAAGTTGGACTGTGGGCAAATCTGTCTTAAGTTAGTTAATGTGGGAAAACCCAGCAAACTGGGCGGTGGGGGTGGGGGGACGGGGACGGGATACTGTTCCCTAGAAAGAGAGTCCTGAATTGTATAAGAGTGTGGAAATCAAGCAGGCAACATGCATGCATTCGTTTCTCTTTGCTTGTGGCTGGATGTGATATGACCAGATGCTCTGAGTTCCTGCTTCGACTTTCCCTCAATAATGAGCTATAATGTGATGTCATAAGCTGAATAAACCCCGTGTGGCTTAAACAAGAAATGTTCCCTAGATTTACATAGTTGAATACATGGTCCACCATTGGTAGTGCACTTTATGGGGATTATGGAATATTTAGGTGGCAAAGCCTTGCTGGAGGAAGTGTCACTGCGGGCAGTCTCTGAGGGGGTATTGCCTCACTCTACTTCCTGCTTGCTCTTTGCTTCCTATATGTGGTTTGAGATTTGCTCTCTCAGCTTCCGGCTCTGGCTGCCTGCTCCCATGCCTTCTCCAGCTTTATGGACATCTAGCCCTCTGGAAATGTAAGCCTTAACTTTTCCTTGTTTTGGTCATGATATTTTAATCACAGCTACATTAAAATAACTAATAGAGAAGTTGGCACCAAAAAGTGAGGCTGTTGCTGTGAAGAACATGACACGTTAATTTTGGGAGAGATGTGGAAGACTTCAGAACACTGCACTAGCAGTTGACTGTTGTAAGCAGCGTTTAATAGACCTTTCCAGTAATAGGAGCCCAGAAGAAAGTAGTGTTCAGAGTAATGTAGATGGTGGAGATCCAGTTCATGAGGCTCCAGAGGGAAGTAAACACTTTATTAACAAGTGGGATAGAGGCCATTCATGTGGTATTTTGGCATGGAATCTGGCTGCCTTCTGCCTGTGCCCCCAAGAACTTGTCTGAGGCTAAATTAAAAGGTAGGACCCTGATTTGTTTGGCAGAGAAAGTCTCAAAACAGCATAACATTGAGTTTGTGACCTGGTTGTTACTGATTACTCTTATGCAGGTTTATACAATGAAAAAGAGCAAGTGGAGCAAAAAGAAATACAAAGTGTACAAGTCAGAGAGGAAAAGAGCATCAGGAAGCTTAAAGTTACAGTCAAGGTATGTACCAAGTAAACTGAGGCTATAATTGTTAAAAGAGAGCAGCAGCAGCATTAAGGAGAGGCCTCCTGCTCTGCAACAGAACGAGGGGAAGGACGCTCTCAGGCCAGGACCCCACCCCACTAAGCTTCCAACTAGTGGAAGGAAAAGGACTAAAGAGTTTTCTTCTCCTAGAAATCTGCTGCAAATACTATCCAGGGGGGAAAGGGGTCATTTCAAGCTGACAGCTGAACATGGCCGTGCCATCCATATGGTACTGGCTTTGGGAGCTTGGAAAATAAAAACTGAGGAAGTTGTGGATTATTCCCCAGTGGTTTCAGAGAGCCACTGAGCTACACAATGTGTGGCAGGGCTGGAGTCCCTGCAAGGAGGATGTGAGAGGCCACGGGATAAAGCTGTGAAAGTGAAGCCTGGGTTGTGGTGGACACCCCAAGACGCTAGAGATGCTAAGGTGTGAGACGCCTGTCAAGGGCAGCTGTATACCAGGAGTGGAACTAGTCTGAGAGAGATTTATATCACAGGCAGCAAAGCTGGAGAGGCAGACCCATCTGAGCCCTTCGAAACTGAAGCCCCAGACACTGGACATAGTGCTACAGGATTTGGTGTTCGACCTGCTGGGTTTCCGTCTTGCTTTGGTCCAGGCCCTCCTCGCCAAGTCCCCTCCATTCCTCTCTTTTTGATGGGAATGTATCTTTCATGCTATTGTATGTTGGAAGTATAATTTGTTGTGTTTTTATTTTATAGAGGTCACAGTTAAGAGATTGTCTTGAGTATCAAAAGAGACTTTGGAATTTGGACTTTTGAACAGTGTGGAGACTGATAAAGACTATGGGGACTTTTAAAGTTGGACTAAATGGGCTGGAGAAATGGCTCAGCAGTTGAGAGCACTGACTGCTCTTGCAGAGGACCCAGGTTCAAATCCCAACATCCACATGGTGGCTAAGAACCATCTTTAGTGCCGGGCATGGTGGCCCACGCCTTAAAATAAATAAATAAATGTTGGACTAAATGCATTTTGTATCATGTGATGCCCATGAGCATATGGGCGCTGAGGGTCAGTATCTTGTGGTTTGAATGAGAAATGCCCCATATGTATGTGAACACTCAGTCCCCTGTTGGAGGCAGTATTTGGGGAATTTATGGAACCTGAAGGAAGTAGAGCCTTGCTGAAGGAAGGATGACACTGGGCAGTCTTTGAGGATTGATAGCCTCACCCCACTCCACGCTCATTCTCTGCTTCCTCTATGTAGTTGAGAGATGACCTCTCAGCTCCTTGCCCGCCACCTTGCCTTCCCCACCATTGCGGACACCTACCTCTCTGGAACCATGAGTCAAAATGAGCTCCTCCTCCGGTTACTTTTGATCATGATATTTTTATCACAGCAACAGAAAAGTAAGAACCGCCTCCTACTCTGTCCAGTGTCAGAATCTCCCTCCTCACTCCAGACTCCAGCCCCAGAGGTCACACATTCTGTGGCCTAAAGGCATCTTGGCCCATGTAGGCCACTGTCAGTGTGCCTTTAGCAAGTCAGCCCTCCACTAGAACTTAGCAAATCCTCCTTTTAACTTCTCCTGAGCTTCCTGTAACACACCAAAAGAATATGAAATGGGCCCCGGGAGCCCGGCCTCCACCCCTCACGCTACTGTTGCTGCACCCCCTCAAGTTCTCCTGACAGGGTCTAGGGCCTCCATCACCCTGTTCTGGAATGCCATCTGCATCATGAGAGGATCATGTGTGTGATGAGCCACCTCATGTCAAGGCAGGAAAGCAGAGAACAGGGATGGGCCAGCCTTTGCTGTCAGAACAACCCTCTCTCCTGAGAGCTAACTGAAATCCACGAGAGCTGTGATAATCCCTTCCCAGGGCAGTGTCTCCAGAGACCCACTTAGAGCCCACTCTGCTCCATCTTTTTTTTTTTCCTTTTTTTCTTTTCTTTTTTTTCTCTTCTTTTTTCTTTTTTCTTCTTTTTTTTCTGTCACTCAGACTGTGTTCCCTCCCTCTAACTCTCCCAGAGGAAGAGTAGAACAATCATCAATGGCAAACAGCAATTGCAAAAAGCAATACTAAGAGCCAACTTCACGCTGAGGAGGAAGCACTACGTCTCGTCCTCATGTTTCTGGTACTCTACACAGTCAGAGAAACTTCTCCAGTTATAAACTATAGACATGATCCCTGAAAGTATAGTCTTGCTCCATTTTTTAAAGATCCCGACACCTGATTTCAACACTGGGGACCAGGCTTCCGACAGGTCAACTGTTAGGGCAGACCCTGCGTCCACAGCGTGATTTGCTAAATGGCCTGGATTTTTATCTTCTTACAAGCTGTGAGGCTAACTGGGGTTAACTCCCAGCACCCAGAACCTTCAAGGAAAGCATGGGGGCCTGGGTGGGGCCAGGATGGAGTAGGGCGTGGAGACCCGGAGGTCGAAGGCCCAATGCTGCACTCAGCAAGACCCAGGCGCTCAGACAATTATGCTCTTCCAACTCCTTTTCTCATGCCTGGGGCGAAGCCCCTCACTCCTGCCTCCTAAGGGCATCACTGGGACAGATAACAGGCAGTAAAGGGTGGGGTTGACAGCAATCGGTGTGCAAGGGACGGGTATGAGGATGGCCAGAGTGACCCTGAAACGTTACAGCACATTCGCTTGAGTTGTGGCCTTTGACAGAGGCCAGCTGAGTTCCTCCCACGGCTGACTGTACAGAGGACACCATCTGTATCCCAGCATTACAGAGGCTGAAGCCTTTCCAGCCTGGCCCAAGTTCAACCCAGTGACCACGAAGCTTGGCCTCAGTTGGATTTCACAGTTACCAAAAAATGCCTGCTTTGACAGGGGCCAAGCCCTGGTCCAGCCAAGGACAGTCAGGAAGGGGCAGAGCTGGCCCAGATGCCACATGGATGGGCATGCAGACCCAGCTGCCAGTGGCTCGGGGAACCATTTATGGTCCTGCCCAGGAGAGCCCTGGTCCAGGGTATGGCCAAACACGGCCTTGGACAGTCCTTCCTCAGGCCTGGAAGGGAAAACTGCCCAATTATTATAGTTCTTAGTGGAGCAGAGCCAAAAGAGGAGGCCGCCGTGCCAGGTGGGCCTCATTACCCTGGGAGTGTGGCATTTCTTATGTAAATGAAGGCAAATAAATCCACCTGGGAAATTTGAACAACAAACACACAGGGGCACAACTTGATGGGGCTGAGAAGAATGGAGGGGCCCCTAGGGCTGCTCTGGGGTGCTCTTAACCCCAGGTGTTCTGTATTTGCCTACCTGGGCACCCAAGGGGGAAACTGAGAGCCACCCACACCCACACCCCTCCCCCTGCGTGATCTAAGGAGTGAGGTTGTAGCTGATGCACAGAGAACCTTCAGGTTGGAAATAGGCAGCTAGGACTCATTATAAATAGTTGTTACATGTAGGATCCACAGAGGGGTTCGATGTTTATGGCAATCTGAGACTTTTCTTCCTTTCAATGTTCAGACGGGTCAGCCTTTCCATTGCCGCTTTTTGGTACATCCTACTCAATGCAAAGCTGTATCTTTTCTTTCTCAGCCGTTAAGTTGGTGACGTTTTGTCCTGTTGGAACAAACAAATCTTTTCCCATAGTTAGTTTTAAGATTTGAATTGCAAGGGTTTGACGAAAAGGTTTCATGTCTTTCTGTATCCCCCCCCCTTTTTTTTGCGTATGAGTCCCAGAAGACAGTTGTATTATACATAACTATAGGGTGGATCAAGGCACAGATTTCATCAATTCACCCATGTTTTTTTGGGACTAATATGATTAACTTGGAAGCAAACTTAATTTTTACGTTAAATCATCTTAAAGAGAATTCTACAAAAGGTGATACTGTAAACAGAGAAATTATAGAGAACATTTGTCTGTGCCAATCCCAAAGTTATTGCTCTACAAATTTTAATGTAAAACAAATGTGGGCAACAGCGAATTATATCTCCATTTAAACTCAGATGCATTACCGTTTTTATCAATTCTGTAAACCAATGTTGTTTAATATACACATATTTACTTTACTAAGTCCTAAAACACCAGGTGTCCTGTAGACAGTGTCTAGGCGAAACTGGGTACTTGCTGAGCTCACGTCAATTAAATATGCCTAATCGAATATACACCCGTGTCCTCTCCCCCACCCATCCCACCCTTCCCAATTCACCATTTCAGTCCATTTTCTGGATGCAGTCTTTCGTTGTTGTTCTTTTTACTATGAATCCCTCGCTCATGAGAAATATTATATCTGGGTTGTTGGGTACTAGCAGTCCACATATGAGGGATTACCATTTGTCGTTTGTTTTTTCTGGGACTGGGTTACTATCACTTAACATAAATGTCTCCAAGCAAGACTCCACGTCAGCACCAGCTACAACACCTCACCATGCGGGAAAATACGTGGGCAGAGAGGCAGCCATGTGCCTGTATATCCCAAATCCAATTGGCTATTGGCTCTCTCCTGGAGAAAATAACCCATGGCTGATGCACAAGCTTACATCCCTACAGGTTAGGAATGTTATAAGCCACAGTAAGACCCTGTCATATTAACAGGGGGGGAAAAATGTAATTCATGGATTAACATATCCAAACATGTGTCTATGCTAAAGTAACCTACCATAACTATTCGTGCTCTTAAATACCTATATATCTAATTGCTTGTGCTTCATTAGTAGGATCGAAAGGTTTTCCTGGACAAACTGTCAGCCCATGAAAGGAAACGCCAGAAAACCGAGTCCAAGTCACAGCTCCAGAGAGAGTGGACTGTTTTACCTCTCATCACCTGTGCCCCTTTTCTAAGCCTAGGGAACAATCTGCGGAAGAGGGGGCATGGTAGAAGTAAGGGCTGCGATTGGCGGAATGAAACTACAGCAGTTAGTCTGGACACTCATTGATCAACTTGATTGAACAAACACCTGTCCACCCCCCACTGGATGGTGGGGCTGTAGGGGTTTGGGCACAACAGCCTGCAGATTGGTTTGCATGAAGGATGCTGTACTCATGGATTATCACTTATAGCTAAAAAGAAAAAAAAAAACTGAGAGAAAGATGGCAGGACAGGTTTATGCAGAATCATGATCTGGGATGGGGTGGGGGGGAGGGAAAGGGAAATAAGCCTGAACTGAATTGGAAAAAATGTATGAAATGCACAAAGCATCAATAAAAATTAAATTTAAAAAAAAAAAAAACAAGGAAATAGGCAGCTAGGACAGGAGGCTCTGGTACATGCTGGGGACCAAGCCCAAAGCTGTGCTAACCCAGGTCCAGCAGTGGCAGCAGCCCTGAGAGGTGGACAGGCCCTGACAGACCCAGCCAGCTGCTCAGAGGCCAGGGAAAGATCATCGAGACCCAGCCCCTAAGACCAGTGCCTCCGAAACACCCGACAGCATCATCTGCCACCTTAGCCCCACGGCTGTCGCTAGCCCCAGCCTACTGTGCCAGCCTTGCTGGCAGTCTACACCTCAGACTCTCCCTCACCTCAAGATTTCTTACCCATCATGCAGTCCTAAATTCAGCTTCTAAGACCCCCCCAGAAGCCCACCTACTGCTGTCTCCATCCGTCCTGCTCACCTTAGGACCTGAGCCCCCACATCTGACATCTCCCCTCTCATGTGTCCCCCACAATCTGACCACCCTTCAGCCTCCTCACTCTCTTGCAGGCTTCAGCCTCCCCTCCCCTAATCTCATCAGCACCATCCCCTGGGGACTTCCTCTACAACCCCCCCACCCCCACTCCCACCCTCCTCAGGGTTTTATTCTATTTTATTTATGACAAGACCTCTCAGCCCTGGCTGGCCTGGAACTTCATGTAGCCAAGAATGACCTCGAGCTGGTGATCTTCCTGTTTCACCTCCAGAGTCCTGGAATTGAGTTCAATCCCACCCTCTACATTGAACTCAAAGCCTCCTTGTGGCTAAAGCAAGCACTCAAGCAACTGAGCTTCAACCTCAGCCCGTCTAGGCTTCTAACTCAGTTATCTCCCCGGCTGCCACACTGACTTACATTCCAGCATCCACAGGGGACTCCTGTCCACTGATTGCAGCGGCTCACTGTATGTTCCAGGGGTCTCCTCGGAGCTGTCGTCGCTGGGACCTGCAGGCGATGAGATCCTGTGTCACCACCTCACAGCTGTTCATGAAACTTACTCGAAGCCTAGACCCCAACACCCTCCACCTAGATCTATCGATCAGGCCTCCTCCGTACAGGCACCTTCCTTTCCCTTCTCCTCCAGCTTAAATTCCAGTTCTGGTATACTTCTTCATGCACCCCTTCTCCCGTTCATTTTGTTCTTCCTACCCACCAACTGGGCTGGAACACAACTCATCATCAACTCCCCTGGTCTCAACTGGACCCAGCCAAGACTCCTAAGTGGGCAGAGCACTCTGCCCTCATCCAATCAGACCTCTTTGCTCCACACAAGGCTCTTTGGGTGTCCATATTCTCCTCGGAGGATACCTGTTCTCACCCATTCTGACCTCTGACCTTGCATCCTCAAGGACTAAAAAAATCAGCAGTGACTTCCACCCCTTCCACCCAGCAAGCCCCTTTCTCCAGCATGTGACCACATACCATCTTGTTGGTCAGCTTGCTGGCACTGTGACACACTCCCAAGACAGGCAGACCTTGTAAAGAGAAAAGTGTTCTTTTTTTGTTTTTAATTCAAAGCAAATTTATTATGGCTGAGGAAACTCCTTAAAGATATAAAATGTACCTCTTGGTTCACAGTTTCACAGTTTCCAATATATGATCAATTGGCCCCATTGCCTGTGGGTCGAGGAGAGGGAGGCAGGAACACAAACAGAGAGCAAGTCCACCTCAGGGACAGAATCCATAGCAAGACTGAAGTCACACACATCATCGTCATCATCGTCAAGAGAGTATGTCATACACACACACACACACACACACACACACACACACCACTGGGAATTACGCACCTAAAACTGTCCTAACGACTGAGTGAGTAGGGCTGGGACAGGGCCCATGGCAGAGCACATGCTTTGCACATGTGAGGCCTGTGTCCAATGACCAGCACTGAGAAAAAATAAATCGAAGACACACATAATTAAAATCTTCATTTAAACAAAGCATAGGGAATAAACCGAGAACTACGTAAAAATGTATGTAATTCTGCCGGGCGTGGCCCACGCCTTTAGACCTAGCACTTGGGAGGCAGAGGTGGATCTTTGTGAGTTCAAGGCCAGCCTGGTCTACAGAGTGAGTTCCAGGTCAGCTGGGGCAACAGAGAGACCCTGTCTCGAAAAGACCAAAAAAAAAAAAAAGAAAAAGTTTGTAATTCTACTAAGAGACCAATGAGTTAAAGAACTAGACACACCTTGTCCTTCAACACAGTCAGTCCTTGATCTCTCTAGGTTCTGCACCCGCAGATTGCTTGGAGTGGACCAACCCACTCGAAAATAATTGAGGGGCTAGAGAGATGGCCTAGCGGTTAAGAGCGCTGACTGCTCTTGCAGAGGACCCGGGTTCAATCCTGAGCACCCACATGGCGGCTAAGAACCGTCTTTAACTCCAGTTCCAGGGGAATCTGACGCCCTCTTCTGACCTCCACGGCATGACACAGGTGCACAAACCTGCATGCAGACAGTACATTCACACATATAAAAAATAAATAAAATTTTTTAAAAAAGAAATTGAAAAAAAATTTAGATATATCAAACACTTAGAGACCTTTTTCTTGTTTTCTTCCCTAAACAATAACGATGTATACAGTATTTTCAATCCATTAGATATTGTAAGTCATCTACCAAAAAATGTGTATTAAGCCGGGAGTGATGGCGCATGACTTTAATCCTAGCACTTGGGAGGCAGAGGCATGTGGATCTTTGTGAGTTCAAGGCCAGCCTGGTCTACAGGGAGACCCTGTCTCGAAAAGACCAAAAAAAAAAATGTGTATTAGTCATATGCAAATACTACATTATTTTATATGAAAGACTTGAGCAGTTGAAGGTATTTTTGTTCACTGGAGATATGGAACCATTCTCCAAGGATACCAAAGGGTGAATACACTTCAGAGGCAAGAATTTCCAAGATGCTGTGGGGACTAGTATTCCCTCTAAACTCGTGTCCTCCCCAGAGCTTCTCACTATGACTTTATTTGGAAATAAGGTCATTAGTCAAGATGAAGTCATAGGGGACTAGGATGTGTCCTTCATCCAGCAGAGCCAGTGTCCTCATAAGAAGAAGACGAAAGACAAAGACTCTTCCCAGTTACCAATGGCACAGGTGCAGTTATATGACTCCAGGTAACAAAACTCAAGGATTGCCAGGAAAACCAAAGAGAAGGGGAAGATGACACCTAGGCTCTCCCCAGTGTTAGAACTAGCTCCACATGCCAGCACCCACATTTTGGGCTTCTACCTCCAGAGCTGTCAGAGAGTGCATTGCTGTGGTGGTTTTTGTTTTGTTTTGTTTTGTTTTCTGTTTTGTGGGGCTTTTGTTTGTTTTGTCTTTTTGAGACAGGGTCTCCCTTTAGTTCTAGCTGGCCTGGAGCTCACTCTGTACACCAGGCTGGCCTTGAACTCACAGAGATCCGCCTGCTGGGGTTAAAGGCGTGGGCCACTGTGCCGGGCCACAGAACAGACGTCTGTTCTCCCAATATTAAATAGATAGTATTGCTACCAGCTTGAATGAAAAAGTCTGTGTGAAGGAAAAGTGACGGAGCAAGACCAGTACATCCTCCTGGATGTGAGTAGCCCGGGGTCACCACTGCCCCGGGAGGGGCTGGGGAAGAGGAGGAAGTCAAGAAATGGAGAGGGTTTAGTAGGCAATAGAGGACCATCACATCAGTGGGCAAACAGGTCATTTAATAAAGGCACTAGGAGAACTGGAGAGCTGATCACTTAAAATAATGACATTAAAAATGGATGGCCCATCTCAGTTTGTTCTCTCTGCTCAAATAAAATCCTGGCGGACTGAATTTTAAAACTAGTTGATGCGGAGATGCCCAATTCAAGATGATAAACCAGATCTATCGGATGTCTGTATTTCTTACAAGGAATGACAGAAGTATGAGAGCCATGCCTGTGATCCCAGCACTCAAGGGGTAGAGGGGAGAGGGTCAGCGGTGCAAGGTCATCCGCTACACATAGCAGGTTCAAGGTCAACTTAGACTTCGTGAGACAGGGAGGAGGAGGAGGAGGAGGAGGAGGAGGAGGAGGAGGAGGAGGAGGAGGAGGAGAAAAGAAAGGAAAAGAGGGAGGGAGGGAGGGAGGGAGGAAACAGTAAAATAAAAAGCATGATTTTCACGTGAATATGCCCCCAGCAGCATCATGGTAACACGATAATGCTTTCAGTCGCCCATATATGCTGAGAAAGTCCTGGAAAACATTAAGCAGATAAAATCTGACTTAGAGGAGCTGGAGAGATGGCTCAGCAGTTAAGAGCAATGACTACTCTTGCAGAGGACCTAGGTTTAATTCCCAGCACCCACATGGTGGCTAAGAACTGTCTTAGTCCAGGCGTGGTGACGCGCACCTTTAATCCCTCGGGATTTAAAGCACTTGGGAGACAGAGGCAGGCAGATCTCTGTGAGTTCAAGGCCAGTCTGGTCTGCATAGTGAGCTCCAGGCCAGCTGGGACTAAAGAGAGTCTCTGTCTCAAAAAGACAAAAAAAATAAAAAAAAAAAAAAAAAAAAAAAAAAAAAAAAAAACTGACTTAGAAACCAAAGCAGAGGAAGACTCATGTTAGGGAGAGAATTCATTTTTCCCATCAAACCTCCTTCCTGCCTCTTGCAAGGGGACCCCAGCACATAACTGCATGTCTGCCCATTCTGCCCTCACAGAGATTCTCCAAAGGCTAATGAGAAAAAAAAAAACAAAAAACTGTTAACCAGGTAACAATTTGATTCATTTTATAATACTCTATGTATGCAAGAATTTTTTAAAATAGAAACAAATTCAGAAATTCCCAAATTGTGCAGCCTCTAATTGGCATCGACAAGTTTATCAGGCACTATACATACCCATATGCAGCACAGGAACTTATACACACACACACACACACTTATGAGTGTGCGTGTGTGTGTGTGTGTGTGTGTGTAGACCAGAGGACAAGCTTGAGCTTATTCCTCAGGTGCCATCCATCTTGTTTTAATCCTTTTTTATTACTGCTGTGTGTGTGTGTGTGTGTGTGTGTGTGTGTGTGGTGTGTGTGCGTGTGTACATGATGCGTGTGTGGGCACAGGTGCCATGGTTCCTGTGTGGAGACCAAAGGACAATTCTGTAAAGTTAGTTCTTTCCTTCCACTGATACATGGGTTCCAAGAATCAAACTCAAGCTGCCAAACCTATGTGGCCTCTATCTGATGAGCCTGAGCCGTCTCTCACTGGGACTTGAGGCTCATCAATTAGGCTAGGCTGGATGTCAGGAAGCCCCAAGGAGCCACCTGTCTCTGCTTCCTGTGCCCTGGAATTTCAAGCTCACACGCAGCACCTGGCTGTTGTTTGTTTGTGTGCTTGCTTGTTGGCTGGCTGGCTCTTTCCTTTGTTTTCTTTGGTTCATGGGTTCTGGAGAAGGAACTCGGGTCCTGATACTTGCAAGGAAAGTGCTTTAATGAGTGAGCCGCCACTCCAGCATGGCTTACAAGCTTGCCACACTTCTTGGTTTGCTCCTAGCTCTGTCTAAATAAAGGAAATATCCAGCCAGGTTTGGTTTGTTATTAACACACTGCACAGACACCACAGGGAAGAGAGACAAAAGACCCTGGCTTTAGGCAAGGCACAAATTCCCCTTTTCTCCTCCTCTGCCTGCACAAACGAGTTCCACATCATCCCTGAGCTGTTTCTGAGCTGGCCTCTGAAGACCTTCTGTGGCAAGGACACCAGTTCCTGAACATAATCATTCTCCTGAGAGTGTCACTGGGTCAGCCAAGACCTGCTGCTACCCCAGCCGCCCAGCATGTCCTCTGAGTGGGTTCCAGAAGCTGCGATGGATTTTCACTTATCACTTCCCAGACCCTCTCAGGCCGCCTGCAGAAACTCGGCCTGCCCTGTGGCGCAGTGGAACAAGCTGGCCTCTGCTGCACAGTGGGAGCAGGCTCTGGATGTTCCTGAGAAGGGAAAGTGTACAGCCTCCCCGAGCCTTGGTCTCCATTTGCAGACAGCGTCTGCAAGCCTTGCAAGCTGAATGCTACACCCAATGGATAGAAAGGAGAGGACACAGCCACAGGAAACAAGCCCTAGGCATTGCCACCCTTTGTTATTAAAATTAAACTACATGGAGAGCTCATTTTACATCCACAAAATTCGCAAAGAATAAGAAAGTTCTGGAAAGAGTACAATGAAATTAGCCCATACATATACACAGGATTACTGGCCACAAACGTATCCCTGGGAGCTACAGGGACTCATAGCTCCCAGATTCCTTCAGCTAGCCCTGGTCACCTGTGTCACTTGCTACCAAAGAATCCTAAATTAAAACATGCTTGGAGATGTTTAGGGTTAGGGTTAAGAGTTGCTTACAGTCCAGCCATGGTGGCGCACGCCTTTAATCCTAGCACTTGGGAGGCAGAGGCAGGCGGATCTTTGTGAGTTCAAGGCCAGCCTGGTCTACAGAGTGAGTTCCAGGACAGCTGGGGCTACAGGGAGACCCTGTCTAGAAAAGACAA
>VZQC01008797.1:1128886-1146940 GCA_009823505.1 Rhizomys pruinosus
AAAAAAAAAAAAAAAAAAAAAAAAAAAAAGAGTTGCCTACAAAAATGATGGTATATCACCACATTAGAATGGGCTGTGGACTTAACTGATATAAAAGCTAAATAACAGCATGGTGGGGGGAGCCACCTATGGGAGGGTGGCAGCAAGAGGGCTTAGCAGGTAAAAGTGCCTATTGCCAAGTCTGAGTTCATTCCCAGGCCACAGAATGGAAGGAGAGAACTGACTCCCACAGGTTGTCCTCTGACCTATGGTGCACATGCTGGGTCACGCATGCGCACATGCCCACAGGCATATGCATACATGTACCCACACAAAATAAAATGTAATTTAATTTTTTTAAGTCAAAACAGATCAAAATGTCATTCCTTAAAAAAACGACCACACGTACTATACAATTACAGAGTTAGAACTCAGAATGAGACCTGTACCCGAGGCCTTTTGGTCCCTGCAGGGGATTTGTTACCGCGTCTCAGCAAATGTCAAAACCCAGGAATGCTCAGCTTCCTCCTGTAAAATGAGGATGCATTTTCACACACCCTCCCTCAGACCTAACCCTGTGGATTGCTTGAAGCCCCTGCTGCAACAGACACTGGAAATAATGGCAAGAACAAAATCTATATGTGCTTGGTCAAGATACAGTTTTTCTAGAATATTCTTGGTCTGCTATTGATTGAATCTAGACTTAGAGTCCTCCTACGTGGAGAGCCACCTCCATAAAAAGCAGTTTCAATTTTCTGAGTGAAAAGTAGACTTTGAGCCGGTCCTTACCCACCCCTATCGTGCACGTAGCCGATTGCTAAATGACTTCCAAATGTCATTGTGTTTAGTGGCGGCTGAAACTCAGAGACAAGCCCATTTTGCAAAATGAGGACTCTGAGGCATTGGAAAGTGGCCTGACATGGTCACAGGAGCCAAACACAGGCTGCCTGTCTAGAGCCAAAGCTCTCAAAGACAGCAACAAAAGCTGGCTCATGGGGCTGGAGAGATGGCTCAGCGGTTGAGAGCACTGGCTGCTCTTGCAAAGGACCCGGGTTCCATCCCCAGCACCCATCTGGTGGCTGGGGACAGTCTTTAACTCCAGTTCCGGGGGAATCCGAAGCCCTCTTCTGACCTCCGAGGCATTGTGCGACACAGGTGCACTGACCTGCATGCAGACAGTACACTCATACACATAAAAAAATAATAAATAAATAAATAAATATAAAGAAAGAGCTGGCTGAGAGGTTAAGAGCATTGGTCACTCAGAGGACCCAGGTTCAATTTTCAGCAATTTATGATAGCTCCTAACCATCTGTAACAACTGTCTGTAACAACTCTAACTCCAGAAGATCCTGCACCCCCTTGTGACCCCCACAGGCACTGCACACACATAGTACTTGTGTGTATCCAGGCAAACACTCGTACACATAAAATAAAATCTTAAAAAACAAAATCTCTTTGAACTGTTTTAGAATATATGATACTACACAGCAAGTTGGAGGCCAGGGAAGGGGTGCGGTGGGGGTGGGGAGATGGCTCTCTGGGTAAAGTGCTTGCCATGAAAGCATGAGGATTTAAGTTTGATCCTCAGCGTCCATGGGAAAAGGCCTGGTGCCACAGCCACACTGCAACCCCAACACTAGGGAGGCAGAGACAGGAGAATGCCGGGGCTTGCTACACAGGCACGAGGACCTGGGATCAGACCCCAGCACCCACCTAAAAGCTGGGAAAGCAGCCTATGCCTGTAATCCCGGAACTTCGGCAGGGGTGCAGACAGAAGGATCTCAGGGAGTCAGTGGTCAGTCAGTCCAGCCCAAACAGCAACCCCAGTTCAGGGAGAGACTCTGTCTCAAACAAAATAAGGTGGAAAAGTGAAGCCAGGCTCTGCCTTCCACAGGAAAGTATACACACACACACACACACACACACACACACACACACACACTCACACACACAACTCTGTGAGAGGATTAACAGGATTAACCCCGCCCCTCCTGCTACCCTGGAGTTCAGCACTCATCCCTCACAGGACACTCTGTCACTCAGCCCTGTCAGAGCTGGGACAGAAGTCCATCTTTGGCTGTCCCTGGTGCTGGCCGATGGCCCCACCGCTTGAGTTCGCTGATAACAAACGGGCAGAAATAGCAGCTGGGAAGTAGGAGCCATTCTTATTGTCAGAGCTCCCCGGGTTCTCCCCCCGGTCCCCCGCCTTCCCCCTGTACCCCATCAACAGTGATCAGACCTCTATACAGCTCTGAATCTGCCCCTCTTCCCCACGCTTTCTACCCACTCTTCCTAGTTCAGTTCTATATTAGTCATCTCCACAATACTACTGCGAACCACAAAATGCCTGAGACAATTAACTTACATGGAAAACAGTGTTCACTTAGTTCATAGTTCTAGAGGTTCCAGTTTGAGACTGGGTAGCCCCACTGCTGTGTCCTACGGCAAGGCCGTCGGGTGTTAACGGTGGGCAGCAGATATTGAAACAAGCAGTTCATATCATGGACCAGGAAGCAAAGAGACAGAATGGTGCCGCGGTCTCGCAGTCCCCTCCAAGGATGCCTCCCACTAGCTACCCCTCCTGAAAGCCCACTGCATCCCAGAATACCATCATCATGGGGCCCAAGCCTCTCTATAGAGTCCTGCCTGGCTGCAGCCACACACTGCTGGGTAGGGTAATCCTCCTGAAAGACAAGTCTTTGCTTGCCTTTCTCCTCACTGCCTCCCTGTGACCTTCAGTCCTGAGCTTCATCCCCCACTCCTCATGCTGCAGGCTGCTGCTGTGACACAGAAAGTTCCAGGTCTTCAACTCCAGCCCCGCATGTCTTCCCACTTCGCCCACTGGATTCTTCTTCTTTATTGGCTTTGGGGACAGTGGTCTTTCTTTGGGTTGATTTGTTTTGTTTTGCTTTGTTCTTGAGACAGGATCTCCCTGTAGCCCCAGCTGGCCTGGAACTCACTATGTAGACCAGGGTGGCATTGATCTCACTGAGATCTGCCTGCCTCTGCATCCCAAGTGCTAGGATTAAAGCCGTGTGCCACCACACCCAAGTTTACTATTATTTTTATCAGCATGTATTAGTCGTATATATTTATAGGATAAATACAATGCCCTGACATGTGTTCACATTATGTACTGAGCAAAGCACACTCTGCCATTATTTCTTATCTTTTTGAACTCCTAAGCTCAAACAATCCTCCTGCCTCAGCTTCTCCAGCAGCTGGAACTATAGGTATGCCACTGTGCCCAACTCACACTCCCCATATCTTTGGGATAAGTACATTTAAAACCCTCTTTTCCCTCTTTAAGAGCTGGCTCATGGGGCTGGAGAGATGGCTCAGTGGTTGCGAGCACTGGTTGCTCTTGCAGAGGACCCAGGTTCGATCCCCAGCACCCATATGGTGGCTGGGGACCATCTTTAACTCCAGTTCTAGGGGAATCTGAAGCCCTCTTCTGACCTCCGAGGCATTGTGCGACACAGGTGCACTGACCTGCATGCAGACAGTACACTCATACACATAAAAAATAATAAATAAATAAATAAATATAAAAAAAGAGCTGGCTCAGAGGTTAAGAGCACTGGTCACTCAGAGAACCCAGGTTCAATTTTCAGCAATCTATGATAACTCCTAACCTGACGGCATGGAATAGCCGAGAAGATAGGCCTGTAGGACAAAAGGAAGCCTGTGCTAGAGTTTCACGAACTCACCCCCGCCCATCGAGCAAGGGAGGCTAGTTTCCGCATACTAACATGATAATTAGGGACTATGCTAGGAAGGGAAGGGATTGGATTAATTAGGGACTTGTAAATTAAGCCTCCTAAAAGGACCAATTAGGGAGAGACACATACCCGAGTAGGGAAGCTGGCATGGCTTATAAGCCTCTGTGAACCTGCAATAAAGTGAGTTTTGAGCTGTAACACCTTGACTCGACTCCCTGCCGTGGTTGCTTTCGGTTCGGCAGCGCACTTACTCTCCCCAGCCCCACTCCGTCGCAGGCCAACAGAGTGAAGATTTTTGGCGGCGAGGAAGCTAGAGAGGGTGGTCTTTGCCAACCACCTCTCTATGACCCCCGCATCTGGCGCACCAACGTGGGGCTCGAAGACCCCCTGAGACCCTAACGGCTAGCAATATGGCTGGGGCCAATCGGTCTTTCAGGTAAGTGAGTCACCGCGATGGGAAACGCAACAGGAAAAGATAAGGACCCAGCGCTTAAAGCGCTGAGATCGATGTTAAAATCCAGGGGGTTAGAACTGACCGATGCGGTCGCAGAGCCTGCCTGGGACCACGTCCTCTTTCTGGCCCCCTGGGTAAGAGGGGCCAACCTCTTCTCCTGGGAAGTTTGGGGGCAAATAGAAAAGCTGGCAAGAGAAAGAGAAAGGATTCTCGGAGCAGGACCCCCTTTGGGTTTTACCCCATGATTGTGGCACTTAAAGCCACTTTTCACCCTGACTCCCTTCCACCTCCTGGGGGTAGAATTTCAGCTTCGGAAGAGGTTGAGAGATCCCCTGGTCTCAGGGAGGAGAATACGGCCTGGGACGCCTCTGAGTGTCCAGACTCCACAGGCCCCAACCTTTTTTCAAAATTTATTCTTTTATCTAGGCACGAGAGATGATGGTCACAACTCTATCCTGCAACTTTAAGGGAGGTAGAGGCAAGAGGATCTCTGTGAAGATGGAAGCCAGCCCTGGGCGACATATAGAAAGTTCCAGGCCAGATCAAGAGATACAGGGAGATAGGAGAGTTTTATATATATATAATATATATATATATATATATATATAATGTAATTTTTAATTGTGTGTGTATGTGTGTGAGTGTGTGTGTATGTGTGTATGTGTGTGAGAGTATGTGTGTGTGTGTAANGTGTGTGTGTGTGTGTGTTTGCCCACATGAGTGCAAAAAGAGGGCAACAGATCCCCTGGAGCTAGAGGTACAGTTGGTAGTGAGCAGTCTTACGTAGGTGCTAAAACCAACTCAGGTCCTATGAAAAAGCAGCACATACTCCCGACAGCTGAGCCATGTCTGCAGCACAAGTTAATGTTACCTCGTTACCCTAACACACGACAAGCACTAGAAGCTGTTCCCCACCAGTCTGACTGCTGCACCCCCAGACCACGTTCTCCCACCCACCTTCCTCCGTGTCTACTATCTGACCTCCACTTCCAAGCAGTCACCCTTTTTAGATCCAACTACTCATGACTTCGTGTAGTCTTTGTCTTTCTGTGTCTACCTGTCACATAAGTTACCAAGGGCAGGTGGTGTAGTTTTTGTGGCTGAACAGTTAGTCCATCCTGAATATATACCACATTCTCTTTGTCCATTCATCTGCTGCTCCCCTTTTATTTGATTTCAAATCTTGACTATTGTTAACAGTGTTGCAATAAACATGGACAGGTAGATATCTCTTGTATATAATTCCATTTCCTTTAGATATTTGCCCAGCAGTGGGTTACTGAGTAATATGTTAATATTTTAGGGTTTTTATTTGTATATGTATGCATGATGTGAGGAGATGTACATGCCAGCATGCATGTAGAAGTCAGAGGACAACTTTATTGAGTCAGTTCTCTCCAAACTCAGGTTGCCAGGCTTCCATGGCAAGCACCTCCATCCTCTGAACATCTCACCGGCCCCTAATGACTTTTTTTTTTAGGAACTTCAATATTTTTTTCCATATAAATGTGCTAGTTTGCAATCCCACCAACAGAATAAGAGGTCCCCCCCTTCTCCCTAGCTTACCAGTACCTATTATTTATGTCTCTGTGTAGCCTTTTGTTAAGGAACCCCCCCCACCAGGGCTGCTCTCCAAAATGACTGACCACTTTGCATTCTCAATGACAGAACAAAGGCTCAGCTTCCGTGCCCTCACTCACGCTTGTTACCCAACTTTCTGATCTGGCTGTGAAGTAGTGTCTGTTGTGGTTTTGATTTTCATCTCCATGGTGACCGAAACCACTGGGCAGCTTTCTAAGTTCTTAGCTCTTCACAGGTCTCCTCTGTATGGATTTCTATTCTCATCAATTGTGTTACAAGTCTTTCTCCTTGAATTACATGAGCTCATATATTCTGGACACCAGTCCCTTAGGGAACACAGAAATGTTTTTACTTTTCTGATTATGTTCTTTGTAATGGAAAGTTTTTTCACTTCAACTAAATTCTGTTTATCTATTGTTTTACTGTTGCTTATGCTGCGTGTGCACGTGTGCATGAGTGCAATGGGAACTTTTCTGATCTTTATGGAGACACATTGCCGGTTCCTCATGTGTCAATCTATGCTGCAAATCTATCCAGATTTCCTATTCCTGGCTGGGTATGGTGGCTCGTGCCTTTAATCTTAGCACTCTGGAGGCAGATACAGGCAGATCTCTGTAAGATCAAAGATCAAGGCCAACTTGGTCTTCATAGTGAGTTCCAGGCCAGCTGGGGCTACAGGAAGATCCTGTCTCAAAAAAAAAAAAGATTTCCTAATCTTTTTTTTTTGATCCACCTACCTCTGCCTCCCCAGTGCTGGGATTAAAGATGTGGGCCACTACAGGGGGTGATTTCTGCTGGATGCTTTAAGAGCCTGGTTTGACAATGTTTTACCATCTATCTTTTTTTTTTATTAATTTTATTTATTTATGTATGTGTATGAATGTACTGTCTGCATGCAAGTTTGTGCACCCATGTCGTGCAATGCCGCGGAGGTCAGAAGAGGGCGTTGGATTCCCCTGGAACTGGAGTTCTCCTGGAATTGGAGTTTCAGACGGTTCTCGGCTGCCATGTGGTGCTGGGGATCGAACCCGGGTCCTCTGTAAGAGCGGTCGTCTCTCTTAACCGCTAGGCCATCTCTCCAGCCCCACCATCTATCTATCTTATCATCTAACTGTCATCTATCGATCATCTGTCACTTTCTGTTTACATTTTTACTTTGCCTTCCTGTGTAAATAAAGTCACTCATTCTAAATTGAAAACATGGCTTTCTGGGGCTGGAGAGATGGCCTAGTGGTTAAGATCACCAACCGGTCTTACAGAGGACCTGGGTTCAATCCCCAGAACCCACATGGTGGCCGAGAACCGCCTGAAACTCCAATTCCAGGAGAACTCCAGTTCCAGGGGAATCCGACACCATCTTCTGACCTCCGAGGCATTGCACGACACGGGTGCACAAGCCTGCATGCAGAAAGTACATTCATACACATACAGAAATAAATAAAATTAAAAAAACAACAACATGGCTTTCCCAGATCATCCTCTGGGCCATACAGAACAGCATAAAGAAAGAGGGGTACCCTTGGCTTTCCCCAGTGAAACCTCAAAGGCAAAAATGGGGGGATAGAGAATCACAAGGAAGTAATGCCATGGCCAGTTAGGGGCCCCCTTTCCAATGGCCCTCTCCTACTGGGCAATCAACCCTTTCTAGAGCCCAGAAATAAGCTGTGGAGGGAGGGTGGATGCCCCTGGGAGCCCCACCTCATCCCCACAGCTCATAAAGCCGCTTTATGTCGCCGTCTTTCTTTCTACAGAGGTATTTGGCCTGAGCGACCTCACAGAATCTTTGAAAGGTAAAAGCAGTTCCCACTCAGCCCACGAGGTCCCTAGAACGCTGTTCCCAGCCATCTGAGTAGGTAACACACCCGTGGCTGAACAAAGCCATGGCTGACAGGGTGCTCCCTCAGGGCCGGGAGATTTTATGGGATCTCTTGCCTAATTAAAATTCACTCTTGCAGACAGCTGTGATCTTTGGTGTCTTATGTACCTGAAAAGAACATCTTGACATTTAAGCCACGAAGTCTGGGATGGTCCCAGCAACAGTAACAAGCCACAAATTCTAGTCAGAATGAAAATGCTGAGTTCTCTTTGGGACTTGATTTGAAGGGCAAGGATGCTCAGATTGCTAAGGTTTGTCATTAATTCACCATCACCCAGAGGGACCACCCCCTCCCTGTCTTTGAACTGATGCTGCCAACCACCCAAGGCTGCTGCCTAGTCCTAAATCTGAGGCTGTGGTACCACAAACCATATTTTTCCTGTTATCACCCAGTCACCATCTGTACAGCATATGGTTCAGGAATACACCAGCTTCTTCAAGGTCAGGAACCTGAGCAAGCCGCCTCCAGCCCTGTTCTAACTCAGCCCCCAGCCAGTGGCCCTGGCCACCACCCCACCCAAGGGCCCCAAACAGGATCCAAGAGCCTGCAGGAAAGAGGAAAACTTCTGGCTTGTGGCTGCAGAGCTCCTGCCCGAATGTCCGCCTCTCCCTGGCTACTGGGCCTTGAGCCATCCCTCACCACTTCCCCTCCTGGTACTTATGCCAAGTGGGAATACCTTGCCAGCCACTGGAATTCCTGACCAGGTGGGTTCTAGGGGGGTCCGAGGTGTGAGCCCCAACTTTCCCCCCTACATCCCTTCAGAGGAGCAGTTCCATTGGACCAGCGCCCTTCCCCACCAGCTAGCATTTGAATGGGCTTTTTCTCTGCTGAAACTCAGCTTCAGGCTGAACTCCTAGTGATGTTTGGTCTTGATTATCAATGTAATTGACTCTGAACTCAACAAAGAGGCACTTCTGTGTGTGGATCCGAGGGGATTTTCAGGAAGGTTCCACGAGGGAAGAGGACACTCCCCCAGAGTGGTGGGGCATTCAGCCCAGATGTAAAGAAGGCCCCGGGAAAGCCATGCTTCAGTCTTCTAGCATGGACTGAATTTAAGCAGCTCACCAGGAATCCTCCAGGCCTTCAGCACCAAATTGGGACTGCTGAGGCTCCAGCGGTAGCCAGAGCAGCTTCTGCATGCTGAGTCTATACCGACCGCCACTGTTAAGCTACTCAGCCTGGATTACACAAGCCAGTCTAGTAAACCCCCTTGTAATACTTATCGGTTCTGTTCCTCAAAGTGGCGTTTGGGGGAGATAGAGCCTACTTGGAGGTGTAGGGGCCATCGGGGTGGAGCCCTCATAAGTAGGTACTACTTCAGGGTCATGGGGTTAATACATTTGGCCCCTTTTCTTATCATTCGTCCTACTATGAATTGAAACCATACATAGCCTTCACCAGAAACGAAGCTGATGGTCAGCTTCTAGAACTCTGAGCCATAACAATCCTCTTTCTTGTTGTAAATGACCCTGACTTGGGAATTTTGTGAGAGCAACAAAATCATACAAAGACACCCACTTCCTGCCCCTCACTCGACCCTCTTTCTTGTTATAAATGACCCTGACTTGGGAATTTTGTGATAGCAACAAAATCATACAAAGACACCCACTTCCTGCCCCTCCCACTAGCACCCATCCACCAAGAAAGGAAAACTGCCTCTCCTCAGAGTCCCCAACTCATGTCCTCAAGATGGGCATCCCCAACTGGCCACACTGCTGCCCTGTTCTGCCACTGACTGTCCCCAGGAGTGGTAGGGAAGTCTCTGTCCACTTGCGGAGGTGTGGCTGGGGAACGGACCTGCCCTGGTGGTCAGGAAGACCCACCTGAAACTTCTTGGGTATATCGGCCCCAAGGCAATGGTGGAGCTCAGGGTGGGCGGAGCTGGGGAACTCGAGAGCCATGGTTCATCTCAGTTCGGACAGAGTTTTGAAGTTCAAGCTTCTTTCACATCCTTCTGGAGATGGTCCAAGGCCAGAGACAATGCAGATGAAAGGGTCAAAGGTCAGCAAGATGTGCCGGCAGATGTTTTCCTGGACAGCACAGTCACTGGGTTAAGGCTGGGGGTTTCTGGGTCAAGGCTTTCTCAACTTAGCTGGGGCTTCCCAAGATGAGACATTTATCCTTTGGTCATGAAACCTTGCAATCCCAGCACCCAGGGCTTGAAGACAGGGCCGGCCAGCCTAGCTGATTTGGGGAGTTCCAGTGAAAAGTGGGAGACCCTGCCTCAGGAAAGAAGATGGGCAATGGTTAAGGAAGACACTCGACATCTGGTGTCTACAACACACGTGCACTCAAGTGCATAGCACACACACACACATGAACATGAACACACTATCTCATACCGTATACACAGAAAGGGAGGGAGCGAGGGAAGGAGGGAGGGAAGGACGGGAAGATAGGGGATGGCTGACAAATCATGGAACTTCATTCCTCAGAGCTCTGGAGGCCTGCAAGTCCAAGATTGCCAAGGTGTAGACAGACTCACTGATGGGAGCCCACTTCCAGACTCCTAGAAGTGCCTTCTCACTGCGACCTCACGAAGGGACGACAGCTCCCTGGGGCCTGTTTATAAGGAGCCAGTCTATTCCCTAGAGCTCCGCCCTCGTCACTGTCCATGAGCTCATATGGCTGATTAGGCTTCCAGGCATGAATTTTGAAGAGACAAAATTTTCAGGGCTTACCATTACCTACTTGAAAAATAAAATTCACCTCAAAACTCTGTGCAGAAGTTTGAGGTGAGAGCACCCCAGGCCGGCCACTGAGGTCCATTTCCCTCCCCCACCCAGCAGGGGCTGCTGTCATACAATCCTGCCAAGCCTGAGTGAGGACTCTCCTGCCAAGAAGCGCAGAGCCACGGCTACATAAACAAGAGAGAGAACACACTCATGTAACTTTTATTTCACTGTATTGTTTCAGTTGTTCTGCCCTATTATTAATGCTGGTAACTCTGACCATGACTAATTTATAAGTTAAATTTCATCACAGGTCTGTGTGCACAGGGAGAGCAGTGTATTCAGTGTTCAATACCTCTTTAGGGAGCCATGGGACTTTGGGATGTGTCCCCCTCAGATAAGGAGCTAAACTAATCTTTCTACTTTTAAAAGGATTTTATTATATTTTTTTATTTTATGTGTCTGAGTGTATTGTCTGCATGTGTGTAAGTGCACCCATATCACACAATGCCCTTGGAGTTCAGAAGAAAGCATTGAATGCCCTGGTACTGGAATTATGGTTTGTTGTTAGCTGCCATGTGGGTGCTGGGAATCCAACCCAAGTCCTCTGCAAAAGCAGCCAATGCTCTTAACTACTAAGCCAGCTTTCCAGCCCATAATATTTCTATTTAACTTAACAAATTCTGACCAGCGGGAGGCTTCCACCATCTAGCAGAAGCTCTGGGACTGCCTGTGACTCCAGTCCAAGCTTCCTCTTCTCTCCTGATATTTGCATTAGAGTTGGGGCTAAAGGGGTTGAAATCAGAACCTTTCCAAGTCCCTTGCAAAACATTTGCTAGTTTAATTGGTATGTATCTCTTATTTTTGTTGTTGTTGTTTCAACAAATTGATTTTTTTTCATTGTTTTCTCCTTTTTGGAGCAAAGAAAGACAATTGATTTTTATGTATTGATCAGATATCAAGCAACTTACTGAACTGCCTTATTAATTCTAGTCATTTCTCTGTAAATTTGGAGGTGCTCTTGTTATATAATCACATCAGTAGACAACAATTCCAATTTGGTTTCCTTTTTTAAACTCTTAGACATTGAATTTCTTTTCCCTCTTGATGTGTCTGGGACCGCCAGGAAAATATTGGATGCAGACTGCATGCTGGGATCTAATCTTATTCCTGATTGGCTGAGAACTACAAATAGCATGTCACTATTAAATATAATGTCTGACTAGCTGGTTAGTATACATCTTTGTTATTCTTGATGCTCTAAGAGTTTTGTTTTCTTTTTAATCATGAGCAGCTTTTTTATTTTATTATTTTTCTATATCTATTGAGAACATCACCACTACTTTCTTCCTCTGCCTATGAATGTAGTGTCTTGGTCCATTTTCTACTGCTATAATGAAATTCCTCAACATTGGGTGATTTATAAAGGAAAGAGGTTTGATTTGGCCCACAGTTCTGGAAGACGAAGCCACGGGCATGGTGCCAATGCTTTCTAAGCTTCCGGTGAAGGTCTCCTGGTGGAAGGCAGGAAGAAGAGTAGGGAAGGGAAGACAGCAAGAGAGAGTTGTGAAAGCATGGCTGGTTTTACAACTCCCATCTTGAGGTTATCCACTTGCACAAGAAGCAAACCTGTGGCTGGAGTGTGCACTGCTGTTCCGAAGTACCCACGCCAACAGCTCACAGCTGCAGGGAAGGCCAGCTCCAGACAGACAGACAGGCAGACAGACAGACACACACACACACAGGCACACACACACAGAGACACACACACACGCACACACACACACACACTTAATAACAAAGCTTAAAATGAAGAAGAAGCAAGCTCATGGGCTCACTGAAGATGGCTTTCTTCTATTCATGAGGCTGCTATTGCATGATGGGAGGACTCCTCAGAGGCCCCATTACCTCTCAATAACCTTACACTGGGAACCAAATTTCAACAGGAGTTTGGGTGAGAAAAAAGCATATATTCGTCCTGTTGCTTCTGTTTCTTTAGAGAACCCTGACTAATACACACTGCGTTTCATCTTCACCCCTCATGTCCATAAATTTACCCCAGTCTGTTGCTGCTTCATAAAGTACTTTTATACTCATGACTTAGTCTCATTAATTACAAAACCATTCAGGCTTTCTATTCCTCCTTGAGCCAGTTTTATTTAGTATTATTTTCCAGATGTTTCTAGAACATTCTGACTTTCTAGGTCAATGTTCTAGTTTCTCTTCCATTGCTGTGACAAAACACTCTGACCGACACCAACTTGGGGAGGAAAGGATTTATTCAGCTCACATCTCCTGGGTCACAGTTCATCACTCAGGGAGCCCAAGGCAAGAACTCAGGGCAGGAACCTAGAGGCAGGAGCTGAAGCACAGGTCATGGAGGAATGCTGTTTACTTGCTTGCTCCTCTGGCCCATGCTCAGCCTGCCCTCTTATACGGCACACAACAACCTGCCCAGAGGTGGCACCACCCATAGTGGGCTGGGCCCTCCCACATTGCCCAACAATCAAGACAATACTCCACAGACGTGGCCACAGGCCAATCCAATGGAGCCAATTCCCCAGTTGAGGCTCCCTCAATCCAGGTGTGTCAAGTTGACACTAAAGCTATCCAGCACAGTCAAGTCACTCAATTTTACTCTCATTTTAATGTACTGTACCTGGAGCATATCTTTTTGCTTTTATTTTTTCATCCTTGAAAGTTTGGGCATGTATATGTGCCTTATATGTTTGTAGGTTGGGTGCATGTGTGTGGATGTTCATGTGGGTACGCGAATGGGTGCATGTGTGATATGGAGGCCACAAGTCAATCTTGGGTGTTGAAGACATCCACATTGCTTGGATTTGTTTTGTTTTGTGTGTGTGTGTGTGTGTGTGTGTGTGTGTCTGTGTGTCTGTGTGTGTGTGTGTGTGTACACTCACATTCACTCGTTTGTGTGCACCCATGCATGTGGAGGTCCGAAGTTGACATCAGGGTGTCTTCCTTGATCTTTCTCCGCCTTGTATACAGAGGCTGGATCCCTGACTGAACCCGGAACTTCTATTTTAGCTAGCATGGTTAGCCAGCTCGCTATGTGAACCTGTCTCCATCTCCCTTACTGGGATTACAGGTGGCCGCTATGCCCACCTGAATTTTATATAAATCCTGGGGATTGAACCTTTTGTCCCAACATTTTGTGACAAATGCTTCACCTACTGAGCTTTCTCCCCAGCCCTCACCTTTTTTTGAGGCAGAGTCTTGTAGTTTGAATATAAAACATCCCCAGAGGCTGGAGAGATAGCTCAGCAGCTGTTAAAAGAACTGGATGCTCTTGGAAAGGACCTGGGTTCAGTTCCAAGCACCCACAGGTCAGCTCACAACGTCCATAACTCCAGTTCCAGGGGATCTGACTCCCTTGTCTGGCCTCCACAAGTATTGCATACATGTGGTACACTTACATACATGCAAGCAAAATATTCATACACATAAAATAACAATAAAGAAACAACTAAAATAAATTGTACCAGGGGTGCCTGTGTTTGAACACTTGGTCCCCAGCTAGTGTTGCTGTCTGGGAAGGCCTTTAGGAGGTGGAGCCTTGCTCAAGGAAGTGGGTCTTTATATCCCAGCCCCACTTCCTGTCCATTGTTTGCTTCCTGAGTGGACATGCAATGTGACCAGCAAGCTTCCTGCTCCTACTGCTGTGCAGTACCCATGGTGATGAAATGCATCACTCAGGAACTGTGAGTCAAAACAAACCTTTGCTCTCTTGAGTTGCTTTTGGCAGAGCATTCTATCATAGCAAAAGACAGAGAGACTCAAGCACAGAGTCTCTCAATGGCCTAGAACCCACCAATTGTGCTGGACTGGCTGGCCAAGAAGTCTCCTCCCTCTTCAGCACAGAGATAGCAAGAAAGAACCCCCACACCCAGCTTTTTCTCTGGAGCCTGGTCCAGAGAAAAAGGTCCTCTTGCTAGCAGGGCAAGCACTTTACCAACTCAGCCATCTCCCCAGCTCCTGTTTCTTTTTTTTTTTCCAACTTTATTGAGATATATTTCACATGCTATAAAATTCACCAATTTAAACACAGTTCACTGCTTGCTAGAATATTCAGAGTCGTACAGCCATCTAATTCTAGACCCTTTGCACTTCCTCAGAAGAAAGACCATCCATCAAGAGTCATTCTGCTCCCCAATTACTGTCTGAGGTTGGTTTTTAATATGGTGTGTGTGTCCATGATTCAAAAATGAAAATGACAGAAATGTAAAATAAGTAGTAAAAAATACACCAAGAATTCTGACTCCTGCCCCACCCTTCTTCCCCCCCACACACAGGTAACCGTCTTGAATTTTGAACCGTTTCTACATTTCTTCATGCAAGTGTGCATGTTCCAATTCCTCCCCTTTCCTTGCAGGAAGATAGCATAATTTATACACTATTCTGCAGCCTCCAGGTCGGCTTAATCTCTCCTACCCTGCATTCTCATTCTTTCTTGCAGTCTTGGCTCATGTTTATTTAATCAGCTCCCTGTTGGCAGGCCCTTGGCTCCTTTCCAAGCTTTTGCAATTACAAACAACGCGAAGGTGTGTAACCTCAATCACAGGTCCCTTAACGCGTGTGAATATCTCTGTGTGGGATGGATTCCCCAAGGTGGGATTGCTGAGTCAAAGGATAAATGCCCTTGCTTCATTTCTGCATAAGCAACACCAAACCATTTTCTGTCAGGACTGCCCAGTTTTACATTCTCCCTCAACCTGTTTCTTCACACCCAAACCAACTGTGTTTTTAAATTTTGGGTCACTGCCAGCCAGTTTGTGAGACCTGGCGCCTACAGACAGTTCTGTTTGTATGTTTCTTATCACGGCTGAGCTTGGTGTCTTTCTCCTAATGTTTAGGACCATTTGCATCTTTTTCTCTATAAACCACTGCTTCTCTCTCCTCTCATACTTCCATGGAGTTCTTGCTTGCTTTCTTACAAAAGTAAAAGCTCCATAAAGTATCTATTGCTGGGGCTGGCAAGATGGTTCAGCAGGTAAAGGCGCTTCTGCCTAAGCCTGATGACCTGAGTTCGATACCTGGAACCCATATGGTAACAGGGGAGAACTGACCCTTAAAAGTTGTTCTCTGGAAAGTAGACTGTTTTGCTTCTCACCCACCTGTGCCCCTTTTCTAAGCCTAGGGAACAATCTGTGGAAAAGGGGGTGTGGTAGAATATAAGGGCTGCAATTGGGGTGAATGGTGAAACTACAGCAATATAGACTGGACACTTATTTGATCAACTTGATTGAACATACAAGCCCCCCCTGCTGGATGGTGGGAGCCTTGGGCTGTGTGGGTTTGGGCACAACTGCTTGCAAATTGGTTTTACATGAAGGATGCTTGTACTCATAACTTATTACCTATTGTTAAAAAAATTAAATTTTAAAAAAAGTTGTTCTCTGAACTCCATATGCATGGTTTGGCATGTCTACACCTACACACGTACACACAAAAATATAAATAAATAAATAAATAAATAAATAAATAACATCTATTGCTATGAGATAAGCTACCTCAAAACCCAATGACTAACACTGGGCATAGTAGCGCACATCCTTAATCCCAGCACTTGAGAAGCAGAGGCAAGTGGATCTATGTGAGTTGAAGGCCGGCCTCGTCTACATATTGAGTTCCAGGACAGCCAGCAGCCAGGGTTCCATAGTGAAACCCTGTCTCTCACACACACAAAAAAGCTGAATGGTTTCAAGCAACAATAACCCTGGTGGGTTTTAATGGGGCTGATGGTTTCCCAGGTCCAGCAGTCACCTGCTAGGGATTACCTCTGTGGCTGGCTGGCTGTCAGCAGCCAGCAGCTGGGCTGACCTGGATGGTCCACAGAATCTCAGCTCATTTGTCAGAGTCTTGGTGCTCCATGAGGAGTGGTCAGCTCAGGCTTCCCCACAGCATGCTGGTCTCAGAGAACCCACCTTCTTCTCAGTGTTTCAAAATGAAAGGGGCAGAAGCTGGAAGCGCCAGGCTTCTTAATGGCTGGATCATGAGGACATAGGACATCTGCATTCTGTTGGTCATAACAACCCACAAGGCCACCCAGATTTGAGAAATAGGGAACAGATTCCATTGCTGTATGGGAGAAAGTGGTTGTGGGATTCAGGGAAGCAAAGAGCTGGTGACAGGCATCCTCTGAGAACATCTGCCACCCACCTCTGCATTAGTAGTAGGTTGATTGTCCCTTTGTGTAATGAGAAACACCCCTCCAGTCTGTCACTTTTCTTTTAACTCTGCCTAAGTTTGTATGTCTGCCTGCGTGTGCATGCATGCACACTATGTAGGGTTTTCTTAACATTTCATTTTGAAGCAATTAGATTAGCAGAAGTTCCCAGGATAGTAAAGAGAGGTCCTTGTGCACGCACCACAGTTCTTCCAGTGATACCATCTCACCTAATTGTGGTGCAATATCAGAACCAGTCAAATGGACTCTGCCACAATATGTACTTTTTTTTTTTTTTTTGTCTTTTCCAGACAAGGTCTGTAGCCCCAGCTGTCCTAGAATTCACTCTGTAGACCAGGCTGGCCTTGAACACAAAGATCCTCCTGCCTCTGCCTCCCAAGTGCTAGGATTAAAGGCATGCGCCACCACGCCCAGCTGATACAATATGTATTTTTTTATCAACATATATAAATTCATGTAACCTCCACCACAGTCAGGATGCAAAATAGGCCGGGGTGTGTCTTGGTGGTACAGCACTTGCCTAGCATGGGTTCAGCCTCCAGCAACCCGGGTAAGGGGACTGACTGTTCCATCATTACAGACAGCTCCCTCAAGCTAGGCTTTGTAGTCACACAGACCACCTCTATCCCCAGCCCTGGTCCCTACAACACTTTGCAAGAAATAGAATAATCTCGTTCAAGAAGATGCGCCCAACTTATAACCAGAACCTCCATGCACGACCTTCCCTAGGTGTTTTAGTCTGTTTTCTGTTGCTAGAATAAAATACCTGAGACAAGGTTATTTGAACAAGTGGAGGGCTGCGCACTGAGCAACGTCCAAAATGTAGCAGGAGCTCTGGTTCCTCTGTAAGTGGTGATGCCTCGTCCCAGGTTTTCCAGAGAACCTGGGTAATATACGTCCAAGCTGGTCCAGCATCACCCTGGACTTTTATGCTTGGCAATACATAAATGGCTATGGCTCAGGTAGGCCTGAAGTTTGTGAGTCCTCCTCAATCTACATACCATGTCTGTTGTTGAAAGAGCTTGTTCATTCTCTTAAGTCTATGTGTTAATTTGTGAAGAACTGACATTTTATTTTTTAGTTTGTGTGTTTGTGTGGTTCGCCTGCATGTATGTAAGTGTACCTATATTATACAGTATCTACAGTTGGCAGAAGAGGGCATTGGATACCTTGGAACTGGAGTTAAGGATGGTTGTTATCCGCCATGAGGGTGCTGGGAATTAAACCTGGGTCCTCTGCAAGAGCAGCCAGTGCTTGTAACCTCTGAGCCCTCTCTCCAGCCCCAGAACTAACAACTTAACTGTGTTGACTTTTCTTTTTTTTCTTTTTTTTATTATATATTTTTTGTACAAGATTAT
Organism: Rhizomys pruinosus; assembly: GCA_009823505.1. Classification (NCBI taxonomy): domain Eukaryota; kingdom Metazoa; phylum Chordata; class Mammalia; order Rodentia; family Spalacidae; genus Rhizomys; species Rhizomys pruinosus. Next base: position 1,146,741 of record VZQC01008797.1, read on the forward strand.
GTTACTAATCAAATCTAGACCTGTGTCCCACACCCTACCCCCACACCCCACCAGAGCTCATGCTTTCTGCCAAACATGTTTTTCATCTTTTTCTCAGTCTTTCTCAAAATTCTCAATGTGGAAGTTGACTGTTTTGAGCAGAAGTTCACCATTTCAGTCAGTTCTTTGACACAGTCTTTTCTGTTGTTGTTGTTGTTGTT